>JAOTOM010005022.1:387500-532500 GCA_034440615.1 Ashinkailepas kermadecensis
TTCCGATAACACCACTTTCGTTTTCGTGTAATGCTTAGTTTGGCGATAGATGGGGGCATAAAGCGACCCCCCCCCCACGACACGCGATCTAACCGGAAAGACTGCGTGGATTAACAAGTTGAAATTCTCAAGCAGGTAGCTCCTTCGATTTTTTCTGACATCGATTTTTAGAATCTGCGTACTATTTTACATTAGAAAGAATAACAAAATACATTGCACCCCAACTAGGGACAGTGCCGAAGCGATGTCAAGCACGTCGGTCGAGCGCGGGCCGGGCCGGCCTGTCCGTATCTGACCCCAATATCCGGTCCCGTCGCCGCACTGACGACGGTGGCCCAGCCTGTAAACCGACCACGGCGCTTCGTCGGAGTGCACACGTATGTCATGTCAGGTCGTGCTGGCTTCCCAGGTGATTTAGTACGGGGACACTGGTGGTTTAAGTCATGGGACACGCAAGCAATCTGCAGTAGAATGATAGTTGCCTGATGTTCGCTCCCGTTCGCGGTGTGCTGGAGCGTGGTTGTCCGACTATATTATCCAAATTGTATTTTCCTGTGCGGCTGTGCTGGCGGCTCTGCGGCTGGCGTGTTCTGTTTGTGCGGACGGCGAACATGTCTGTCGTGTGTGCTGTTCTGTGGTGACGTCTGCCGGCTGTGACGCTGACATTAGCCTCTCGCGTCTGTGGGGTGTCTACCGGCTGTGACACCGACACCGACACTCCCGTCTGTCGTGTGTCTGCCGACTGTGACACTGACACCGCCACTCCCGACTGTCGTGTGTCTGCCGGCTGTGACACCGACACCGACACTCCCGTCTGTCGTGTGTCTGCCGACTGTGACACTGACACCGCCCCTCCCGTCTGCCGGCTGTGACACCGACACCGACACCGACACCGACACTCCCGTCTGTCGTGTGTCTGCCGACTGTGACACTGACACCGCCCCTCCCGACCGGACTTGCAGGTGGAGAAGTGTCTGGCCGAGAAGCGGGAGTGGCTCGACAAGAATCTGGGCATGCTCTGCAACCTGCCGCGCACACAGGACCCGCCGACTTCCGCCCAGCAGATCTGGAGCGAGAAACAGGCAAGTCGACCACCACTATCCTCGGTGGGAGGGCTATGTGCAACATACATTCACTGCACTCACTCATACAGACATGCGAGCTTGTTAGCCCAACGATGCGAACAACATCATATATTTGCACTGGTGATGGGTATGGCTGGGTGAATATTTCTGCACACGTTTAGTTCACCAGAAATCGTATTAACATGTCCGTGTGTGCTTATCATCTGTTAGATCTGATCTATGATACCGCCGGCACTATGGTACCATGGCATAATTGATCAGGACAAGTTGAAGAGTAAAAAATTAGCTGTGGTAGTTGCCTATGTGGCTTTTGTATGGAAGATCCCGTGTTATGAAGAGCTACTGGGGTGGAAGTCGCCCAGTTAATGCACCATGTTGGGCCAAATAGCATGCACATATGCAAGGAAATTGGAATGATATCGAAGTTAATTTGTCCTATGCATAGGCGGCATGGCATCCGCATACCATTTCCCTTACATATGCATTGCATTGCATACATTGCATTATTCACGGTTGTGTATCATGAGTGATAATGGGTATAAAGGACATCCCCAGTCGTTCGCGCACCGCATGGCATGATCCATGGATCTCACCAAACATCATCTATTGCCAAAAGTAATGGCCCATGACAAAAAAATATCCAGGTGCTTTTGATGTATGATTCATGGCACCAGACGTTTCTTCTACTCAGCTCAATCAAGGTAGGAACATAATTCAACCTTATTTGCAATATGATCCACAGTCCAGGACTGTGGCTTCCTATTCCGTCTGCTGCTGGATATGTGTCTTCGTTTGGACATGGACAGTCGAATGGGTGAAGGAAGTGGTACTACCTCCATATTGTGGCCTGCCGGCACACAGCCGGCACACAGCCGGCACACAACTGGCACAGAGCTGGCACACAGCCGGCACAATCGGTGTGACGCCGCGGGTTGTGTTCGATAACCGCTCTCTGTTCCACCTCAGATTTTCGAGAACACGGTCAATCCGATCCTGAACAAGCCGAAGCCGAAGCCGCCCAAGGTCGAGGAGCCGCCGCCGGCGGAGAAGACTGAGAAAGAGGCCGAGAAGCCAAGTGCGCCGGCCAGCCAGGACAACTCGATGGACGTGGACTAACGTGCTGGTTGCCGACGCTGGCCCCGGCTTTGTCTCCTTGGCCGGGAGCGGCGCTTACTGTACAGCGGCGCGGGCATCTGGCCGAGTGGGTGTACGCGGCGGCGGTCTGCCGCGCCGACAGCGATGGATGTGGTGTGTGACGGCGTGTGCCTGTTGGCCGTCGGCAGCGGGCGGCCGGCCGGCCCGACCCGCCTCCGGGCACCCCTGCCGTCGTGCACACAGGTCGGAGGCCCCACTGGTGCGAGGACGCCACACTGCTTAGTGTTAGTCTGGTTCCGTTCCTGTGCTAGTTGCTCTGCGTTAAGTTTCCTAACTCCTGGGAAGTGGTGTTTTTGCCGCGCGACGTCGAGGCGGTGTCGCACACAGTCCCGGCGGGCCGGCGTCGACAGGCGAGTTGCGTTACGCTTATCTAGGTTATTGCGGCCCGGTCGCGACCTCGCCGTCTCCGACTGCTGCAAATTGAGTCATTCAGATACTTTTTGTAATGGTACCCTGACGCTTCACGTTTCGAATATTCTGTTGTAGCAAGACGTCAGTCGAATACACGTAAGAACGAGTAATCTGGGAAGTGCATGTGCAGTTCCGTTCGGGCGATCGTGACATAGATAGAAGCAACAGATAGACCTCCCACCAACATTGACGATGGCTGCCATATGTGAATTCGATATGTGCGGTGCAGCCGAGACTCGAGTTCATGTCCTGCCGCACATTTCAACATTTCATGCGGGCTGATGTTTCAGTGGTTTGCTCTAGTGCAACAGGTTGTGGTTGAGATTCGGCTGGATTGCAAGCGGATATTGAGCCCCGGGTCTCATTAGTCCACTTGGAATTTATCAGAATCCTGCGACGCTCGACTAAAGTACTGCCTCATCTCGGGGGGGGGGGGTCATTAACCTCATCGGATGGCAACGTGAGTGCCACTCCGATATCATCGAACTTCGCGGGGTGCCAAAGGATATTCATGGCGCCATACCTGCACCGCATTGGAGGCCTTCACCTGGACTTCACCGAAGAGTCGCGCTCAACTTGTAGCCCTGTCGCTGTGATGAGCCCGAGAAACGGCACGGGTACAACAGCGCGTGTATTCCTGAAAATCCTGACTAAACGGCGAGCATGGCATACTGGCCATTATCCTACCCTCTCATGAACCAAGTGTACTGCTGGGTTACCAACCGTTTAACTGTTCCGGTGAGGAGAAGATTTCCCCTCGCCTCCCCGTGAGATTTTGCATCCAATTTTCCAACCGCTTGACTAGATGTCTAGCATTTGTCGGCTTTTCCTGTCAATTGTATGCATCCCGTGAGTTGTAGACATACGAGGAACCGCTCCAGCGCATCTTCAGTCATTTACACAGCTACCAGTCTCGCTACTTGTTTGTTACACACTAATAATACGCTGTACTGGAAGGTCTGTGCGACTGTTGTTATCGTGCTTAAGCACCAGTGTTAAAATAATGATTTTTCGTTAGGTGTGAGATGTCGAAACGAGTACAGTAGGATGTCGAAATTTTCCATGGAAATCATGCCACTCAACATAACAATAAGTTCTTCAAGCACAATTTTGATCCAACAGCGTACTCATACGTGCATCTTTTTCCCTTGATTTGAAATACCTAATATGGGGATAACTATTTTAGCGATAACGATGCAAAATACCTATCCTTATCGACTGATATTGTATAGCAGACCACATCATAGGTAATCCTTTTACCTGGAATTGTGTTCAGAGATGTTCGTGCATCACAACCCGCAATTATGAATATAAGCGTGATGCTTATCAACAAGATACTGTTAGAAATTATATATGAATATTTCATAAAGACTCATCACGAAGCACGATGTTGATACTTCGTTGGTTGGTTGGTTATTGGTTTTACGACGCGTCAACCATTGAATCATATAGCGTCGCCAATCTCTCACGCCGATTGGTCGCGGGCGAAGAGTAGCGACAGGTGAGACTCGAACCCACAATCTTTCGATTGTGAGACGAGCATCTTACCTCTAGACCACTCGTCCCCGATACTTCGTTGGGAGGATGTCGATTCCGTGCTTAGAAAGTGGTATATTCCACCATATTTCATGAATAATTTATCAATGTTAAGCACATGCGTGGTTAGGTAGTGTTGCAGAAAATTGGTGGTACAGCCATGCAAACGAAATTGGATGTCCTTTTGAAGGCTTATACGAAAGCATATTTGCTGGGTCATTCTTGCCGAATAGCAAATGTTGACTCCACGGGGACAGAGAAACTGCTTGGGAAGTTGTTTGGCTTCATCCAACAGGTCAGCCCCTTGTCATGAGGAGTCTTAAGGAAGCGATTGGGAGTACCCAATAGCGCTAAAGGTAAGGCTGACAACAGGTTTGGGAGGGGCTGGTCGGTATGGCCTCTGTTACGGCATGATGTAATTATTGGAGGGATTCAGCCGAGCATTGGAGAAGCACCTGCAAAGATAGGTCAGACCGTCTATGCTCCTGACAACATTCCTGATGTGGAAAGAATAAGACACTACCTTTGATCTCAAAACGTTAGTGCTTCCATGTCTAGAACTGCACGAATCGCGAAAATAAATCCGCGAAAGTAGACTTCTAAACTGTAACCGAAAAAAAACGTCCTTCAGCGTAAGAATTCTCGATTGTTACTCAACAGTGAACGCATCACCAGAATGTGTCTCACACCAAATCCAACATCGTGCCCATGACCCTGAATGGTTAACCATATATATTATTTAACTGATACTCGAAATACACGAGATATCTATGGACGTAACTCGACAATGACAAGCAAAAGATCAATTGCAAAATGGCAACAGGGAGTCATCAGACGCGCCGACAAAGTTCTAAATAACATTCGCGATAGCGGCGGCGAATGTAAATCTGACTACCTCAAAAACCGTGCCCAACATATTGGGAGGTGGGAGCCATGAATACCTAAAAACGCATAATACTAGCCAGTTAGTTATTTGGGCTTCAGGGTGCTTCGACCAGAATTGATCATTCGCGCCCAATACAATTTGTCTGCTGCTCCCCCGATGGCTGGTACAGTCAAACATTTGCATTTTACCCCATGCAAATTATCCTGGTCTCGATCAATAAGTGCTCAACAATGGTTCTGAGCCCTCCGGTCAGAGCTTGTCTATCTCTGGCCGCCAACCCAATCATCCTGCCCCCACCCCCAATCACCATCATAGCCCGAATCATTTTCGAATTTGTGCTGCAATGGATGCAAAACCCGTTGGTGGTAACCTGTCCAGCACACCGAAATTTCATCATTCCTTCTCATTTATATATTTGTCTGTATATATATATATATATATATATATATATATATATATAGATATATATATATATATATATATATATAAATATTTATATGCACACACAACACACACACACACATACAGGCGTGTTGGTTTTCAAATTTTTGAGGGGACAAGTGCCCCCTCGGTGTTGCTTTTGCTCCCCGATAATTTCAACTTTTAACACGGGATATATACGTATACCTGAGCAAGGGCGTCGCCATCAGTAAGTGGGATCATAGAGGTTTAGGAACTACTTGTAAGCTAGAGGGATAAGACCATTGCCGTCTGTGTGTGGCCCGTCTTTTAACCACCAGCAAATGCTGAGAGCATTGGCGATTGCATTAGTGCACCTTGCACGCCAACAAAAAGCAGTACAAGGGAACCCCATCCCAACTCCAGGCGTGGTCCGGACCCCAGGGACTTAAGCGGTGGCTACGCCCGTGTACCTAAGTGAACTTTCGGAGCAGGTTTTCCTTAATACATGTTTCGTTAAGCACGACAGTAAGCTCAACATTGATCACTTTTGTGTTCGTTTGCTTCAAGTTCGGTATTATTCGTTTGCCACTATCAGTGCGCTTATGTCAGGGCCACCTTTAATGAATTATCACCAGGCGGGATTTCTTGCTCATACCTAATCAGTATAGCATGGCGTCACTGGCGGATCTAGCCCACGTGCTTGGGGAGACCAACTTTCGGCGCGGATCTCCCTACCCCGCCCCCCACAGTGGCGTAACTAGGGTTTGCGTCATGGAAGTGGACACACGGATTTGGAGGATACGCAACCTACCACTATGTGTGGTTTAAATGCACCGGATTTCGACCGCAATGTTTCAAAATGGTCTTTTTTATTAAATTAAATGATTAGTGATCAATTTAATTATTCCGTGGGGGGGGGGGCAGAGGGGTGTACAATATATCACGATCGTTTCTGAGTCACCGGATTTTAACCCTAACTCCCCCACTCTATTAGATGATTATTCTTTTGGTATCCCTTGATAAGTCACTCCAGGCTGTTGAAGTTACACCTGTGCAAATCACTTAAAAATGCAAAATTTTCCAATTTCAAGTATTCCAGTTCATAACGCTCGGTCGCCACTACGCCAACGTTCGTGAACGTGTACGCCCGTCTTGCGCATTCAGCGTATTCGCCACACTTGGTGCGAGTCTACGGTTTCTGCTAGGCCTCCTACGATTTGCTAATTGCTACCACATTGTCTTGCGCCATATTTTACGCGATGGAATGCTTCGCATGGGGTTCGCTGGGAAAAATGCAATAAATTCATTTTAATGATTAGTCTCTTCTACCCACATTTTCTGGGAGACAAGAAATCCGGATACGCGCTGAGCTTTGATGCACTTCGTCTCTTTGGTTAAATATGCTCCCAGATTGGTTACCGATCCGAGGCCCTGGCTAGGTGTTTGTTTTATCCACTGTGTTTTTCTTCGGCTACGGATGTGTTTTAGGGCCCGAGTCAATTTTTGTTAGGGACCCGGCACATTTTTAAGACCCCGGTTCTTTTTAGGGTTTTGTTGCTTTTTTGTGCACCGATGAATTTTGTTAGGCACCGGCGCGTTTTCGAACACCCCGATGTGTTTATATAGTGCCAGGCCTTTTTGTTGTTTTTAGGTCCAAGGCGCCTTTTGCGGGCCCAGCCTGTTCTTGAAGCCCTCATTCGGTCTTATGGACCGGATATGTTTTGAGGGCCTCCGGTGTGTGTGTTTTTTTTTTATTTAGAGCTTCCGGTGTGTTTATTTAGGAATGCAACGCATGTTTGAAGACCTCGCGAGAGTCCTGCTTTTTGTGAGACTCGGTGCGCTTTGAGGGTCCGGTGCCTTTTCCGCCTCCCGTTGTGCTCTTAGGGTCCTGCTGCGTTTATTTGGAGCTCCTGATGGACATTGGTTTCCACGACTTTTGGGGGTTCCGTAGCTATTTTTCGGGTCCAGGCGCGTGGTTCTGGGGACCTGATGCCAGTGTTCTGCGCTGGACGCGATTTTGGGGACTTCTGATTTTTATAATGCCCGAATATCGGCTTCATCTTTTGCACCCCGTGCGCGATATTTGTGTGTCCCACCGCAACTTGTCAAGCTCCGGTGGCATTTTTTTTTCGGGGCCGTACACGATTTTTGAAAGCATCTGGTGTCGTGATTGGGGATCCAGAGCGATTTGCCTGGCTCAGACATTTATTCTTGGGAAAATCACTCCTTATTTTGGAGTGCTCCGGCTTGATCTTTATCGGGTCCCGATCCGAATTTTGGGGCTTCGCTATGCTTATTTGGGCCATCGACGCCAATTTTTGGGAGCCCGATGGTGTTTTTTGATGCCATGACACATTTTGTGGGGACTACCGAACGGAATTTTGTGGCCCGAACGCGATATTGGGGGGGGGGGGGAGTTCGCGGGGCGCATTGTACTTAGCTGGAGCCCCATAACGCGAATTAGGTGGGCCCCGGTGCAAATTTCCCGGCCTCGGCGCGAGTATTCTGGAGTCCGCTTGATTTATTTGGGGACCTACACGAATTTGGATGGCCCGATGCGAATTTGTGGAGCCCCAGCACAATTTTTGGGGACTCCGGCACGACTCTTTGGAGACCATCCCACTCAGGATGTGGGGGGCAATTTTCCCCTTTGGTCACTGCGGCTGCTCATCGAGCTTTTTGTTCAGCCGATGGCACCCTTCAGAGTAAAAAGACCCTTCAGAGAATTTGCTTTCGGGACCTGGTCTTAATTTTCCGGTGCTCGGATCGATTCGATCGAGTCGCAATGTGATTTTGTTGTGGGTAGAGTTTTATCTTTCCAAGGCCCCTGCGCGATATTTTTGGGCCCCGGTACGATTCTTCGGGCTCCCGGTGCGATTTTTTTTTGGTGGCTCGGCAAGTTTCTTTTCCGGGGCCCGACGGTTTTTTTTGGGGTCATTGACTCGATTCGTAAGACCACAGAGTGTATTCCGGGTGAGAATTGATTTTTGTGGGGCAACTGCGACTTTTGGGGTTCCTGCGCTACCATTTGGGCCCCAAGTATGATTTTCAAGGGCTGCGACAAGACTTTTTGGGGTCCCAGTGCGATTTTTTGGGGGCTCCGGCGTCATCATTTGGATCCCTAGTGCAAGGTTTAGCGGCCTCGACACGTTTTTGTGGGGCCAATATGTTGTGGGGCTTTTGGCGCAATGGTTGGGGCCACAAAGTGATTTTTATGTTCAGATTGTTTTTTCGTTGCCCCGGCTTCATTTGTTTGGGGTCCCGATGAGACTTTTGAACCCCGGTGCGACCTGTAGAGCCCTTTGTGTGATTTTCAGGGGCTCAGGCACGAACTTTTGAGGTCCCCAACGAAATATCCCTGGTCAAGGACACGACGGCTGCCTCAATTCAAAGCTGGGTGGATTTCGCCCAAACTTTCACGCGTGATGCGCCGTTTCGGCGGACAGATCCCTGGGATTATACGAAGACTCGCTGGGATTATGAAAAGTCCCCTGCCACCCCCATATGGAACTACATATGAGGCCTCACAGAAATTGCAGGAGGGCCCTTCCCATCCGGAACTACATTGGCCCATGTAGTTTCTGTCCGACCCCTTCCATACGATTGGTGATAATAACTTTTCACATGCGTATATTATTATTATTATATAGTATTATACTATATGATACACGTATATATACACGTAATATACGTAATATGACATACTATATATACACGTAATATACTATAACGTATGGAGAGGAGCTCCCTATGGAGAGGAGGCATCTCCAGCTCGACCCTACTCTTCTGTGCTGACGTTCCACCGCCTCTGGCTAGGAGGTTATTTTGGTGATTGGGGGCTGCAACCAGCTGCGGAGATGCAATTATTATCTTATATGCTTACACCCATACTCCGTGGTGGAGACTTCGATACTTTGGGGGCGCTTCCCGCTTTCACCACCACAATGTTGCTGAGGCTTAGAATTTGACGCAATAGGCGTTGGCTGGAAATAATGGTATAACAAACATTGCTACCGAAATAAAGTGTAAGCAAAGACCGTGCTTGCTGTAAATTGACCGATCCAGATCCCAAATGAAGGATACCATATTTTAGCTGCAAATAAAGTCATAAAATGTTGATGAAGAAAGAAGATCTTCTTTGCCTTGGACACTACAATGGTGCTTAAGGCAAATATATGAATGGATCAGTGAATACTTAAGATTAAATCACCACTGATATTTTATTTTTGAGGATATGGTGGGAAATTAGCTCTGACGTAATATGCAACGATGCTTCAATTTAGAAACTATTCAAACTGATCCAATATCACGAACCTTGACCAAGCATGTTCAGTATGTTATGAGAGCCCCGTGAGGGTGTGTGGTACATTTAGTAGTGGAGCTGTGAATGTGAAAGAACATGGATAATAAGTGTTTTTCGGATATTCTGTTTGTTTTAAGCATTCTGGACATACTCTCCCAGTTGGTTAACAATGTTCATGGACACAGTCAAGGTAAGAACGCCAAAAATCAAAACAAACTTAGGTTTGTTTTCAATTCCAGTTTGGCATACAACAAACATGAACATTTATATTAATTTGCTGGCTAGCTTTGCTCTTGCCTAGGCATCTGTCTATGGTTACCTTGGAGGAACCCTTCCACAGGCCAATTTCACTCAAATCACAAGCTGTGTATTCACACCAAATTTGGTATGAATAGGTACACAGTTTATGTTGTTATTTGTAAATATGGCATTTCACTAACATCATGAGATAGCAAAACTACACAATCCAAAGTGGGTAGGTATCTGCATCGTTTGTTGATCACAAACCATGGAAAATGTGTGTCATTGCATCATTTGTAGGTAGGTAGTTATGATAATGCATGATCTAGGTTGTGTGAATTTTGATGGCTAGTAGTGTCGGTCATGAAAAAATGGAAGGATTTTACAGGAATGAATTCAGGTACAGGGTAGGTACTACCTACCTAGGTAACCTACCTACCTCCTACTTCATGCTTACCTGACTTACCTATACATGCTTGTTCTATTTTTATGAAGTTCAGCAGTTCAAGCCTGCTCCCAAATTGGATTTCATGCTTGTGGCATCAATGTAAATATTTGAAAAGTGTTGCAGTTGTGATGGAGTGTGGGTTTGTTTGTTTACTTTCTGAGCTCAGCTGATTTTCTTATTGAGGGTTTATGGAATTTAATGGAATTTAATTGTTTTGAAAGACATGTGATATTTTGCATAGTTTGGCCTCATGTGTTTTAATTATGAATTATGTTATTTATTTGACACTATTATATCGATTTATCACAATCAGAATAAAACATCATGTTATTATGGAATAGGTATGTAGGTAGGTTGTTTTATCAATGAAAGGCATTTCAAAATCCAATTGTTTGTCATGCAATCACAGAATCTTGCCTGAATTACACTAGTTGTGGTTACAACAAAGATCTTTGCAAAATGTGATTTAGCAGTCTGTGATTTGCATAACACTGTTTGTTAGTCGAACAGTGTGAGTACAAAAACAATTGTGAAATTAGCCTATGAATGTTTGAGTGCATTCCCTCTTGACAAGTTTTTTTTTCAGCTGATGGTACCCCACTGTATAAAAATGGTATCAAAAACATTAATTGGCCACTCCTGTTCAATTCCACAAAGTGACAACCATGTTAGGTCTGTACCTACATCTGTCGGTAAGCTTGTGCTTTAAAGTGCTTTGTGAATCCTTGTAATTTATCCTTCCAATCCAATGTTTATTATGAATATGACTAAGATGATTGGACCACTCATTTTCAGTGCAAATGCTTACTTTTCAGTTTATGAGCAAAATATCCCCCCAAAAATGGGCTATGAGTTAGGTAATGTAGCATAAAAGGTAATGTTTTACAAATAAAAGAAAATGCAACATAGTTTCACCTTACCCAACCTAACCTCACTATGCAAAATTCAAAGAAATATACCTAAAACATTTGAAACAATATATTATCTTTAAATTTTCCAAATAAGAAAAAATCCTAAGCCAACCTATCCTAACATAGCATAACCTGTTTTTGAAGAATGACTTTAAAAAAAAACCTTTTTTTAAATGAAAAAATAACATCTTAAAAACCTACACTAACCTAACCAATCCTAGCACATTTATATGTTTTATGGAGGAAAGTGTGTACAGGCTTGTCCTTTGACCACCTTAACCTGCACTACCTCAGAGGGTATTTTATTCCCCCCTAAAGTTTTTGATGGATCTTGAAAATAAGAGGTGTTTGGCAGAGGGCCAAAATTTGGCACATCTTTTTCCACATCAATTTGGCATGTGTGAAAATTTTGACATTAGGTCATCTATGGTCAACAAATTAGTCAAGGTCAGGTGAGTTCACCTGCAAAGAAGTTCAACTAGTTTTGATGTTTTAATGGATAAGGATATTGCAATGAAACTTTCAGAGCTTGCTTATCTTTACAGATGAAACAAAACACATCAGAGGACTTTTTTTATTTCTTTGTTTTTGACTGTATTTGTTTTGCATGTTCTCACATGAGGGATAAAATCAATGATTCGGTCTAAAGTAAGCACTTTTGGGGGCATGTTGACTTCAAGCAATGCTTCTCAGTCCTGATACACCCATTATAAAAATAGCAAGGAAATTGAAAACTCAAAATGTAGAATATTAAAAAATATTATTGCTCATTTTTGGTTGGGAAAAAGTTTAGGGAAGTGGTATAATTTGCCTTCCTTTTCATTCCAAATTATTTTGTGTTTAAAATCTCCCCCAAAATGAACCCCCAAGGGTAAAACCAGGATATCAGTTGTGATCTCACAGGCCCCCTTGTGACATCACTTTTGGGGGATACAATTTTGGGAGTTTTTAAAATAATTTTTTAAAAATGGCTTTCCTAAGATTCACCAGGGGAAGCAGGCCACTGCGAGCATTATCCCGCACACCAAGGGATAAGCTCGCAGTGTTGGGAGTGGTTTCAGGCCCCACTCATGGAGTGCTTTCTGATGACACCATCTTCGTTTTCATGCAATGCTTATTTTGGAAGTCAGAGGGGATGAAATTACCTATCCTCTTAGATGTGGTGTGAGGATCTGACCAGAAATTGGCCTGGGCTAAAGCACAATAATATTTACTGGTCAAGATTGGAGATATCAATCTAACAAGCCTGTGACAGTTTTTGTCAATGTCAATGATACTCAATACCTATCTCACCAATGAATGATGAGATAGCTATGAGTTGTAAGGATGTACCTACCCAGATCATTGGAGCAAATACCATCTGATCTTAGCATTTCTTATTGTGTTGTTGTGTTCATTAGGTAGGTATGCTGATTATTTTGTCATTATTTTTTAGATTCTTTGTTTAGTATTATCTAGTATTGTTTTTGTTGTTGCCATTATGATGAGTGTTATTAAGTATCAGTTATTATTCACATCATACATATCTTGATCCTTACCTTATTCTTGTGATTATCATCAAGAGTCTTAGCAGAATCACTTACACAGTGGCAGGCTTATCAAATTCATGCACACTCACACATCAAGAGCCAGGTTTATGGCATATTTTTGCTTTCAGGTCTATGAGGTCCTTGAGCAAGATAATGCAAGCATACATTGTATCATTTATTATATGTTTATCTACATCTGATACTCCCAGCACACTCACACCACCTAAGCAATAAACATTTGTAACACAACTTATGAAAAGGCACAGGCACAATCTGATTCATTAGACTGCTGTTTCTTGCAGTGTTAGTTGAGAAATATAAAATGGTTGAATCAAAATTATGCCAGAAAACCATGCATTACTTGCCACCCTTGCTGTCCATTTCCAAACAGCATATGGTTTTTGTTGTTAATGCAAAAAGCTAACTGACACAGTAAATTTGCAATTGAATATATGAATTTGATTTTGAGAACACAATATTTAAATACCATGTTCATGAATGTGATTAAGATGATGTGACTGATTATTTGATTGATTATTAGGGTTTAAGGGTGTGCTGACTACAGGGTCATTTGGTGCCCATGATTAAGATGATGTGGCCACTGAGTTATGTGGGAATTATTTCTTTTAAGTTGGCAAGCAACATAATGCCCAAAGTTATGCCATGAGTGAGATCATCAACAATGATGTAAAATTTGAAAGCACCTAACCAAGCCAAGCCTAGCTTTATCTCTATTTCAGATTTGTTTGTCTTCAAAAATGTTGGCAAATGTTTTTCTTTAATAATTTCAGAACTACAAAAAAAATACTTAGCATAACCTAACCCAACCAAGCCCAGACTAACTTCTTTTTCTTTTTTTTTGCTTTAAAAATTAGTAAGAAGACCTAACCTAACCTAGCCACCTCTTTATTTGCTTTACAGGGTAAAATATGCATAAAATGTGTTCTGTGATCGACATAAACTGCAGTAATGCCACTGATTCAAACTAATGTATGATGAAGAAAAATGGCACAATTTGTGTGCATGTATCTGAAATGTTTGAGTTAATCCCAATCATGATGTAGTCTATGGCTGAAAGAACATTCACTGATACAGAGGGAACAAATTGCTGCTTTAATTGTGCCTACTGGCTTTCCAGGTAGTGGCATCCAAATATTTCAGTGTGGGCTGAAAATTGAGACCTGACATTGAGGTGTGAGGAAGAACTGATGTAAGTGAGTCAAAAGCTTCGAGGCACTTCCTTGCAGCATATGAAGATTATTTCCACAAAATTATACATAGTGGTAGATCATTAGATGGTCAAGAAGATGATATCTTTGTAAAAATATTTTAATATTAATATTAAAGGAAATTATCTCTTGTAGAAGGTTACCTATTTGCCTATTAGAAATGGTGCAGTCTGGCATGATGACTATTCTGGTGTGGTTGTTGAGCTCTGTAGCCAATCTCAAACCCCAGTTGTTTATATTTCCATGTTTGCACATGGATTTGCGTGCATATGAACAGGCATTTTGGACTTACATCCAACGTAAGTATATCTCCAATATGATCAGTATGACCAGTGCAATGGACAAATCCCCACCACTCAGCAATTACAACATCACCTAAGTGTCCCTTGTGGTTCTACACAATGATACAATTTAATAATAAGCATATATGTATCAAAATGTGTAGAAGTTGTTTTCAGTCATAGTTTTTGCAGTACCAAAATTTGAAACAATTTGGCAAAGATCATCGTTTGCGACTCTCACCTAATGTTCTAATCTTGTTGGCTCCCCAATTTGTCGAGTTTCACCTCACTCGAGTTTGAGTTTTGTGACTGATCGAAGGGAGCCCAGCCCGCATCTGCAGGTATGTCATTCCATTAAATTGTAGAAATGCCATTATCAGATGGACAAATCAAGGAACCGGAACTAGAAAGTGCATCTTAACTATGTCTCAACTCGATTTTCCGAAACAATCGAGGCACACTTAATACCATTGAACCACGAGCATAATTGGTTGCAAATTGACCAGCGAAGTGTATGTTGCACGACAATATATGTGCGATAGAAGCAGTATTTTTTAAAATATTTTTTGATCGAGTTGTAAGTATTTGATATTCAGCAATTACTATTCAGACATTCATGTAATTCAATTTCGTGGGAAGCACAAACCGAAACAAAACTCGCCATGTCGGCAGGGGTGGGTGATGCCCAAAGGTGGTGCAGTCCAACGCCATTAAAGTGGACCCACGGAAAACGAGCATGCACGTTCAATACCGTGCGCAATAAACCTGACGACATTGCGAACAGCCGACACCCGACTGCGGCGGACTTGGCCAGTCCGTCGTGCCACGGCGCCGACCAAAACTTCCAAGCGGTCGGTCGGTCCACTTTGAACACGGCAGTACCTATGCTTACCAACGGGTTAAACGAAATTGTTCGCGATGTGCGTTTCAAGTTGTAGCAAAGGTGCAATTTCATCGCAGTATCCCTACCAGTCTGTGATATATCTTGGAAAAACGGGATGGATGGCCGGCTTCTACACCCTCCGGTACGGGTGTTTGCACTCAAATTCCACCAATACCCACAAGTCATCTGACCTTCAAATCTGATAATTTGTGCTAAGGTACCTTAAGGTAGGGGAATTTCGAAAGCTGGTATAGTTAGGTCTCTAGAATAAGCTAATGCAAGGTGTGACAACAGAAGAAAAATCTCCCAAGCTCATTAACTGTGCAACATGCATGCACGTCATGGAAGAAATTGACTGGTACATTGTGGACAACTATTCAGATACTTCATTCTTGTTGGCAAATACACCCAGTTTTAACACCTGTAAGTTAGAACTGTTCGTTCCTGTCCAGGAATGGTCTATTTTGTCTAGAATAAAAATAACGGAAAGTTATGCTAAGATTATTCATTTTGCATTCGTTCTGATATTACATGGAAGAACGGTGAATTCGACAGCCCCAGTGTTGGCTACCTCACGATAATGTATGCAGAACTCGCGAACATGAACATACTGCAGCTTTGTCCAGTTTTAGCTCCCAGGTGGTTCAACTATTTGAATGCAGTCTGCCCAAACCATTGCATTATCCGATGGAAACGACGCGATGGCACGAACTGGCCATATCTGCGTAGATAGCGCGTGAAGTAAGATTGATAATTTCCATAAATAACCAGCATCACGCGGTGAAGGTCTGAATTCGTGTCACATTTTCAAGTTTCTACCAGTGAGCCATGCAACGTGAACGATAAATCAATAGGGTCCCGAATCGGAAACGCATTAGTTGGGTCATGCAATTGTATGTTAGAAGCGGGCCGACAGCGACTGACCGTGTAATGACTAATGCGCCAGGTCCGGTCGTCAGATGCTACTCCACCTTCTGATCGGGCAGTCGATGTCGACATCGCCATCCCCCCCCACACCCGACGCCATAATCAGCTTTGCGACCGGTTTAGGCGCGCGCCAACTTCGGTACTTACAATGAGGCGAGATAGCGCATCGGCGGCGATCGTCGCATGGCTCCACACGTTCAGGAGAAGCGCCGCGCCCGAGATGTTCGTCTGCACCCATCTGCGGGACGCAGCGTCTCCTCTTCTCATGATGAGAGCGTTGGGCCATCAAGCGCTCATCCGAATACCGGAATGATGGGTTTGCCATCTGTTCAAAGGTTACCACCCACTGAATCCACTTGCCGGTCCCTTGGTGGTCTCCTCCGGCGCTGGAGCGGAGGTGCATCATGTATTTGTACCCTGCCTTTCGTCTTGGTCCTCATTTATAAATTAGAAATCGAAAGTGACCAACTGAATCTCGTACGCAGATGCGAGTGATGTAGATAACCATGGAAAAATATTGGGAGTTCTTGTCGTCAGCATAAGCTCCCAAAAGTACAACCGAATACCTGATCAAGTGGACATTATTTTCGTTCAATTAATTTCCGGATTGAAGAAAATGCTAATGGAGCGGCTCTGAGGTTCTTACAAGAAGCTAGAAGTTACCAGAAATCTAGGAGTGTTTGAGGTGTCTGTCTTCAGTGGGTCTTGAGCAAAAAAATGTGCTTAGTAAGAGTAACAGCGGAAAGTTAAGCCACGATCGCCTGCGATAGTTTAAATACCATCGGACGTGCAGTAATTTGAACCGTCTGCGACACGGCAGCCCACCGTGGTTTCAGTAAGTTTACAGTGGTATGTGTGACATCAGTTGGTGCGACACAATTGATCGGGGCACATGAGACCAAGGAGCTCTGACATAATTTGTAAACGATATTATATAATTTTCCACTTTACATATCGACAAAATATCAACGAAAAGCACTAAATGTATTGCACGACCCGTTTTCGCTGCTGAAAAAGGCTTCCACAACGCACAATATTGAACTTTCTATTACAGAAGGTTGGTGAAGGTTCATAATAGTTGTTGGATCTGCTGATTGGCTGATTGCTTGCGATTCGCGCCGTCGTTTCCGCGTTCGTGCATGTGCATGTGCATCATCCGCTCTACCGTCGTAGCTCCATCGTTGTCAGTGTCACGATGGATAGCCAAACTATCACATCAACGATCCTCGAATTAGACCAGATTGCTCGGCTCGGCCGCAAATGTTTCGTGCTTTGTGGTTATTATTCTGTTTTCAAATGGCTATTGCATCGATCCGATGCATCACCATTATAATGGAATGCAACAAGCTGCGTGTACACATACACGTGCGGATTCCTAGGTCATAGCGACGTAAGCCTGCATACAGAGGTAGTGGTCCCTGAAGGTGCGACGACATGCGTTTTGGAGAGATCGCGCGAGCGTGTGGGAACAGGTGCCACCTTGTGTACATTGGAATGCTCGAAATATCTGACTTAAAGGTTTCTCATTACTGTAGTACGTCTGGAAAATGGGAATAACATTGGACGTTTCGAAACAAAATCATTACCTTTCCCTGAAATATAAACATGGATGTCCTTTCAATGGTTCACAGTTTAATTATGCACCGCTTTACAACACTGGTTGCGGTTGAATCTGCCGGCGACTGAAGTTGTCAACGGTACGATATTGGTGCTCCCTCTGCACGGCACGGCACGACTCCCCCTGTCGCTGCCATGTGAACACAGCACCGGCATCACCGCGGCAGGCGTGTGCTGCACTGGTGCCGGCAGATCGGTGTCGGTGACTCTCCGCCGTCGTCTCGCCTGTACGGTGAAACCTCGACACAAGTCGTGACCGGCACCGATGTCAACGGGGCGTGGCGGGCCGCAGCGGGTCGCTGCGCGCCGCCGGCCGCCACTGACCCGTAGTTGGCACGGCTCTTTCGAAGCGGGCGATATGTTCGGAAGACATGTTTCGACGTCGAATCATTCAACACCGTTAAGTTTACGATTCTAGTGGTAAGCAGTGTAAAATTTGCACTGCGTTGGTTGACGAGCTATTTCGTGGATATTGCACTCGAGTCATGCTCGGCGGATTATGTCATTGTATTAGCTGTTGGCTACTGCTGCACCGCTGTGTGGGGCATTATGCGCAATGCCTCTCGCGCTGCGCACGGGCAGTTTGCAGCGATGCGTTTCGTCAGTGAAGTGTCCCGCTGAGACTAATCCCGCCCGACGTCCGGGAGTGTGCCAAGACCCACTGCCGCGAGCTTACCGAGACGGCATGGTAATATTCTGCCGACACTCCCGACAAGTGAGGCGTGTTTGGGACGAACTGCACTGAGTATCAGCAACAGGGTGTGCAAGATCTCAAGTAAAGCCATTTTTGGTCTTGCGAGTGGAAGCGATCTTGATTTGTTAACCCATCGAGAGAGAGTTGATTCCTCCTGTCCTCGATCCTTTCAAAATCAATTAATGCAGAGCGATGGTGGTTAGGATCACAGCTACCTTAATCCTTGCGTCATAATTTGTTCTCCACTTTTTCTTGCTACGCTTTCGTTTGGTCCTGAATGGGTGAACTGTGCTACAGCGGGATATTTTGTTTATAGGGCGCAAATGTTGCATTAAAATGTCCGTGTCACCTTTTGAAGGGCTAGCATATGGTGGTTTCGGGCCCTATTCGACGAGCGCTTTCTGATGACATCGCTTTCATTTTCGTGAAACGCTTAGTTTGGAGATTAGAGGGAGCTTATAATGACCCCCCCCCACGAGACGGGGTGAGATATCTGACCGGGAAGACGCTTGTGATTTTAATGGCTTGACAGTTAGGTTTATGTTGAGGCTAAGCTTGAGGCTTGAGGATAGGGCCTAATCTTTGCCAATCATTTCATTCGAGTTGTGCGAATTTTCGCGTTGGTCACTTGCATCATCTCAATTGGTGCTGGTGTTGGTTCAAGATTATGCAATGTTAGGGGCAAGGTGGATTTGTTCTTTTTAATTCTTGATGTCGATAAGAAAATGTTTAAGATCGAATATGGAGAGAATGTTTTTCTTCCAGCCTGTGACATCAGAATCTCAAATTGAAATCTCCAGGGAATATTTGGCACTTTATCACAGAGCTTTATCCGCCAAGCAACAATTATTAACCCTATCTCGGGGGAGTTTTTAAAAAAAAATATCCAGAGGTATTCCGCGGACGGTGAAAAAAACGGCTTGAGGCAACGCGCCGAAATTTCGCATACCTCTTCCCACATAAATTTGGCATGTTGTGTGAAAATTTTGGGCTCAGGTTATCTACGGTGAACGAGTTATTGGAGGTCAAGTGAGGTCACCTAAAACAAGTTCAACCAGTCGTCACGCTTTAGCGGATAAAGATATTAGAATGAAATTTTCAGCGTTTATTTATATTTAGGGATGCAACGAAACGCGCCAGAGAAATGTTGGATTTTTTCGTTTTAATGACTTATTAGTTTTGCATATTTGCCCATTAGGGCTCACATCGAAGATATGGCTAGAGTAAGCTTCTTTTTTTAATTGGAGCAAGTTGACTTCAAACACCGTTTTTCGGTCCGCTCTACCCATTAGAAAAGTAATAATTAAAGAAAATTGAGAACTAAAAATGTAGAAAATGTCGAAAAATTGCAAGTTACTTTATATTTCATATAATAGATTAAAACGTTATCCGAAAAATAACATGTCACACATATTTTGATTCTTTTTTTCTCTTATGATATCTATCTATGAACTTTAGAAAACGATGGAAAGTCCGGTATGTAAGATAAAGATCGGTTAAAAGTCTTCCTGTCCAAAACGGGCTCTCCGTCCCAGATTTTGTTTTGCATTTGCCACCTTTGGTGTGCAACCTTCGATCGAGCGGTCGAAAGATGATGTGCCTGACAATGTTATTGAAAGTTGCAAATCAATTATTAACTTCTTTGGTCGTGGTTAGCATGGCGAACAGTTTGTTTTGTGGGGGGAGGGGGGTGACACTATTAACTGTGTTGCCACACTAATAACCGTGACGGTCAGCGTGACTCATAACGATCTCACAATCCAAAACTTGGGGTTCATAAAGCCATTATATTTGGTGATGAAAATAAGTTCCTGGTGCTGGCGGTAACATCCTTGGCGCATGAACAGGGAGGGGACGGAGGTGGGGAAGCAACACGGAGCTATGAGCCCCACTTTTAACTATCCTTACCATTAACTCTATAGACTTTGCATGCGAAGAATTATCTTTAAAAAAAAGTTACTCTTCCCCACTTTTTTCGGGTGTTCCTGCATGCGCTTTGCGCGACTTGACTAGAGCGTTGTAGGGACTTTAAGCCAATTTCGTGCAACGCACGCGTGCGTAACACAATACAAAAAGTGGGCATCACCGCTTACATCCATCGGTGACTGAGTTCGTGCTATGTCCTACACCATTTAATACAGTTAATTCATTTCGAATTGGTATGGACCATCAGCACATGGAGACCCCGAAACAATTTAGGAAACAAACACATCTGGAGTACTTAATTTTACTTTGTAGCAGCGTCCAAATTAAATAGCCATCAGGGCTGTTGTTGATCCGTAGTTGATTTACGGTGACGTTAAAAGTGGTGAGGTACACCCGTGCCGGTACATTATCCGTGATGTTCCATGCATACAACAGTGAAACAAACAAGCCATATCTACGTGCAACGATTAGGAACACAGCAGTTCGGTATGGGCCGGGCCCCACAGCTGGCCGAGTACTGGGCGACGTAGGCTGTTCAGCCGCGATTGAGCAGGCGGGGCGGGGCGCAGGTGGGCTGAGGCGGCGTGGCGGGGCGTTGTGCAGCGACAGTTGAACAGGGCGGCGCACAAGCTGCCTGGTGCCCGCCGCGGAGCCACCAGTGCTCCAAAGGCCGAGAGGGCCATCCCGGCGTGTTCGACACGTGGTCCGCCTAACCATGTGCCCGCGATAGCTCGCCATTTGTCCGCGACAGCTCGCCATTTGTCCGCGATAGCTCGCTATGTGCCCGCGATAGCTCGCCATTTGTCCGCGATAGCTCGCCATTTGTCCGCGATAGCTCGCCATGTGCCCTCGATAACTCAACATATGCCCACCATTACACACCATTTGTGCGCGATAGCTTGGCAAGTGAGCCAACATTGATTCGAGCGTGTTTTCCTGGATTCCATTCAGCAGGCCCAGCGTGCAACTAGGTTCGGGGTGGCAGGGGGATACAGAATGTTAGCAGATGCTAGCAGAATGTTAGTAGATACAGAACGTGTGATTGATTGCGCACCGCCGGGTGTCGTCGGGTGGCCTTGCTGGAGCGTGACGTGCCTGTGTCGAGTGAGCTGTGTGTCGCCAGCCGTGCCACGTGTGTCGGCCGGGCGCGGTGCTCGCGTGCCCCGAGGCCGTGTTGGCACCGCTTTGTGTCGGCGACCGGGCCGAGCGGTGTGGCGGTCGATGTGTTGCTACTTAGCCGATTGGCTGTGGCGGAAGCGGCGCCGCTGTGTGTGGCGGCGGCCGCGGACGGAGGCCTTCTCGCCGCGCGCCGACCACCTGTGGACGGCCCCGGGCGCCGGCCGACCGACCGCTCTGGGTCACCGGTGCTCGGCCACGCCGCCGTATACAGAGACATGAGCGGGGGCGCGTGTCGGCTCAGCTGCCTGTGTTGGCTGCTGCCGAGTGGCGTCGTCAATGACCCCGGGCGGGATCGTGACGTCACGGGTCGGTTGGTCGGTCGGTTGGTTGCCGGTTTTGCGACTCGTTGACTTTGTGACATCGCCGGTCTCCCGTGCCAATTGATCTCGCGCCAACGGCAGCGACAAGCGAGGTTCGAAGCCACAACCTTTCGGTTCAGTGACGAGCATCTCACCTCTGGACTACTCGACGGGGGATTGGCAGGGGAGGGGTGAAGTTGGTGGGCGCCGAAGTGTATTGCACGTGTAGCAAACGCAGTCTATCGAAAGGATGATGCCAAAAAGAGCCTCATGTATCGGATGGGCTCGCCACACATCTCGAAATTCGTGCACGATTGGCGACGCGCGTGCATCCAGAGGTTAGGAAGAATGCATCGATCCCTTGACCGCTATCGCCCGACCGACTGGCCCCTGGACTACCACTGAAACGTCTTTCGAAATTATATGGCAAAGGCTGATTCCGATTGTTTTAAGAAATGTGCGATCGACCTGCGATGACATACTCATAGATCAGCTAAAATCCGTACATACCAGGTTACATTTCACGACGATACATATTACGATGTTCAGACCACGATTGATATCGTTACATGAAACTTTGGTTGCTCACATTCATACATTAATTACACCGTGAAAATAATTTATATCCAATGCACCCCTTCCCGACCTCTCCGGGTAAGGTTTCCGCGCGCTATATGCAATAGCGGTTGACATCCCCAAAATAAGCAAACTAACAGAGTTCGACACCTGCACCCTCCCTTCTATCTTCACAATCTTTTCCCCACATTTGAAGGTTGTTCCTACCCCACTGCACGTGCCACTCAGAATGTCAATAGCCATTCAATATCATTGCGCAACCAATCTCTTTCCAATGGTGCGGTTTCGGTAGGTTACATGAATCAATTAATTAATAATGTGATAACTCGTTTAGCTCAAGTTCCTATTGAGTACCGGAAGTAGCCATCTTTGTCTGGTTGCCAGCCATCCGATTTTCATCTCCGATTGACGGTCTCGTAGCTAATCACTAAATGGTTGTGCGTCGTCACAGTATCATATTGCTATTAGGACTGGAGCTCTGCTCATATTGCAGATATATCCACCGGACCGAAGGATCCGTTTAAAGACACACCATGACCGTGAACTAGATGCCGCGGGCGCTGGTCGGTCTAAGGTATTCCCGTGGCACGGCAAACACCCCCTCCCCCAGTTACTGCCATTTCCTGGGCAGGTGTTGGCCGAGCAAACGTTTGTCCGGGGTCAGACTTAACCAAGGGACTCCCACACTCGAAACAGACGCATTAGCCCGCTGTGCCACTGAGGCTGTTTCGGCGTGGAAGCAGTCTATAGACAAAGCGAGTTCCTTCCACTTTATTGTGGCAGTGTAGCCGCAATTTCCACCAGATCGGCGTGACAGATGTTACACCAGTGCTCTTCGGCTCAGTTCTTGAAGCGATGAGCTTACCCCAGATCAATGTCTCATGAGTGGTGGACAAAGTTCAGGTCTTGTGGGAGCCTCGTGCAGAGGCGTCTTCAATTTGTCGTGGATATGCCGACAAAAGCTGGAAACTTATCAGATCTGCACGAAATATTCAGCAGCAAAACTGCCTCCTGCAGCGCCTGTCATGTCACTTGTGTGGCATGCACGATTTGTTAATTCATGTATGACGTGGGGCAATTTCGTGGAGTACAATTGCGTCGTGGTTGAGAAGGCGAATGCCGTTGCACCATTTCAGATGTGTATCAGCTGCAGCACGTGTATCGTTTGCCGTGCACGTATCGCTTGCCGTCTATCCTGCCGCTGCTTGTGTATCGTTGTATCCTGTTACCGAACTTTGCGTGAACCTTGTGTATCGTTGTATCCTGTTACCGAACTTTGTGTCGATGTAACCGAACATTGTGTGTCGTTTTATCCTGCCGCTCCTTGTGTATCCTGCCACTCCACGTGTATCGTTTGCCGCGTATCCTAGCCGCTCCTCTGAATCGCCAAACTATGGGCAATTCCGCATTGGTTGTTGTGGCGGCCTGTGTAGAATTGGGCAAGTTGTTGCTGGTGCCTGTGCAAGTTGAAGTAGGATGTTGCTGGTGCCTGGGTAGGACAGGATACGATGCTGCTGGTGTCTGTGGGCCGGGGTGTGATGTCGCTTGTGTCTATATAGGACGAGATAGGATGTTGCTGATGTCTATATGCCGAGGTAGGATGTTGCTAGCTGTCTGTGTAGGCGGTGTAGGATGCTGGAGTCTGCCTGCGTCGGCAGATGTGTGATGGGATGCCGTCTGTGTGCGTGACGATAAGGGTGCGACAATGACAGTGTCGCAGTGAACATGGTGCACGTGCCACGCGGCGGCCGGTGGCGTGTTGTCCGCCACGGCCAGGGTCGCCACACACGCACCTGCCCAGCTCCGCTCCCCCCTCTCCCGGGTGTCAACGATGTGGCGATGATGAGAGGCTGCGTTGTAGCGATCTCCACGGTTACGTCACACTGTGCACGTGCAGTTCACACGAGCCGATACGTGTTTTGGATGTGTTGCACGGAATGCAATCAGCAAACTAGAAACCCGTGTAAATATGGCTTCTGTCACGTCGTTGGCAGCTCCCTGTGATCGGGAACCCTGCCACAGGTATTCACATTTGCTGTGGGTAGTGGTCGACTATGGACCGGTGGGCGCTGCATAAGCCGGTGTGTTTGTAAGTGGTGGTGGTGGTGGTGGTGGTGGTGGTGGTGGGGGAAGGTGACAATGGCCACGAGTTAACTGTATGCCGCCCGTGTATGACACTGTATGGCATTTGTTTTAATCGCATGCTATAATTCAGAGTATTTATGTTGACATCTACTGTGTGCTGCTCTTTTGCTTCTGTGACTTCACCTGTTATGCGGGAAATTTACCTGTTGGTAATGATGTCGAATAAACCATAAACAAATAAATAAATGACCACAGTAGCTGTTCCGCTCAAATATCGAACTAATTAACTAACAAACTAGCTAAAGATGTAAGTAGAGCTTTTCACCAGGCTGACTATGCAAAATGGTTTGGATCGAGAATGATTCAGCTCAATTTTTTTGCCTTGTTAGCATCATTTTGTGATGGATGACTAGTGCTTGACCGGTCTGCAACATGCTAATATGCAACTACATCTGAGTATTGGAGAGAAATTAAAACTAGTTACCATTGAGCCAACACCGAACATCTAATAGCTCTCAACATGTCCACTCGATCGGCGAAACTTTATGTTACCAAATGGCTGTTGGCACATGACGCAAACACTGGTTGATGCCGTGCGGCGCTACTGACGCTGGATATACTCCAGGCTGCCCAGTTGTGAGCCGTTTCCCCGTCGTGTGGTGTTCGCCAGCACATGGGCACAGCACCAGCACGTGGACACAGACGGCACCAGCACGTGACGCAGCGCACCGATCGATGCGTGACGCACCGTAGCGACACAGTGACTGTCCGTGAGTCAGCCGCCACCTGAACGGCCGTCGACGGCCGCCAGCTGCCGGCGAGCGCGCACACGGGGGCACGCACACGCGCGCACGACGCGCGTGTTTGGTGCGGCTCGGGTGTCGCCGCCACGGCTGGCGGCGGCCGCGCGTTAATAGTTGATGGCTGGCGGGCCGGCTCTGGAGAGGCGTGCCGGCCGGCGGTTACGGCGGCGGCGCTCTGGAAACGCCGCGTCACTGCGTCGTCAGGAAGCAGCGTGGCGCCGCACGTGGTGCGACCTCGGCCGACGCGGCCCGTCGGCACACCACGCGCCGATGCGTCGGCCACCTGTGCCTTTCGGCGCACGGCGTCGGCTTCCTGGTTGCAGTCGAGATGCTGCCCGTCTCGCCGTGGAGGCCACCGGCGAAGGACGCGAACGCGCCGCGGGCGCCGCGGCGGTCCTTCGCGGCGCGCCGTGTTCCGTCGCTGATCGGTGGTCCAGTTGCAGTGACGCGCCGCCGCCGACAGGTGGCAGTCACGGCTGCCGCCAGCTGACGACCGGCCGAAGTCGGGTACCGCAGCGCACATTTGTGGTGGCTCGAAGTCGTGACTGAAACCGTGAGATTTCAGGCAGAAATTGGTCCTCATGAATGGGTGAAAATGGGATGACTTCCTGCCACGTGTGAAGGTATCCACGGTATATATTCGATGCTGGTTTGAACTAGCTGAATGACAAATAGTCTTCATGATCTCGTGTTGTCATAATATGAGCCGTATGAATGCATTTAGTGAAGCTGATAATATGTTAAAGAACATTTTTTTTTACAGCGGACTGATGCTGTCACTATACAAGGAAGTCTGTGCAATCCCACTTTCCCACATTTTGTTTGTTGGATTACGAACGAAAAAGCGCACCGAAGCCTATTGTTTAAAGATAGCTTGCAAAGTTTTAGCAAAATAACATGACGAAAGGTACTTCGACGTGCGTGTATGTCACAATGCTAGACTAATAACTAAAATAATTGAACGGGTCATCTTGCTGTCAAGAACAGATGCTGAATTGTGCTGGAGAAGGAAGTAAGAGTTTCGTGATGTCCATTGTATGTAAACAACGGTTTTAGCAGCATTGTTTTGGTTTGGTGTGTTCAAGTCCCATAGGCTTCTCAACTGAAGCGCCAGTTATTTGATCTATATTATGATATTCAGTATCTCTTTGATACCATCGTATTTCAGGTGAATTGATGTATTTGTTATTCTTGTTTTTTTTTTAGAAAACGGATTTATTAAGGCATAGTATTGAAATGCTGTGCGGACTTTGAAACTCACAGCTTGTGCTCATAAAGAAACGTTTAGAATTGGTGTTCCTATGCCATTTTATGGGAAGATCCTTATCGACCGCTGAAATACTGAAATATAGTCTAGCATTCGATTGATCATCCTCACATTCGTATATAACTCCACCGTGTGCCGTTCATTGAGATCATTAAGGAAACAAACAGTTATATTTCTTTTCATCATATTTGTTCGGATCACACATGGATCAGTAGTCCATTCAATGAGTTTCATTGCATCCGACGTTTATTAACGTTTGTACATTTGAGTTGCTTGTTTACAAAATAATAATCCGAGTTCTTGCTCGGGTGGTTTTATGAACCAGGGTCCTATTGCTAAACAGAGCTTGTTGCGTGAACCCTGGCCCCACCACCCGATCCATGAATTCCAGTTCAACGGAAGAATTTTGACCGAAAGTTTAACGCGCCGTCAATGCACCGACACGGCCGCCCGGTAGCTCGTCCCCGGCCTTATCGGGCCAGCTGCCAACTGACCCTCCCAGTCGGGGGCTAAATGCGAGCGCGTGAATCGACTCGAACCCTGTGTTGCCAGGACAGGGGAGACCAGTGCAGCCCAGCGCTCTATCCAACTGAGCTACCGGGGCGGCGCTTTGCTAACTTCCCTTCTGCGGTCTCCTTGGATTATGCTTTTTGGGGCAGATGTTATTGTCATCCCTGGATCCGAAGATTGGAGGTATATGTTGATCTATCCTAACTCTGGGCGGCTGCGTGACTCGCTCTCTGAGCTTAATGGCATGGTGTGTGACGTTGCCTGTCAGTAATTATCAGTATACTTATGGAGACTCTGGTTATCCATAAAGATAAAGTACAACGCATTCGACTGCTATGACGCATTCGACTGCCATAACGTCGCCAACCTCTCGCGTTGATTGAGCGCGGGTGTACTCTTTAATCGCGCCGGTTGCGGTATTACCAAGAGCAGAATGACCGTGGGAGCTGTTCCGAGAACATTGCCTGCGATGCACCACAGGCCAATGGTACCCGACATCTCGCTATCAGGTTACCATCAGACTAATCTTTCATCTGACACTTTCATTGGCTCCTTTCATGTGTCCCTGCTCCGTCACCTGCGGCGAGTGGTCGGCACCGGTATTACCGTAGCCACATCTGTGTCGGAAGTCGTCGCCCCCATTCCGACACGCTGGACAGGGGTGGGCACCCGTGTGTCCACACCTGTGTCAAGAGCAGTTGCTCCCGACACAGGCATGGACACACGGGCATGTAATCCTTCATATTGCAGAACCGAAGTATGAAGCTCATCCCCCAACTGAATATGCTCACAATGCTTCAAACTGCAATAAATCAGCTCACACTGCAATGTCCTGCTGTGTCGCTGCCACCTGTCGTCTGCTGTGTCGCGGCGTGCGGCTAGCTGTCGCTGCCACCTGTCGTCTGTTGTGTCGCTGCCACCTGTCGTCTGCTGTGTCGCTGCCACCTGTCGTCTGCTGTGTCGCTGCCACCTGTCGTCTGCTGTGTCGCTGCCACCTGTCGTCTGCTGTGTCGCTGCCACCTGTCTTCTGCTGTGTCGCTGCCACCTGTCGTCTGCTGTGTCGCTGCCACCTGTCGTCTGCTGTGTCGCTGCCACCTGTCGTCTGCTGTGTCGCTGCCACCTGTCTTCTGCTGTGTCGCTGCCACCTGTCGTCTGTTGTGTCGCTGCCACCTGTCGTCTGCTGTGTCGCTGCCACCTGTCGTCATGTCGTCTGCTGTATCGCTGCCACCTGTCGTCTGCTGTGTCGCTGCCACCTGTCGTCTGCTGTGTCGCTGCCACCTGTCGTCTGCTGTGTCGCTGCCACCTGTCGTCTGCTGTGTCGCTGCCACCTGTCGTCTGCTGTGTCGCTGCCACCTGTCGTCTGCTGTGTCGCTGCCACCTGTCGTCTGCTGTGTCGCTGCCACCTGTCGTCTGCTGTGTCGCTGCCACCTGTCGTCTGCTGTGTCGCTGCCACCTGTCGTCTGCTGTGTCGCTGCCACCTGTCGTCTGCTGTGTCGCTGCCACCTGTCGTCTGCTGTGTCGCTGCCACCTGTCGTCTGCTGTGTCGCTGCCACCTGTCGTCTGCTGTGTCGCGGCGTGCGGCTAGCTGTCGCTGCCACCTGTCGTCTGCTGTGTCGCTGCCACCTGTCGTCTGCTGTGTCGCGGCGTGCGGCTAGCTGTCGCTGCCACCTGTCGTCTGCTGTGTCGCTGCCACCTGTCGTCTGCTGTGTCGCGGCGTGCGGCTAGCTGTCGCTGCCACCTGTCTTGGTTCCTGTGCGATGTTAAGGCGGCTGATTTCCTGGATAAATGTTTGTCATGTTATTGTTTGATTGAGCGGTTTCTAAAATATATAGTTTGGCCCTCGTGTATCAGGACAAGATAATGCCGAATAGAAGATGCACAGAAGGTATGTTTATGTATTTATGGATATATGTTCTGGGTCGTTTTCAGTCTCAACATTTTCTGGAGACAAACGAGAACCGAAGTCTTCCTATTCGGCACAGCTCAAGTTTTATGTGGTCCGCAACTGGAGAACACAATGACTCATGAATATTAGCTCATTTGGTCCATATACAATGATTTGAGAAAAACGTACCAAGTTAGGTCAAAAACAAAAATAAGAGGAAGAAAAGAAATGAAGCTCATATGGGGGAAAAAAACTTGTCACAAACACCACTGTGTATCTGTGGATATTCAGTCGCGACACTGCGATGCCGTCAGCAGGATGGTAGGCTAAGGCCGCGGAGGCGTGACGTTCTCAGCTGGCTGTGCTCTCCAGTGTCTCGTGGCGGCCAGATAAACAGTCTGCGACAATGCCTTCCGGCTGTGGTGCGGCGACGACAGCGGAAGCCGGAACACCGATTGGACCGTTGTTAGCACAGCCCTATCCTCCGCTGGCGTCGGCATGTTTC
The DNA here is from genome assembly GCA_034440615.1 of Ashinkailepas kermadecensis. Classification (NCBI taxonomy): domain Eukaryota; kingdom Metazoa; phylum Arthropoda; class Thecostraca; family Neolepadidae; genus Ashinkailepas; species Ashinkailepas kermadecensis. The sequence continues at coordinate 417,073 of JAOTOM010005022.1, forward strand.
GAAGACTCGACTTCCCGACTGGAGTGTTGGTTTTGGTGGCAGCTGGCTGTGCGCTACCTCGGTGTGACTCAAGCCTGGTCTGTCGCCGTGAATGTCACCTCTGCCGCTCCACGTCCTCAGTAGTTGAGTAGTTTTGGTGGCAGCTGGCTGTGCGCTACCTCGGTGTGACTCAAGCCTGGTCTGTCGCCGTGAATGTCACCTCTGCCGCTCCACGTCCTCAGTAGTTGAGTAGTTTTGGTGGCAGCTGGCTGTGCGCTACCTCGGTGTGACTCAAGCCTGGTCTGTCGCCGTGAATGTCACCTCTGCCGCTCCACGTCCTCAGTAGTTGAGTAGTTTTGGTGGCAGCTGGCTGTGCGCTACCTCGGTGTGACTCAAACCTGGTCTGTCGCCGTGAATGTCACCTCTGCCGCTCCACGTCCTCAGTAGTTGAGTAGTTTTGGTGGCAGCTGGCTGTGCGCTACCTCGGTGTGACTCAAGCCTGGTCTGTCGCCGTGAATGTCACCTCTGCCGCTCCACGTCCTCAGTAGTTGAGTAGTTTTGGTGGCAGCTGGCTGTGCGCTACCTCGGTGTGACTCAAACCTGGTCTGTCGCCGTGAATGTCACCTCTGCCGCTCCACGTCCTCAGTAGTTGAGTAGTTTTGGTGGCAGCTGGCTGTGCGCTACCTCGGTGTGACTCAAGCCTGGTCTGTCGCCGTGAATGTCACCTCTGCCGCTCCACGTCCTCAGTAGTTGAGTAGTTTTGGTGGCAGCTGGCTGTGCGCTACCTCGGTGTGACTCAAACCTGGTCTGTCGCCGTGAATGTCACCTCTGCCGCTCCACGTCCTCAGTAGTTGAGTAGTTTTGGTGGCAGCTGGCTGTGCGCTACCTCGGTGTGACTCAAACCTGGTCTGTCGCCGTGAATGTCACCTCTGCCGCTCCACGTCCTCAGTAGTTGAGTAGTTTTGGTGGCAGCTGGCTGTGCGCTACCTCGGTGTGACTCAAGCCTGGTCTGTCGCCGTGAATGTCACCTCTGCCGCTCCACGTCCTCAGTAGTTGAGTAGTTTTGGTGGCAGCTGGCTGTGCGCTACCTCGGTGTGACTCAAACCTGGTCTGTCGCCGTGAATGTCACCTCTGCCGCTCCACGTCCTCAGTAGTTGAGTAGTTTTGGTGGCAGCTGGCTGTGCGCTACCTCGGTGTGACTCAAGCCTGGTCTGTCGCCGTGAATGTCACCTCTGCCGCTCCACGTCCTCAGTAGTTGAGTAGTTTTGGTGGCAGCTGGCTGTGCGCTACCTCGGTGTGACTCAAACCTGGTCTGTCGCCGTGAATGTCACCTCTGCCGCTCCACGTCCTCAGTAGTTGAGTAGTTTTGGTGGCAGCTGGCTGTGCGCTACCTCGGTGTGACTCAAACCTGGTCTGTCGCCGTGAATGTCACCTCTGCCGCTCCACGTCCTCAGTAGTTGAGTAGTTTTGGTGGCAGCTGTGCGCTACCTCGGTGTGACTCAAGCCTGGTCTGTCGCCGTGAATGTCACCTCTGCCGCTCCACGTCCTCAGTAGTTGAGTAGTTTTGGTGGCAGCTGGCTGTGCGCTACCTCGGTGTGACTCAAACCTGGTCTGTCGCCGTGAATGTCACCTCTGCCGCTCCACGTCCTCACTAGCCGTGGCTGTGCAGGCCAGCGAGCCTTTCGTAAGCACTGTTCGAATACAAAATGTTTGTTGAAACGACCTGTGACGAAAAGGTATTACTTTTTGAGTGAAATATTCTGCTTGTATTTACATTTGAGAGCGCAGCGATGATGGTTGGCATGGAGCGAATGCATGCGAACCCTAAAGGAGGTGTCGACTGCTGGCGGCTTTCGGGCAGCTTTTAATAGAAAAGTAGGAAATAGCCTCATGGGGCAGTTCCTCATATGAATTCCCTCCCCACAAACACGCGTCATGCGATTGTCATACTGTGCACATCCTGCCTTCTCAATATACATTGCACCGCAGAGATCCATGTCATTTAAGGTGCAGCCACTCCTCCAGCTTCAAGTCTTTGTAGTTTTTTTTTTTTTTTTTGGGGGGGGGGCGTTTGCATAAACATAGGCTGTTTATTTGAAGAACAAAATATCTTTAAGAAATAAAGCAACTTGGAGATCGTTATTTTCATCTTACACCCAGACTAAAATAAGTATGATGCATGGTTGGCGTGCAAAAATTAGTTATGCTTCAGTCATGTTCGCTGATGGTTCATTCACAGTGTATCGTGGGCCTGCAGAAGCTAGCCATCCGTCAGTCATTCCCGCTTATCATTCACTCGCAATGCTTGAAGGCACCCAACGTTTTGTATGAAAACTAACGAATCTCACAAATTCTCCCACATTGTCCGATCTCCCGTTTCCTTTGTTGGATCAAGTAGGAATGGCAAATTTGCTAGAAGTCTCGGATATGTCTCAACATGTGCATTGCAATATTTCTTGGAAAGTTTCCTGTATAACTACTCTGATGTTAATTGAAGATTATCCAATCGAAACATCCACATGGAGAACGTCTGATAGAAAGCTAAATGTATGTGTCTGGATGCTGTCGTGACAACTACAAATCCGTATAGTTGACATGAATACAATTTTATGTAAGGTGGGAATTTTCTGTCCCTTCCCTCCCTTCAAAACCATTCCGGACTCGAAGCCAGAACTGTGAAAATTGGTATGTAACATATTCGACGCTTTGCCGGATAGGGGTACCCTTCTTTTTGATGGAATGGGACCGCTGGGAAGCGTTTTCCTTACTATCGAACTTACCACGCAGCAGCTTACGTTTTTTTATTTCTCCACTTCGATTTCTTGAATTTAACAGCTGTTCTCTGATACCAGATCTGGACGAATCAAAACTAATAACAAATATAAATTTTCGAGTCCAGTTTGAATCCAGCAGTGCACCGCTGCATGTTTTGGGGCTTGGTCTGGAATATTTACACGTGAGTGAATGCTGAATTTTGGACAACGGATGTTTGCGACATATTGCTACGACCTGGAAAGTCACCTAAAAAGAAGTCGTGGGGTTATGCTGACTAGCGAGTGTTACTGGGCTGGTTCCATGCTAAGCAGCCGACAGTCTCTGCGTTCGGTATGAGCGTGGGTGAAGCATGGCCGAGTGTGTGGTCGTTCATGTACGAAATAACGTTCATGTGAGCTACCCGACCCGACCGTGACGTTTTTGAAATGTTAGTAGCTTATCGTTATGCAACCTTTGCATTCCTGCTTTCGCCACCGCCAGTAATGATTACTTAATTTTGTTGGCTTTCTGCAATAACAACGTTTTCTCCGAGGTATTCCCAGTGTTTGCTCAAATAGAAGGTATGCGCCCTTTAAACCCAAATAACTAACTAACTAACTAACTAACTAACTAACTAACTAACTAACTAACTTAGGGGACGAGTGGTCTAGGGGTAAGATGCTCGTCTCACAATCGAAAGGTTGTGGGTTCGAGTCTCACCTGTCGCTACTCTTCGCCCGCGACCAATCGGCGTGAGAGATTGGCGACGCTACATGACACAACGGTCGACGTGTCGTAAAACCAATAACCAACCAACCAACTAACTAACTAACTAACTAACTCAGAGAGAGGGCTCAGTGGCGGCGCTTCACTCGGCCGCGCGGCGTGGCGCTATGCTATCCTCTGGTGACAGAGCACTCATTCAGGCTGCTGCCAAGGATGATAGCTGCTGACGATTCACAGGGTGTTCGCCGACTTCGGTGCGATCGAAGTCCTGTGCCTGCAGCACGACAACTCCATGACCCGTCTCCTCTTGCTCGTCCAGCGGCCCTTTTGACGCGTCATGCTGGTATACGTACCGAATAAGTAAATACTAGATTGCATTGGTTGGCTTGCATCTTACCGCGTGGCATTGGCGAACAGAATTATTGCCTGCGAAGGTCAACATGGATTGGCCGACTGCGTTTCCTCTTCCACAGTGGCCTCGCTGCCGCTGGTGTTGCAACTGGAGTGAGTAGATGGCAGACCATCTGGTGGAATTGCCCGATAAGGATTGTTGAGTAGAGAAGATTGTGTTGGTGGCATCACCATCCCACAGCGCCAGCGGGCTGCACTGCGGCCGCGGCCGGATGCGGCTGCGGCGCGACGCACCGTCACATTGGCTCACGCTGCTGGCTGGACCCGACAGCGGCCGCAGTTTGGCCGTCGGCGTCCCGTTCGCCAAGTCCCGTCGTCTCCGTGAATGGCGAGCTGAGGCAGAGCCGTGACATTAATAAACCATAGCCGATCGACCGTGTTGCAAGAAAAGTTGGCCAATCGTCCCGGCCCGGTTGTCGGTCGGCGATCTGCCGCTGATCCGCCGGACGCTGCGGCCGACGCGGCCTCGAGACTGGCCGGGGGTGTCACTCGCTGGGCGGCCGCCGGGCGCCGGTCACGTGGCGTGCCGGGGCAGGACGGGACTGGGCGGGCGGGCGCGCCGCGGCACGCCGCAACATGCACGTGGGCGTGGCGACGGCCGTCGCGCCGCTTTTAGTCAGGATGGCGGCACTACACAGCTGCGAGACCGCCATCAGGCGACCTTGTGAACACGGCGGGGGAGCTGCCGTCGCGCCGCTTTTAGTCAGGATGGCGGCACTACACAGCTGCGAGACCGCCGTCAGGAGACCTTGTGAACACTGTGCGATGGGTGGGGGGAGGGGGCTGCCGTCTTGCCCGCTTTTAGTCAGGATGACTGCACTACATGGCTGCGAAACCGCCGTCAGACGACCTTGGGAACACGGCGCGAGGGGGAGGGGGAGCTGCCGGCGGTCCAGCGTCTTCACCGGCGCCGTCGGTCGGAGCTGTCATCCGTCGACTGCCGCGGGTGGCCCAACCGCTGGGGGCGGGCCCGGCCGTGTGCTGCCGGTCAGCTGGGTCAGACCGGTGACGTCACCCACCGGCCGGGCGGCGGCGACGGTCGGAGCTGTCATCCGTCGACTGCCGCGGGTGGCCCAACCGCTGGGGGCGGGCCCGGCCGTGTGCTGCCGGTCAGCTGGGTCAGACCGGTGACGTCACCCACCCACCGGCCGGGCGGCGACGACGGTCGGGTGTTGGGCGGGGGTGGCGGCCGCTCCGCCAGGGGGCCGCGCTCGGCACCGGTGTGGGCGGCGGAGGCGGCGGAGGCTATCAGGATCGATCCTTGCGCCGCCCGGCTACTACGCTCGCCGGCGCGGGCCATGGGCGCCGACCGCCTCCCTCTCCCTCTCCCTCTCCCACTGGCCGACACGCACTCGTCTGGGACGGCGACTCTGGCCAGCTGGCGGCCATAGTCGGGTACCGCGAGCAGGTGCGCCCGCCCTCATCAGATGACCTAAGGACGGTTCTGGTGCGGCCGGCGGTGCCCGTTGCATGTTTGCTGGAGGAGCAATCGCCAGCGATCTCTGATCGAGCCGGATAAGGCAGCAGTCGTTGACAGTGTGGTGCGTTGATGGTGTTTTCAGATTTTCATCTGTTATTCATTTATGTTCCTTGTTGCGTGCCTTAATGTTATCGGGGTGAAAGGCTACATGAAAGGACAGTTGCCCATTAAGGCAACGTGAACGCTGCCTAACCTACCTTTGCTGGCTGCTGCGTGTATATTTTTTCAACCGTATTTGCTGTCGTTAGAAGGAATACATCTTTACCTTCATGTTACTGCTATCTGAAATCACAGTAGCCGTTAAATTGTTAATTGCCTTATCATTGGTGCTACTTATTAGTAAAATGCAACTTCTTAGACAGCAGTATGACATAGTTCATCAACAAATGTATAGGTGCTTGGTCATGAGATTAGAAAAGCACATTTCGCGCTATCCAATTTTCATTCAACGGTTGAAGCGGAATTATTTTTTGGTGAATTTGTTCTCATTTATTCCGTGATGCCAGTTTTTTTTCTTCTCGGCATGGCAAACTGTTTGAAAGTCGAAGTGAAATTTGAGAGTTGAAAGTTACTCTCATGGATTGCGGGTGTGCATATTGGTGTGGTCGTGCGGTTTTTCACGGCTATCTTTAGTTGTGGCTTGGTGTCGGGTGGCATTGTCTGACTGGCGGAACAACTAATCTGCCCTCGTGACTGGGCGGACAAGCGCGAATTTCGCGCGATATTTCCACCACTACACGGCCGGCTCCACCCCAACAGCTGCGGCCTCGTGCCAAACGATGCGTGCGCCTTTCAGTGAATGCAAAGCGAGCTAAATCGTGTGCTGATTGCCGAAACCGATTGAGCTGCGACACGCGAGATGGACGCAGTGAACGGCGTCGGTGTGTTTGCGCCTTTCGGCATCAGCCGACCTCGTGTTGGTCGACCTTGACCGCCGTGCAGAGATCGCAGCTGACATTGGCCGTGCTGTCGTTTCAGCCTTCATCCAGATCGACAACGAGCTGCGGTACCTGGTGGATGGCGTGTCAGTGCACATGTATGAGGTGAGGGAGGACTGCGGCCGTCCGCTGCTGAAGGTAAACACTAAACAGCGCGCGCCAGATCGGTAGTCCACAGACAATGGAAGATTGGCGCTCTCCATGTTCACGCGGGTGGAAGATGAGAACGGCGTTGGCGTTCGTTTAAAACGGCGTTGGAAAAATTATCTCGTACCCTGCGAAAGTGGCGGCTTCCGTCGTTGCCAAACGGGTGACGATGCTTTTGTGAGTGAGTGGTGGGAAGTGTGCCCGTCGGTGGTGTTGAGGGAAGTATCGACGAAGCCCGTCGCCCGTCGTCAGCGCGCGCGGCAGGGTAGCCGACCTTTTGACGTCCGGCCGACACGGCTTACACCACACACTCCTGTGTAGACGGAACGTGTAAGGAACAGCGCGTGGGTGTGGGTGTTGGTGGTGGGCAGACGGGACGTGTAGGGAACAGCGCGTGGGTGTGATGTTGGTGGTGGGCAGACGGGACGTGTAAGGAGCAGCGCGTGGGTGTGGGTGTTGGTGGTGGGCAGACGGGACGTGTAGGGAACAGCGCGTGGGTGTGATGTTGGTGGTGGGCAGACGGGACGTGTAAGGAGCAGCGTGGGTGTGGGTGTTGGTGGTGGGTAGACGGAACGTGTAGGAACAGGCGTGGGTGTGATGTTGGTGGTGGGCAGACGGAACTGAAGGAGCACGCGTGGGTGTGGGTGTTGGTGGTGGGCAGACGGAACGTGTAGGGAACAGCGCGTGGGTGTGGATGTTGGTGGTGGGCAGACGGGACGTGTAAGGAGCAGCGCGTGGGTGTGGGTGTTGGTGGTGGGCAGACGGAACGTGTAAGGAGCAGCGCGTGGGTGTGGGGTTGGTGGGCAGACGGGACGTGTAAGGAACAGCGCGTGGGTGTGGATGTTGGTGGTGGGCAGACGGAACGTGTAAGGAACAGCGCGTGGGTGTGGATGTTGGTGGTGGGCAGAGCTGCCACAGTGCCGCCGTCAGTCGGAGTACACGCTCCGGTATGGATGCACCTGTATCGGCTGACCACATGGATTTATAGTTGATTTTCCCCGACGTAGCATTTTGCTTTCAAAACTGGCGTACGTGAAATATTAGTTATGTGACATTTTGTTCGTAAAATATCACTTCTTGGTTGTTTTTTCTTTTTATTTCAGACGGTGTGCTCTCTACTTCCCGACCACGTGCACGATGTTCAGGACAGTGTTCCATGACACGCGTTTTCAAGTTCCATGGCACGTTCCATGGCACAGGTCCAAGCGATGATTTGTCTTGTCATGTTTCGGTTTCCCATCGAACTGATTTGGACAAAAATAGCGCGCGGCCTCTGGTTATGACAGCGCTCGAGAGCCGACGCAGTATTATCGGCTCTAATTGGATTGTTCATCGACCCGTTCACCTGAAGCGCCGCAGCGAGAACAGCGGCGCTTCGGTATGACCGGACCGAATGTCTACCACCTGGCGTTGGCCGGCTGCCGCTGTGAGTCCCGGCCGTGTCGGGTCGCCGTGTGACCTTACGCCAGGCGACCCGGCGACCGTGCGCCGCCCGCGTTCGCCGACGTGCCGCGGGCAGCGCAGTGTGTTTGCAACGTGCTGTGTTGGCTGGTTACAGAGCATCTCGGCAGATGGCACCCCGAGTCGGGCGTCGTCCGATGTTGATAAGCAGCCATCCATCAGATTTGAGCCGCCCATGCTGGATTTCAAAGAGCAGTAAGTGCCTGATGGAGCCGGCGGCTCGGTGTGTCACGTGTGTCAACATGGGGGTCGTGTCGGCTTAGTGACCGTTCGTCGGTCCATAGGAATGTGGTCGTCACAGCCACGCCCACTCATGCCCTGCCCTGCCACACAGCTGGGCCCGGTTGGCTCGATGCCCACGTTTTGTTTCCCGTCTCGTTCATCCCATGGTCGCGAAATGACCATAGCCTGCCGACGAGCCTCTAATCCAATCGTCAGCTACCAGAAATGAATGCGCTTCTCGAAACATAGACTCAACGTGCACCTTCCAAGAGCATTATCGCCTGCTTTTCCATCCGGGAATCAGTCTGTTGTTTGGCGTGGAGCAACCCCAATCGTACCGGGTCTGATGCTTAGAATGGACCAGGCAGCGACCCTCCGAGCAGAAGCCAAAGGTAAAGGTTCACCGTAAATTGGATGTCACCAACTTCAACAGGCGGCGCACCGAATCAGCGTGAGATAGGCCCATGAAAGCTGATCCGCACGAATCTGTCGACATCTCGTTTGGCCTTATCGCGCTCGTGTGTAGGCGCGACAAGTTGAGGCCAAGCCCGGCAGCCTACACCAAGCCTGGTGCACAATGGCTGAGCTTATACTGTAAAACAGCTACTGTGGAGTGAATCATGGTATGAATGGTCACTTAATTTAAATTAAGCCCGTAAAAATTACCTGGGAGGAATTTTTGGATATGATAAGGCTGCCCGAGGTCGATCAATATCAGCGGTCTCGTTTGCCCTTGAGAAGGTCGTCAGTGAGGTGGCATGATGTGAAAACACGCAAAGACCCCTTACTGCACTACTTGGATCGGCAGATTGCATGTAGTGAAACAGCCAAAAACTGCAATGTAGGCAAACGAGCGCCCAGCACGTCTTCAGAAAGAGGTCACATTGAGACGACCTGACATCACGTGACCAATTATGAAGAGAAATCCGAAAAAGCTGTTATCCCCAATATTATATATATATATATATATATATACATACATTTACATATACATATTTATATACATACATATATATATATATATATATATATATATATATATATTATAGATATATATATATATATATATATATATATATATATATATATATATATATATATATATATATATATATATATATATATATATATATATATATATATATATATTGAGTACTGTTTTGACAAGTTATACGTAAGTGGCACAATGATAAAAACTATATTTCCACCAAAAACACATCACCAACGTTTCGGCCAAAGGCCTTCTTCAGGGTGACACAATTATCAAATTTTTGACACACAAATTTGGTAATTGTCACCCTGAAGAAGGCCTTTGGCCGAAACGTTGGTGATGTGTTTTTTGGTGGAAATATAGTTTTTATCATTGTGCCACTTACGTATATATATATATATATATATATATATATATATATATATATATATATATATATATATATGTATATAATATTGAAGCTAACAGCTTTTTCGGATTTCTCTTCATAATTGGTCATGTGATGTCAGGTCGTCTCAATGTGACCTCTTCAGGTACGTATTTTATTCTGGTATAGTTTCAGACCGTAATAGGTTCTATTGTTTTCTTTTGTTTTTGTAAATCTCAGCTAGATCCCCGTGTTGTGCGAATATATTGGTATGCGCCAAGCCATGGTTGCCTTGATCTTAGACATTTCGTGGAAAGCCTGATCGCCATTGGGCATGCATGTTTTTGATGTTACCATGCTGCTGCATTCAGTTTATGGTAACTGCCTGGACACAGTTGGACATTTCATGAAATACCTTTTCAGATACCTATGCGTGTTCGGGGGATTTCGCGGCACGAGTCTTAGACATAAAGTGTGCTTAATGTTGATCCTGAACACGTAAAGCTGCTTCCAGGGAGCATTATAATCCGAATTCGACCGATTTAAGGCAATTCAGCGACGCAATACTTGCCAACATATTCCGCATCGCCCTCTCCCAATAATTGTTTTCGGCAGCGACATATGACGTTGTAAGACACACTGCTACGTTGTAAGACACACGGCTACGTTTCAGTTTTTTTGCGTGCTAGTGTCGATGTGTTGCAACCCTCGCGTCTATGCACTGAATTGTTAGTGTTAACACCGTTGTGGGTGCACGAATGCTTTAGCCGGGTCACGTGCCGGACCGACTGTTGTCGGCGGACGGGCCGAGCGTCTGAGACGGCGACTGTCGAGCGTGTATTCACTGGACGGGCCGAGGCGAGACGGCGACTGTCGAGCGTGTGATGTTGCACCGCTGACTGTTGTCTGCGGACGGGCCGAGCGTCCGAGACGGCGACTGTCGAGCGTGCTGATGTTGCACCGCTGACTGTTGTCGGCGGACGGGCCGAGCGTCTGAGACGGCGACTGTCGAGCGTGCTGATGTTGCACCGCTGGACGGGCCGAGCGTCTGAGACGGCGACTGTCGAGCGTGGTGATGTTGCACCGCTGACTGTTGTCGGCGGACGGGCCGAGCGTCTGAGACGGCGACTGTCGAGCGTGGTGATGTTGCACCGCTGACTGTTGTCGGGGACGGGCCGAGCGTCTGAGACGGCGACTGTCGAGCGTGTGATGTTGCACCGCTGACTGTTGTCGGCGGACGGGCCAGCGTCTGAGACGGCGACTGTCGAGCGTGGTGATGTTGCACCGCTGACTGTTGTGGCGGACGGGCCGAGCGTCTGAGACGGCGACTGTCGAGCGTGGTGATGTTGCACCGCTGACTGTTGTGGCGGACGGGCCGAGCGTCTGAGACGGCGACTGTCGAGCGTGGTGATGTGGCACCGCTGACTTTGTCGGCGGACGGGCCAGCGTCTGAGACGGCGACTGTCGAGCGTGGTGATGTGGCACCGCTGACTGTTGTCGGCGGACGGGCCAGCGTCCGAGACGGCGACTGTCGAGCTGGTGATGTGGCACCGCTGACTGTTGTCGGCGGACGGGCCGAGCGTCTGAGACGGCGACTGTCGAGCGTGGTGATGTTGCACCGCTGACTGTTGTCGGCGGACGGGCCGAGCGTCTGAGACGGCGACTGTCGAGCGTGGTGATGTTGCACCGCTGACTGTTGTTGGCGGACGGGCCAGCGTCTGGACGGCGACTGTCGAGCTGTGATGTGGCACCGCTGACTTTCGACGGGCCGAGCGTCCGAGACGGCGACTGTCGAGCGTGGTGATGTTGCACCGCTGACTGTTGTCGGCGGACGGGCCGAGCGTCTGAGACGGCGACTGTCGAGCGTGGTGATGTTGCACCGCTGACTGTTGTCGGCGGACGGGCCGAGCGTCTGAGACGGCGACTGTCGAGCGTGGTGATGTTGCACCGCTGACTGTTGTCGGCGGACGGGCCGAGCGTCCGAGACGGCGACTGTCGAGCGTGGTGATGTTGCACCGCTGACTGCAGCGTGCTGATATTGCACTGATGCTGCCGTCAGTGTCGGAATGTACGGGGAGTGTAGACTGTAGGTGGTGTTGTGGCGTGCCGTTCTGGCCGTAACAGGGACCGTACTGATATCGTTCCTGGGCCTGACGGGTGGTACTGTGGTTGGTTGGTTCCGATCCGTACAGGGGTGGTTGGTTGGTGCTGGTTCGTGGTCGCTGTGCCGCTCGTTAATCCTTCCCGGGTTGATATCCGCACTGCATACTTGAGAGCTGCACATTTATAGGACGGCCAACGGAGGCGTGCAGCGTTCAGTTAATGCATAATGAAATTCGTCGGGGAATGAGCCATGCTGAACGTGAGGTACAGCCCCCACGTGCTGAGCGGCGGTGGCCTAGTTTTGCGCGGCGCTATGTGGAGGTGCTTTGGCCGGTGTTTTGACTGTCGGAACTGGGCAGCCTCGTGCGGGGCGGGTGCAGTGCGGGGCGCGTGGGCGTGGTTCGGACGGGGCCGTGACGGGCACGGGCGGCGGACGGCACGGGGGTGCGTGTGTGGCGGCGAGGCTGCCGTGCCGTGATTCGGGTCATTGATCGTGCCGAGGTTGGGGGGGGGGCTGACCAGTGGCCAGGTGGGCCGCCGCCGTTGTTCCCTGTGTCGGAGTCCAACCCGGAGGGGATTCGGTATCGACACTGACCACATTCCAAGTCATCTGCCTGGTGACTGCAGTAGAGCTCCTCTGGCGTGGGCACCCGCTCCCGCCTTGTCATGTTCGGCTACTGCAGTGTGAGAACAAATGCGCACGCTAGTTTCTGTCTGGGATGTTTTTGATGGCTGCGTGCGGTGACCTCTCGGACTGACCTGCTCACTTACGTCGACTGTCGTTTCAGTCCTCTGGGAATGCCTCACGTGGAGCGCGTCATGATATACAACCCGTCCGCCGAACACACAATATCGATGCTCTCAATATCGGGCAGTACGGTGCATTTTCACTGCACGTTCTTCCAAGAAAAGGTAAGTGAATCGTGCCACCCCACCCCTCTCAGAAATACCCTGCCGGCGAACTTTGCGTCGCCGCTCTATGGCGAATTCAGCAATCGGTATATTGTACCGAGTGCACTACAAGTCAACTTAGCGCAATAACGCACTGCCATAACGGTAACCATGCAGTTGTTCCTGTCCGCCTGGTGCACGTGCGTCCATTGTGGTGTGTTGTCAGGTTGTTTGTACCCGTATTCCTGTCTGTATCCATTCACGTGGCTTCGTATCGCCAGCTGTGTTCACGCAGCACCATCTGTGTGAATCCTTATGTGTACCTAACCCCATGGCTTGATCTCCATAGGTTCTTTTGTCTGTCCTCGATCGGTACACTATAGTACTCATATATATGCAAATGCTAATCGTACGACGCATAACGAGTACAGGCTTAGGAGGAACAAGCAGGTGTGCGCTGCCGTAGTGCATACGCACCGCTTCGTCGTTTGTTTGTTGGGTGGTTCAAGACGCACTGTATGCACATTCACGGCTAATGGCGCCGCCCACACTGTTTCGCCGGTGGGCCGCGGGATTGGGAAATGGCCCGAGTGGTGCGAGTGTTGAACCCGGAACCTTTGGTACCCAGAGCTCAACACCTTAACCACTCGGCCATCCCCGCCCCTCCCTCCTCGTCTGTGGAAGCTTTTAGCTTCCACACACGCTTATATATATATATTGTCCGCGGCGTGTTGCAACGTATGAAGGCCTACCCGGTGGGTCCGAACGCTGCTTATTCCTCAATGGTTTTCCTTTTATAGCCTATGACACTGCTTGTTGTCGATGTAGCGAGACAGCACGGTCGTCTCGGCACTTGCCTCGGGTTGTACGCGGTCCCAGCCATCCCAACTCACAATTGGGAGGAAATTTCGGGAATACACATTTTCCGGCAGACTGTATTTTTGTGACTGGCCCGTGGTCGAGAAGTGGTCTGATCATCCCATTGCCATTGTTTTGCTCCTGGCGGTTTTCACTGTTCAACGACTGGTTTTTGTTTCTTCTATGAGAGGTCGGCCAAGGTCGCACAGGGCCCAGCACAAGCCAATGCAAGCGAAATTGTCCTGTCAGTACTCGACTATAAATAACTACTCAAAAGGCAAAATGGATGTGGGAGCAAACTTATGGAACGCCCTATGTTGTGCGAAAACGTATGAGGACGGTTATTGCAGGTTCGAAATGTATAGGTGAACGCATGTTTGAAACGCGTGCCTACTTCTTCACTTCCAATGCCTGTATGTCAGTAAGTTGTTGCATGTATGTGCGAATGTTTGTATGCCAATAGGTGCGCTATTGATTGGCGGATGAGGGTGCATAGCATTTGTGACTTGTGATCTATCCATCGTCGAAACGATATGAAGCCCAGAGATGGGTCATCAGAAAATCTGGACAACCACAACAATCTTTGCATGATACAGTGAATAAAAAGTGTTATGTTATCGTTGTGGCATTCGACTGTTCCCGACTAATCCTACGAATATGACGGAAATGGCCACGAGAAGAAAAATACCCATGCACGATCGTATTCTAATAAATTCACATTCTTACCTTTCAAAATGGATCTCTGTTCTGCACAGTGTTTTCCGACGAATTGAGTCGGTGTGCACCAGACAATGTCAGAATTGAGCCAGTGTTTCTCAGATAATGTCAGAATTGAGCCGGCGTATACCAGGTAATGCCAGAATTGGGCCGGTGTGCACCAGACAATGTCAGAATTGAGCCAGTGTGTGCCAGATGCTGTCAGAAACGCTACATGACTCAACGGTCGACGTGTCGTAAAACCAATAACCAACCAGAATTGAGCCGGCGTATACCAGGTAATGCCAGAATTGGGCCGGTGTGCACCAGACAATGTCAGAATTGAGCCAGTGTGTGCCAGATGCTGTCAGAATTGAGCCGGTGTGTGTTGGATTGGGCAGGAAGACATGCACCTTCACACGCACGTACCCTACACATATTTCTGATGGTATGTCTGGTCTGTTAAAGGTCAAAATTAAGTTATTTGTCGTGACTGTGTCCGCGCCTCTCCTCACCCTCATCTTTCTCGCTCCCGTGACTCCAAACTCTGACAATCCATCCACTATCTCGTCCTCCGGTACGTCGCTCAGGTCATAGCAGTTTATAATACCTCGAGATGTGTTTTTTTTTACAGAGCAGATACTCCGTAGGGCACTGTTGCTCGGAGTTGCTCGGAGCAGTTTGGAGCAGGGTCAGGAACAGACCCCTTGTCAGGAGCACCAGCTTTGTTAACTGACTCACCCGATGTTAAAGTAAACTTTTTAGGAAATATAATGCTGAGCTATAGTACAATTGAGAAGGACCTCGAAGTGACAATCGACGGACACCTCCTGTATCAGCCACACACTGGTCGTATCGCTGCAGAATGCACAGGTTTTCGCGCCTTGGGATAAACAACACGAGTTGTCATTAAGAAAGCTAAAACGTCAGTTGAAGGTTATAGTTACTTCAATGGTGCGACATTGTCTGTTAGTATGCGTCTCTTGCAGTCAGACCCAGTTGCACTGAGTGCAGAAATAAACAAATATGTGTCGCTCACGCGATCAGTGGCAGACAAAGGTAGACCATGTAATCCGGGCAATACATGAATCCGGCTGGCTTAATTCAGCCAAACCTAGTCAAATGCCACGGGGTTTGCATGAGATCCACACAGTTATTGCAACGCGTATGCCAGTTTGCCAATTTGTGATGTTTTCAGCGGCCGACCCAAACACCTAATATCGTCCTGGCACAATAGACAACATTGTTTGCCCTGAATACATGCATTGGCTGGTCGCCGACGCCTCTGCTGCGCTAGCGTGCTAGGGTAGGATAACCTACACTGTTGCACACATATGGAGGTGTTCATCAGATGATATCACGCCGAAACCTCGTAATACTTTATATCCGTTGCTGCACATCCGAAGCAATGAATGAAGCAATTGAATTCGTGGACGTGCCGAACCGATGGAAACACTATAGCACATCCGGGAAGTATGGCGGCCGATACCAGCTCACACTTGGCTTCATAGGGGGTGGCGGGTGGGGGGGGGGGGGGGGGGAATCTTGGCTTCATGGGTGCAGAATCAGAGGGATTATTTGGAGAATCTTGTATATTTGCGACATACCATTTGAGGTTATGTTGGTTGAAATTATACAAGAATGAGGGAGGTCATTCATGCATTAAACCTCCAGAAATGGCCCAACGGTAATAAAAGGGATTTTATGTAGGTTGATTGGGGGATTCATGGGGAATGGTTTTGTTTTAGCACAGGATGAATAATTAAATATGGTGTTTTAATTGATTCATGCGATCACGAAGCTGATATTTTACTTCATCAAGGTACGAACTAACCATACGGAATTATGCGTCTGGAAAATGCCAGAAAAGTTGACCTTTTACGAAGAGCATGAAGGAGACACAACACGCAAGGAAATACTGCAGCGTTCCCAACGAAATGCTGGGAAGCATCAACATACACCTGTGATGTTGATACCTCCTTTTTAAGATCCAATATAGCACGCTTGCCATTTTTCACGACGCTGCTCGTCTCATCATCACGTCATACGTCGCGCAGCCGCATACGTCATTAGCTTGGTATGCGACTGGTTTGGAGTGACGCAACTAAGATCCCAGCTGCGGTTACCGTCCGCTGAGTGCTGAGCGGTGACGAAGTCTCGTCTGTGGCTGGGCACGACGTCAGGAGCGCTCCCTACCCACAGTTTACACGTCGGTCCGCGATGGTCTGCTGACTACAGCTGCCGCAGTGCTAAACATTCTGCTCTGCAGTTGCAAAATTGTTCCTTTCAAAATGTGTTCGATTTGTTTGCAGCTATGCATAGAATGGAGATCCAGGCGCCTGCAGACCTCGCTCTCAGTGCGCCAGCCCCAACAATTAGCCAGATGGCTGATAACTAGGGCTAGATTCTAGCTTGCCCTTCCCGCTCTCTTCCATCGAGGTGTTGTACGCCTTTGTGCCACGCAGCCGTTTCTCCGTAACATTTTGGGATTTCCACGACAGATACCCCCTTCTTTATATATTCTATGAGGCACGTTCTATTCTTAAATATTGTAAGCTGACCTTTCCTCGATGATTAGAAAATACAGTCAAAAGTTACCTTGCTCTTGATGTATATTCAGGTGGTATATACTTTTCTCTTGGTGCATACTTTGTTCTTGGTGCACCAAGATAGATCTTGGTCAGCGTATGATATTGATGAAATGAAATGTTCCTTGCTAGAGCGCTAAATAATTAATGTTCTATTCTGTTTAAGTCTATGAAAGAAGTTATATGTGTGTTGTCGTAGCTACCTACTAACCATTACTCGTTTACGTGTCATGCAGTTGAAATGGCAAATGCAATAGCACCTGCGTTTTGTTAGAAGTGGTCTCGTTCCTAGCCGTATTTGTTGTGGATTGAAGTCCCCACGCTGCATGCGACAATGGTTTGTGTGTCCTTGGATACTGGATCGAGGAGCGACGACCAACAGGTCGGTGTTTGGTCAGCTGATTGACCTTTCCACGCGGAAGTGCTTTGGCGGGCCATATGTATTCAGGTGCTATCGGCACGGCGCTCGTGCCTGCGCGCGTTCGTGATAGGCGGCCGGTCGGTCGGCGTCCATGTCCCTCCATATGTATTTATTTTTGTTTTTGTAGGTCCGTTGGTGTGCACGAAGCTACATTTATGCATTCCTTTATACACGTCTTTTGCTCCATGCAAGGACAGATCCAGGAGGGAGGTGCTATGGGGGATCCCCTCTACTCCCGTGGGACCAGAAGAGACCTCAGATAAAGACAAAACCTCAAGACCTGCGGTGCCCTCTATTGCACCCCCCCCCCCCCATCTTTAATTTGTCGCTCTGTGTATAAAAGGCGCCCCTCCGTGGACACCCGAGTGCACCCCTCGAAATTTATTAATAGACTCATTGGTGACGGTTTTTAATGATATTGGTGACGGACTAATTATTAATTTATTAATCAGATCATTGGTGACGTCCCTCCAGGCGCCCCTGAACTCAGGTAGGCGCTCCTGATGGCATGTAGGCGCCCCTAAACATTTCGCCCCCCACCCCACATGACGAAATCCTAGATCGTACGGAGTGACACCGCGCTTGCCCCATCTGGCGCCAAACCTTTTGTCCAGCACATGGGGCAGCCGTGTCTTCACCGAACATAGGAAGCAGTCCGCCGGGCCCAGACCGGACACGGGTTCTGACCGTGGAGCCCGGACTGGACCCCGACACTAGCGCCGAACTCAACTCTGAAATGAGCCGGCACTGGACGTTTGGCGTGGGCACAGGCGCCGGACAGGACACGGGCACCAGTCGTTAGGTCGCCACTTGGTGACCGGGACTGGTCGGCGACACCACGGTCTGACGTCACCACGGTCTGACGTCACCACGGTCTGACGTCACCACGGTCTGACGTCACCACGGTCTGACGACACCACGGTCTGACGCCACAGCGCCGGTGACACCACGGTCTGACGTCACCACGGTCTGACGTCACCACGGTCTGACGTCACCACGGTCTGACGCCACAGCGCCGGTGACACCACGGTCTGACGTCACCACGGTCTGACGTCACCATGGTCTGACGCCACAGCGCCGGTGACACCATGGTCTGACGCCACAGCGCCGGTGACACCACGATCTGACGCCACGGCCAAGTGTTGGACGCCTCCCAGCGGCACGCTCCACACCGTCACGGCCCACCGGACGGCTGAGCCGATCCGGTCCGCCAGCACCGATGCGTGTGTATCGGTGCTGGCTTTCGTTAGGTGTGAGGTGTCGAAACCAGTAGAGCAAGGTGTCGAAATTCGGTGTGGAAACATGTTTCAAGCATGTTGTTTCAGTCATTCAAACCCAGTTTTGAGCCGCCAAATGTACTGATGTGTATGCTCTTTGTTTATTTTGAGAAATACCTAACATAGGAATACCTATATTAACGATAACAATACAGTTGCATGAGCAAATGGTGCTGTGTAGCAGACCACACCATAGGTAATCCCTTTATCTGGAATTGTGCTACGAGATGCTTGTGTATCGCAATCCGTAGTGCTGCATACATACATGATACGTATACCCAAGGTACTGTTAGAAACGAAACATGAAGTGGGAGCTTCATAAACACCATCATCAAGCACGATGTCAATACCACTTTGGGAAGAATGTCTGCGTTCAGCGTTGAGGAAGTGGCATATTCTATCCTATTTCACGAAGCAAATTTTCACTGATTTCTACCCACAATAGTGAGTGAGCGTGCAATGTTTGTAAACACAATGTTTGAACCAATGCATGGACTCTGCCTAAACACACACCTAGAAGCACGATTGCAAAGATTTCGGTGGTTGTGGGGATGTCGATTATTTGTTCAGTCGGTGGTACGTTCTACCCATTTTCACCAAAAATATATACACTGGTGTGCATCTTGATGATGTATGCCAGCATCTGGCTTCCGGTGAGTCAAGATCTTTCCGGCGAACGATGAAGAAGTTCAGCCTGTCCAGTGGCACCAGCGACGGTGGCACATGTCTCACACCAGCGATCTAAATACGTGCTTTTCCACCGTCGGAGGTCCGATCACCAATGAGATGCGTCCTGGTACGACTGACCTGCCACCTCGACCACCACGTGTGTGTCCGTCCACCTTGACACTGGCGTCAGCGACTCTACCCGAGTTGCCCGCCGCCATGCGCCAGGTGATCGGCCTCGGGTCATCGGAGTGGACAGCGTGCCACTCGTGGCTGTGTGGCGATACTTCCCGGTACTTGACCCGCATATTCCGGATGTCTTAAATGCGTTTTTGGTCAGCGACGTGTTCCCGACAAACGGAGCATTTCGTCCGTCCTGCCACCGCAGAAGTCAGGTGACCGAACAGTGCCGACCAATTTCATCTTTGTCTGTCCTAAAAAACCCCTGGAAAAAGCGGTGTGCAATCAACTCTCACTCAATGTTTTGCCCAAACAACATACTATGCGAGTTTCAGTACGCTTATAGGCTTTCGCATTTGGCAGAGAACGTCTTGCTCGCTGTCGAATGGATCTGAGAACTCAGACCAAGGCCTTTTATCCGTCCTCGCCGATCTTGATTTAAGTAAAGTTTCGCCAGTGCATCCTGCCACTTAGGTAGCTTCCAAATCACCGACAGTAAACTCCGTACAACCCTGACCTATCCACTGGGATGCCATGGTCAACACTGGCGAAACTGCTTAAATCGAGATCGGCGAGGACATGAAAGGCCTGGGTCTGAGTTTTTCAACTGCATCCGACAGCGAGCAAGGCGTTCTCTGCCGAATGTGAAAGCCTATAAGCGTATTGAAAGTCGCATGGTATGTTGTTTTGGCAAAACATTGCGCCAGAGTTGATTGCATACCACTTTTTCCATTGGATTTTCGAAAGGACAAAAATTAAATTGGTCGGAAATTGCTTGGCACTGTTCGGTCACCTGATCTGTGCGGTGGCAGGACAGACGAAATGGTGCGTTTGTCGGGAATATATATATATATATATATATATATATATATATATATATATATATATATATATATATATATATATATATATATATATATATATGTATATTATCGCCAGGCTTGACCAAGTTGTATGTAATTAACTCATAATGACCCTGGCAGTCGAAGTGCAACGATGCCACAAGTCATCCCCACGACCACATGTAGTTAACTTCCTTTCAAGACCTCGTTTTCGTTTGCGTTTTTCATCCCTAACATTATTAAGGCAAGCATTTTATTTAAGTATTGGGTGACTTGAAGGACGCGAACGTGTGACAAACTAAGCAACATACACAAACTATACAAAATAAACCAAGCAAAATGGAGAGCATGGCCGTGCGGCAGGGCAGTGTGGGTTGGCCGGGCGAGCCGGGCCAGGAGGTGGTTTTGCCGGGCGAGCCGGGCCAGGAGGTGGGTTGGCCGGGCGAGCCGGGCCAGGAGGTGGTTTTGCCGAGCCGACGGGCCAGGAGGTGGTTTTGCCGAGCAGACGGGCCAGGAGGTGGTTTTGCCGAGCCGACGGGCCGCGGTCGGCCGGCGGCACCGGACGGTGGCCGCAGCAGCCCAGTGGCAGATAGTGCCGCCGACGGACGTCCGGCGCTGCTACACACGCGCCCAACTGGGCTCCTCGTCGCTGCAGAGCGCCTCCATTACCAGCACGCGACCTGTGAACAGCATCAGAAAGGCACTACGGTGTGACGGCTTGGTGGCGTGTGACGTCAACTGTCAGCAGTGACGGCGTTCGCGCAGTGTATATGAGCGCAGTAGATTGTCTGCGATGTGGTGTCTGGCAGTCTCCAGCAATGAATCGTCCCAGTAGTCAAGGTTTGTTTTTCATTGACCGTCAGTGACCAAGTTGGCGAGATCGAAGTAGGATCACTGAAAGTAGTCCCAAACATTTGTATTGCGCTAGGAGTCCGATGCCGGCTCTGAGGATCGTAACAATGCGCTGTGTTCTTCTGCCACGATGTTCGAATATGCGAAAGCGCAATTGTTCCATCTGAAGCGTATGCACGATCGTGTCGTATGTTCATTTACCGCGTGACTCTGTTGCAGATGATTCCACCGCTAGGCAACACGTCGCTGGACGTGGTGTTTCTGGGCAGAGAAGTGGGCGTAGTGGAGAGCCACCTCTACATACACTCGTCAGTCGGCAGTTTCAAGTTTAAGGTAGTCAACTGGGCCAACTGCCGGCCCGTGCGGCTGCGCGGGTATGGCGCGACCTTTGGGTTGCGTGTGCAGCATTGCGGTAGACCCTGCCGCCTGTGGAGAAGCACCCGGCATGTGACGTCACCGGTCTGTGCGTGTACAGCTCACCCACCCAAAACCGATGGGAGACAAAGGCGTTGCTGGACCCGCGGCTTTCCCTGGCCCTGCCATATTGCTCATATTATCTATTGCTATTGCTGCCCTATTATCCATTGCTGGTCACGCATTATTCCTGTACAAGGCCGGATTTCGCCCCGGCAGTTTTTCTTGTGCGTGTCATTTCGAACCATTTGCACGAGAGCTTTTAAACCTGGTGACTTTTCCCGACTATCCTTTGTATATACACGATGAAGCGAAAAATCCTGGCCTCGCAAGAGGTGACTCCAGGGCACGATTCAGGAAGCCGGTAACTCCGACAAGCATCGCGTTGGAAGCAGTATGTCTCTGGCTGCATGGGGTGCAATTTTTCAAGAGTTCTATTAATTTAAGCTTTTTTGTTTGTTCATATTCAGATATACCAGTATTTAGTTCGGATCCACACGTGGTGGCTTTTCGTAAAGCACGTCGCAGTAAGTAAAACATGTGCAGTGGTGCATCAAAACGGTAGTGTTAGGGTGGGAATGTTCGGCATGCTCAAGAAGTCACGCATTTGTACACATCGTATTGCATTGTATGGCCGGTGATATAGGATATGGTGATATATACATCGGTCGGTTTCGTTCTGATATGAGCGGCTGGTGGTCGGTGGACAACAAAAACCACCTCCCTGTCCCTTTTGTCTTTCCTGACTTGCATGTGTACCCAAGTATGTATTTTGTATGCTTATGTGATATAAGGAGCCATTAGGAACACTTCAAGCCATCATGCATGGGCTTGAATGTATGGCCTTGTGATTGGACAATGGGATTCAAGAGGAAAAATAAAACGAAATGTTTTTCTTTTGGGTGTCCGTAAGCCCGCGATGTTCTTTATTTTGAAGCTTTGAACGTGGGGATGGGTAAATTTCGTCGCGAAGTTAGTGTGCGTTATTTTGCGAGGAAATCCGTGGTAGGTTTTTTGAGATCCCGCGGTCAGGATTTGTCAGGTTTGTCAGAATTACCCCCCTCCCCCCCCCTCCGCTCCTTCCTTGCTCAGGATTCGAACACCGCACAGGAATAGAGCACAGACGCGGCACGATAAGCAGAAACCGGACGCATGGTTAATGGGACGCATGTTATTCATTTTTGTATTGCATAATGTGAAAAAAAATAAGCGAGTAAAGAAAACATGTAAAGTATGAAATAGCGGACATGCATGATCCATTTTTGCCAACTCGCTCCAAGCGGTCGGAGATTCGCTGTCAACCCTCGCGTCGTGAATTATACGCACCGATGTTTGTATGGGAAAATTTGAAACCGTTCAGGATATTAATTTGAGGTTTAGCATACCATCCGATAATTGAAGAAAGCACGTTGTGCCAAAATAGACGCCAAGTCTATTAAGGTCACTGGACTCGAGCATGGCAAACAGGTCATAACCTTAATATCAACGCGGTTTTGGGCCGTAAATTATGACATTTGTCATGAGCAAACCGTGGAATATGAAGTCTAAAGTCAAAATTAGCGTGCAGACGAATGATCGGATCATGCAATGAAAATCACAAAATGAACTAAGGTCAGTCAGGTCTTCTAGTCAGCAGATGCTTATACCGACAAAAAAGTGTTTGTGGTCATTAATCAAGTTTTTGTCACTCAATATTTTTGGAAACCGGAATTATATAATTGTAGGTCATTTTCGCTTATACTGTTCCAAGTTTCAAGTTAATAGCGGGTCAGGTCAATGAGATAGGACCATGAATTCCCAAGAATGCACTTACCGCAGACTGTCTCGAAGCTAAGCACCGACTATGACCAGGAAAGATGGCTAAATGAGAACTTACACAGGCAATTGTTAAAGCCGAATTCGGTTTTAAGAAGAGTATGGTCAGCAAAGTTAACTGAAATTTTGTATTTCGGCTTCAAAATTTTCAGATTTTTTTCTCAAGAAATTGTGTGGATTTTTTACTTCACATTTGTCTTCTTCTCCAAAGTCTTTAAAAAAGAGAAGCATTAAACTTCTTGATGATGTTATTCATTGCTTTTCATGAGCACAATCTTTCAAAAATCGTCAGATTCAAAAGGTCACGACATATTACCGGGTACTTGACCTCATCGATGACCTTGACATACGCTTCATGGTGGTGGGCGAAGTCTTCAGTCTCACATAATCCATATGGAGGCCCTCAATATATGTTTCACGACTCGGGTCTCAAAACTTCGACGGTGACCGGGTAGCTGACCGCACTCCGATATTGACCTATTTGACATGACCTGAAAGATCATACAAAAATAGTGCAAGCACGTTTCAAGTAAATATGGAGGTTCAAGAATGGAGTTACGCCATGTTGTTTGCCGCACCCATCTTCCTAGCGTATGCCTTGGTCACAAATTGCCTGCGGCGTGTTAGCGGCGGCCGTAAGTCCCCAAAATTGCCATAACCGTGCGGTGGCCTCACGGTAGAATACGGCAGCCGTGAGGCGATCTCCAGGTTTTTTGCTAGTCGCAGTCGCGTACGATTTTTTAAATTTGACATTAAGCTTGTTTTCGGAAATCGCAAGGCCGTAGGCCGCATCCTCGCCGCATGTATCGCAAAGAACCTTGGGTTCTTTTACGACGCATTCAACCGCTAGGTTATATAGCGTCGCCAACCTCTCACGCCGATTGGTCGCGGGTGGACTCGGTAAATCCCGTCCGTCGTGAGATTCGAACCCACAATCTTGCGATCAAGAGTCTGACGCTCTACCAACTGAGCTACCGCGGCCCCCGCATGTATCGCAAGGTCACTACGGTGGCCGTGAGGTGAATTCAAGGTCACCTTACGGTTTTTACTCAGCCTGGTGTGCCTAGAAAATCGTACGGCAGCCGCAACAACCGTGAGGCCCATTTGCTGTCACCTCACGGTGGTCTTGCTGCCTCCGTGAGATGGCCGTACTATGTTCTAAATATCATACGACGGCCGTACAGTGACTTTGGGGCTGCCGTACGATGGCCTAACGGCAACCGTACAATTGGCGGCCGCCGTACGATCATCTTCCTGAACAGGTATATATATATATTGCGTGGTGTGACACTAGCCAGATCGTCAAGATGGCGTTGATTCCACTACAGAGAGTGCGCCTGGCACACCTGAGATTACGACTGAGGCAGATCCACCACCGACAGGAAGAAATTATAGCAGCTATGGTAGTGTTAGAAGAAGAGCGGGCCCGTCAAGCAGGTCGGGCCCCATGTGGTGGCCGCAACAACCGTGCCTTGCGATTGCCTTGCGGTCGCCGTGAGGGCACCTCGCGGTTTGTTAACAAGCGCCTTGCGGTCTCCTCACGCATTTTGATTTTATGACTTACGATTGCCGTGCGGACCCGGTAACATTTGTGAACACCGCTCCCACCGCACCGCTTCCGCAGCCCACAAAACCGTACGATTTGTTAGAATCCCATCTACAAACTGCAGACCGCAGAACCGTACGGCGGCAGCATCATATGTGACCAAGGCATTAGGGAAAAAGTTTGTGATGGGCTCGAATTGACCCTGCTGCGCACTGCCAGGGTATGAGTAGGGTATGGGTATGAACTTCTGTCGGACCGTTTGGTTACAAACAGGCAAGATTTGCCTGTTTTATGCGTTTTCACTTGACCTAGTCGGTGTCGGTGGCCGTTGGCGACATTCACCTATTCGGAATATCGTTATTTTATCGCCGATTTCGGTGGTGCTGCAGGTAGTAGGCTGCAACCAAGCCTCGGTACCAGACTGTCTTCTCAAATGTCGGCCCCTCCAAGCAGGCGCTGAGTGCCATGCGGCGACTGTGCCGACCGCGGCTGTGGAACACAATTGCACATTCTGAAAGTGCAGCGATTGCCGCCGCTGATGAGTTCTGACTCACGAGTTCCGAATGTATATATCGATATATTTATATATAATTCTACTCAGGCGATATCAGCACCAGCCAGCGCCTTTTGTCTGCCGTGTGATCGCAGGCAGAAATATTGTTTAATACAACGAAGAATGGCTCTTAGATGCTCCTGGGTTTTAGACATTGCGTGTAAAGAAAGCATACGACCTTCAATATACCAGGAGGTGCTGAGTTGACATCAAAAGTAACGTTAAGGATTATACTTTATTACTCAACGTTTCGGCCAGGGGCCATCGTCAGGAGTGATATAAAAATGTCAAGTTTAGCAATTGAAGAAAAAAAAAGCACGCGAGAAAAAAAGCGTGCAAAAGACACGTGGAATGCAGAAAAACCTCCTCAGTGGTGCAGACACTTAAAGAAACTCCAAACCAGAAACAAACTATGTCAAGATAGAATCCTCTGAGGAAGCCCGAGACGATGGTCCACATACATATCGATACATACACTCACGCACATATATAGACATAGATCCAATATAACGCGTAATACATAAAATATAATTTATGTTTATGTAATTTAAGTGATATACCAAGACGTCGTTTGCGTGTTTAGTTGCGGCCGTAGATTACGTATGTGTAGAGATTCGAGGACCTTTAGATCAGCGTGCAATGTCTAAAACCCAGGAGCATCTAAAAGCCATTCTTCGTTGTATTAAACAATGTTATAACAGTGGCGACCTCACGGAAGAAATGGCCCAATTTGCAATTTTGCATCAAAAGCTAGGACGTGTGGAAGAACGGATCATCTTCCTCATCAACTGCAGACAGGAAAGGCTCTACCCCAGATTCATAGTCTCCAAGGTTTCAATTCATCACAGCTCCAGCAGCCAGCGGGTCCGTAAACAAGTTAGCAAACTTCAAGCTATCATGTTGCGAGAAGAGATTGCTGATGCTTACAGACATCGAGCCTATATAAGAAGAAGTCTGCGCCGTTTGGGGCGGCGTTTGTCCTGCAGCTGTCCAGATTGGTGCTGGTTGTTGGAGCAGTGCGACTCTCTCCTTCGTCATGAAAGAAGCGCTTGCAGACAAAGGTTAGTCAAGAAATTTGAATCGCTTCAGAAGCAGAGTCTAGTAGACAGCAGCGGCTCAGGCCGTGGGCCTGCACCAGGGCACGGGACTCTATCCAGCACTTGTCTTCCGGGAAGTACCCTCCTGCAGGTACCGTGTCCAAGTCGCTTGCCTGAAAATGCACAGAAGATCGAGTCTCCTGTTTCCTCAAGTGTTGCAGCAACAGAAGAAGAAGTCTCCAGTTCGACGCTTCGGCCCAATCAGAGCTCTAGGGACTCCACTTCACTACCCCTAGAAACCAGTCATCTCTTGCCTGAGGAGTCGGAGGAGGACAAACACTGCGGCCCAGTGAAAACAGCTGTTTGTAGTGATGTTGGTGCTTCACCACGTAGTGTTGTCGATTTTCGCTGCTGTGCGGACAGGGTCTGGTGCGCTTCGTTGTTTAGTGTGTTCGTGCCCAGCGTTGTGACTGTTTGGAGCTTTGGGTGGGCTTTGGTCATGCGTGGGTGGTCTCTGTGTTTGACGATCTCCAGCGTTGTTTCTGGAGTCGGAAACTGCGGCGTGAGGCCAGCAGCCGTCCGCAGCGCACCACAAGAGGACGAACTTCACCTAGGTACACATTCATCGTACCAACCACCTACGCCACTCCCGGATAAAAATAATTTACTTCACCACGCGGCTACCAGTGGAGAAAGCTCGGGTAGTTGCATTACTTCTGGCACCCACGGTACGGACACCAACGGCGATGGCACTGAACGATATCGTACAAATCGCACGTCTAATCTAAGTAAGTTGCCTCTAGACTCAGATATATTGGGATTGCTTGACAAAGGCCCCAATTTTGCGTTAGCTCAAAAAGTAGATCGTAGCTGCTTGGAAAAGGCAGAATCAGGCGTAGAAAGGGCGATCTATGGTTTGCGGTGGAGGAATGTGAGGGAGACAAAACAGCAAACTGTACCTCAGGTACCGCGGGCAGGCTTATCACAAAGCACCTCTAGCACAGGTCATTCAAAGCTTCGCCCCATGTTTCCCGACACTCCTGCATACCAACCACCGAGAGCCACAACTCAATTAGAATCTGAGTTGAAAGATTTATAAACAAAAGTTCTAAAAGCATATAAATATCACAACAAAGCATCGAACAAAAGGTCGGACAATTACGCGAAACAGAGGGAAGTACTTCGGGAAATGAAAAGCAACGATAATGTAATAGTAAAGCCGTCAGATAAATGCAAAGGATTCGTCGTGCTAAACAAAACGGATTACATTGAAAAGGCCAGTAAAATAACGGACGATTATCAGAGCATTTCTTCCCAACCAAACCCTACCAAACGTCTCGAAATTGAAACATGTACTATTATCAAGGACACTTTATCAGGGAAGTTACATAAAGACATAGTGTTATCTCTCCTTCCTCATTCCAGCCGCACAGCGGAATTATACGGGCTCCCCAAAAACCACAAACTAGAGGTTCCACTGCGCCCTATAGTGTCGGTGAGTGGTGACCCACTAGACGAGTTATCTTAGTTCTTGAGCAAGATTCTGGTCCAGATACTAGCGTTGGTTCCCGCCCATCTGACAAACACGGAGTCGTACCTACAGAGGGTGAAAGAAACGTTCCCTACCAAACTTCCGGAAGGCAGTATTGTTTTCACCATGGACGTGAAAAATCTATATGGCAGCATTCCGATAAAGGAGGGAATAGATGCTGTGATTCGTCTAATCGAGGACAATCTGGATGACATTTGTCTTTTCGGGATTGGGGTACAGGACTGTGAAATTACTAACACATATTTTCAGCAATAACCTCATACGTTTCGGTAACTCCATGTACAAGCAAACAAAAGGAGTGGCTATGGGTAACCGATGTGCACCTCCTTTAGCGATTGCTTTTATGCACCGCCTTGAGTCGATCTTCTTAGCTTCGTATGATTTGAAACCAGCTCTCTACATGAGGTATATAGACGATATTTTTGGTGTTTGGACACATGGCTTGGCCTCTCTGCTCGACTTCTTTGCAGAAATTAACCAACAACACTCCAGCATCAAGTTGACCTTAGAACACACTGGTCATAGCAGTTCGATTCCTTTCCTTGATACGTTGTTTGTAGTTCAGGCTGATGGGAGCTACACCACCGAACTGTACTTTAAACCTATGGCAGCCCCCATCATCTTGCACTATGATTCGGCCCACCCGATGGCTACTAAAAAGGCCGTTTTAACATCCCAAATGAGGAGAGCAGCACGAGTCTCCTCCGATACTATTTCATGCGAGCGGAGCCTTGCGAAGATGACAACTCTTTTCCTGGAAAACGGATACCCAGCACATCGGGTACACTCCGCCGCTCGTGCTGTTCACCCTCACAACAGGAGTAGGATAAGTGGGCAACGTCGGCATCGAGCGGGTAGTAATCCCAACTATGTTTACATGAGACTTCCATTTGTCGATGACCAACTATGTCGACAGGTAAACGCAGCCATCCGTTCGTCTCATCTAAACCATGTTAGGGTAGCCTGGACTAGCGGACCTACGCTGAAATCTTACCTGGTCCGCTCAGCCCTGGAAATTCCGCCATGCCCTGCTGGTAGAAGAACGTGCCACACCTGTATCAACGGGCTCAAAGGTAGATGCACGCGGAAAAACGTAGTTTATAAAATAACGTGCAACCGCTGTCTTGGAATATTTTATGTCGGTGAAACCAAACGTAGTATCAGGGATAGGTACAATGAGCACTTGGGAGATGCCAGACTTCGAAGAGCATACACACCTTTAGGCGAACACATGATCGACAAACATTCTAACATGGAACACAGCTACACTAACACAAACTTCAAAGTAGAAATTCTAGCAACAGCCAGGGACAACGCTGATCTAAAGGTCCTCGAATCTCTACACATACGTAATCTACGGCCGCAACTAAACACGCAAACGACGTCTTGGTATATCACTTAAATTACATAAACATAAATTATATTTTATGTATTACGCGTTATATTGGATCTATGTCTATATATGTGCGTGAGTGTATGTATCGATATGTATGTGGACCATCGTCTCGGGCTTCCTCAGAGGATTCTATCTTGACATAGTTTGTTTCTGGTTTGGAGTTTCTTTAAGTGTCTGCACCACTGAGGAGGTTTTTCTGCATTCCACGTGTCTTTTGCACGCTTTTTTTCTCGCGTGCTTTTTTTTTTCAATTGCTAAACTTGACATTTTTATATCACTCCTGACGATGGCCCCTGGCCGAAACGTTGAGTAATAAAGTATAATCCTTAACGTTACTTTTGATATCAACTCAGCACCTCCTGGTATATTGAAGGTCGTATGCTTTCTTTACACGCAGGCAGAAATATGTACATTTGTTGCGTGACTTCGCTTTGCCACTCAGACATACCATCAGCTTATTTTGCTACTGTCTCGGTTGCGTCACTTTTGTTATATCTGTCTATTGAATTGCTTGGTGTTGGCTGTGAATAAAGGACGAAAGCGAGAGCCGACATGAACGAATTCTAGCGAGACGTTTCCGTTTGTTCTGTTCGATGTTAACTGTTGGAATGTTTTATACTGCATAGCTGTGTTCTATGATACTTAGCTATGTTCCATGTTGCTCGATCCCGTCTGTAATTCTCCTACGCCTGTTTAAGGAACATACATAATGCAAAATGCTAGCCATGATGCCATCTTATATAAAAAAGTTTTGTAAGCTAAATTCTACCTTTCAACCAAGACTTCCAATATATATTTTCAAATTGATGGCATTATGCTCTGTGAAGTCAGTAGTTTTTTGTTTTTTTTTGCGTCGGGTATTCATGGACAGCCATGAAAAATATCGATGGTTGTTTTATTTTTTGCGCAAATCGTAATCTTGGCAGCAAAACAAGGACAGAGTAGGATAATAATACCTGTCTTAGTGACATTCCCAGAAACTGTTCCTACCACATCAAGTGGAAACATATGTAATAATTGAGTGCTGAAAAGGGTAACTGATCATTCAATTTTCGCAATATAATCCTCTATTAAGTATAGTTTGAACGTACTGGAAGGGTTGCATTCGTGGTATATGGTTTGTGTTTGGATTATGTATGTATGGCGTATGTTTTGAGTTGTCTTCATATAGCACCAAGTCGACTGGGTGATGCGAATTTGTGACGCAAATCCAACAAGGGTGTTGGCGTCCCTCCTGTGTGTTTGTATTTCAGTGTGACTGATCTGCGGCGGCTGTGATTGGCTGATAACATGCTGGTGTCCATGGCTTCCAGGTGAAAGCTGAGGGTACGCCAAACCCGTACCGGTTAAAACCGCTGGTAGGGGTTAAAATGCCTCTAAATTCAAGTTACTCTCCATTGATAGAAATGTACAATCCACACAAAACGCCATTACAGGTAAGAAAGCTGATGTGAAGAATGCGCAGTGCAATGTACTAATTGTGCCGCCTGCTTAGGAAAACTGGATCATGTTTCACAGTGAGCGCGACAAATTGTATTTTATCTTATTTCAGTGTGAATGTTAGCTGATTTTACTAAGTCTGTCGGGTCCATTAATATTCGATATTTCAGTAGACGTGGAATAATTCCGAGTGGCAAGCGAAATAATGAAATGCGTGTTATTATGGAGAAAGTACGAATGTCTTGAAATTCTGAAGTTTACGTAGAAACCTGCGCCCAACAGCAGCTTGTTTTGACCTCTTGCGTACAGTTTTGACTTTGTAAGTTGCTTTCCATCAAGCTGCAGCATTCGACTGTAGTAACGGTTGCGTTTTTCACCGTACCTAATTCCTAGCATCTATTTCATACACTTCCCAACAGATGCAATGCTCACATATCAAAATAATATTTTGCACCCCATGTTGCCAAAATTATTTCGACGTCATCACAGGGTTCGACTTCTTCGCAGGGGACGAGTGGTCTAGGGGTAAGATGCTCGTTTCGCAATCGAAAGATTGTGGGTTCGAATCTCACCTGTCGCTACTCTTCGCCCGCGACCAATCGGCGTGAGAGATTGGCGACGCTATATGACTCGGCGGTGGACGTGTCGTAAAACCAATAACCAACCAACCGACTTCTTTGCATGCTACCTATCCACTCTAGGAAAAATTGATTTCACGGCGCTGGCCTACACTGTTCTGTCACGGCAGTGTTGTGGTAGTGGGAACAGGAGGCGGGGCCCCATGCTCCTCACTACTGGCGCAGCCGCATCTGCCTCAGACCAAACCATAGCGTAAAGCCCTACTATCCCATAACGATTCCGGGTAAGCTCAACGCCCTCCACAGTTCACAATTGTGTCTGGGAAGTCAACCAAAGCTTAGTGTGATCGGTATGGTGAGAGCTGCCACCTGATGCCTTGTAGCACGTGTGTGTGTGGTGCAGGTATTGGAGACGTACAATAGGGTATCACGTGTATGTGTGGTGCAGGTATTGGAGATGTACAATAGGGCATCACGTGAATGTGTGGTGCAGGTATTGGATATGTATAACAGCGTAGCACGTGTGTGCGGTTCGTGTATTTGGAGATGTACTGCAGTGTAGCACGCGTGTGTATGTGGTGCAGGTATTGGAGATGCGCTGCATGTAGCACGTGTGCGTATGTGGTGCAGGTATTGGAGATGCGCTGGAGTATAGCACGCGTGTGTATGTGGTGCAGGTGTTGGAGATGTACAGCAGCGGTGGCGACCTCCACCTGGAGCTGCCCACGGGTGACGTGGAGGGACTGCGCTCCCAGTGGGAGGTGCCGCCGTACCACAGTCGCCCCGTGATGCGGGCCAGCTTCGTAGCACGCCAGGAGAACAACCACACAGCGTTTATCAGGTGACAGCCAGGGGAACAGCCACACAGCGTTTGTCAGGTGACAGCTATGGAGAACAACCACACAGCATTTATCAGGTGACAGTCATGGAGAACAACCACACAGCGTTTATCAGGTGACCCTCATGCGGTAACTTGCGAGGTGCAGAACGTACAGTACACTCAATTCGTGACCTACCTGGTGGGAGGTAGTAGAAAGCCGCTTGTGTTTAGTAGGACCGTAAATTCACCGGTAAATGCCCCTGGGTGGTACTTTGGCATCGGCAAGGTAGTTGCAAGATACAATATAGTTGGTAGTTTCCCCATCTGATGCCTAATCATTGTTCTGTTTCTCGGTGAATATATCAGCACCGATGCGGCTCGTCATTGGAACTTTTCCCATGTCCCACTCGAGTTGGTCATGTGGCTATGAGAAGTTGCCAAAATGGCCAGCTCCGCAACCCGAGAAGAGCGAAATTATTGCCTTCGGATTAGAACCATAAAACCTGTCTGTGATCAATCTGGTAAGCTCGAACCCAGTCAATTCTGATTATCTCGGCCATCAACATTTGGCATGCCATAACTTTGTCGGCTTAGAAGAACGAGGCAGCTGAAGTGACACCAAGCGATAGCTGTTCCATGCTTGGCTGGATATAACGGTTTAAGTCGTGCAGTCAGCATTAATTTGAATGTGTCGCACAGTATCGTTGCAGGGTTCTGAATGTGCTGGGTCCACACAGGATCGTTCTTCAAAACACCTTGTGCAGGGCTAGTGTGATACAGGAAGCACCTCTTCGCATCATCCAGTCTCATATTTGTTTAGGATCTACACACCACTCGAATCCGCTTGGGTAGGAGGGGCAAAATAGACAAATTACCCCCACGTAGAAAAAAAATCATCTGATTTGGATAGTCTATGACATGAGATTCGATTTAAAAGAATATTTTCCACATAAAATGTTTCCATTTTCCGCAACTCACACTTAAGGATCAATTGTATTCCAAATCAGGTCATCCTAATGGGAATGCATGGTCCAGTTAGCCCTCCTGGATCTTCACTGCCTAACTACACAGTCATCTATCAGGAACGACACATTTTAAAGCCCTATTGTGTCACCTGATATCGGTGCAAGTTAAGCCAGATAGATGTTGAATATTTTAAGAAGTGCGTGTTTCACAATTAATAAATGTTTCAGCATGTGACTGTCTCTTGGGATTAGCACAAATGTATTCATCTGCATTATTCAACTTCAATTTTCGTTTTAAAATGGAATAATGCCCACTGGCATATCTGCGCATCAGTTGTTGTATTTTGTGTTTGTGAAGTCAACGCGTCATGATGTTTTTCCTCGGATCATGTGGAGCGTACCCGAGGTCACACGTGGTATACGTGGAGTGTACCCGAGGTCACACGTGGTATACGTGGAGTGTACCCGAGGTCACACGTGGTATACGTGGAGTGTACCCGAGGTCACACGTGACATACGTGGAGTGTACCCGAGGTCACACGGGATGTACTGGAGTGTACCCGAGGTCACACGTGGTATACGTGGAGTGTACCCGAGGTCACGCGGGGTGTACGTGAAGTGTACCCGAGGTCACACGGGGTGTACGTGAAGTGTACCCGAGGTCACACGGGGTGTACTGGAGTGTACTCTAGGTCACACGGGGTGTACGTGAAGTGTACCCGAGGTCACACGGGGTGTACTGGAGTGTACTCTAGGTCACACGGGGTGTACGTGCAGTGTACCCGAGGTCACGCGGGGTGTACGTGGAGTGTACCCGGGACCACACGGGGTGTACGTGAAGTGTACCCGAGGTCACGCGGGGTGTACGTGGAGTGTACCCGGTCGTGCCTGGTGTGGCCGCGGCTGACCGCGACGACGTCGCGCGCC
The DNA here is from genome assembly GCA_034440615.1 of Ashinkailepas kermadecensis. Taxonomy (NCBI): domain Eukaryota; kingdom Metazoa; phylum Arthropoda; class Thecostraca; family Neolepadidae; genus Ashinkailepas; species Ashinkailepas kermadecensis. Next base: position 450,966 of record JAOTOM010005022.1, read on the forward strand.
GCCGCAGGATAAAGACGAACAGCAGCGACCCGAGCGACGACTACCTGGTGGTGCCGGTGGAGGTGGAGGTGTCGGCGCAGCCGGGCCTCTTCTGTCCACTGCAACGGCTCGACTTCGGCCTGCTGGCGGCCGGCAGCCAGCCGCGCGTGCTCTGGCTGCCGCTGCTCAATGCCGCCCAGAAGCCGATACAGCTGCAGGTGGGTGGCCGGCGGCCGGCCGGATGACAGCCGGGGCGGTGCGGCGGGCCGGTGCCGGTGGCGCGCCGCCCGCCGCCCGCCGCCCGCCGCCCGCCGCTTGCCGGCCGCATCGATTCACGAGTGGCGCGCTCGGCGCGCCTGGTGACAGGTGGCTGCCAGGGAGACGGCCGGGCCGGTTGCGTGGGGCCAGCGTTGCCGCTGGTCGATCGCCCCTCGGCCGCCCCTCCAGGTGTGTTGGCCGACTGACGCGGCGACACAATACGCCCGCCGACAGAGACGGCGCGTGCAGAGCCGCCGGGACTGCCGGCTTGCGGACGTTGCCGCGGTTTCGGCCGGCTTTGTGTGCGTTGGCGGCCGCCCCGGCTAAAATAGAACCTACAGGACGTCTGTTATAATTTTGGTTCCCGTGTTCGCGGCGTCAACCATGTTCTACCTGTGCATCAATGTATGTGTAGTACACATACACACACACGCGCGCGCACGCACGCACACAGACACAGACAGACACAGACACAGACACAGACACAGACACACACACAGACACACACACACACACACACACACACACACACACACACACACACACACACACACACACACACACACACACACACACACACACACACACACACACACACACACACACACACACACACACACACACATACACACACACACACACACACACACACACACACACACACACACACACACACACACACACATATATATATATATATATATATATATATATATATATATATATATATATATATATATATATATATATATATATATATGTATATATATATATATATATATATATATATATATATATATATATATATATATATATATATATATATATATATGTGTGTGCAAACAGGGAAGTTGGACATGCTCGGGGATTTAGAAGTTACTCCGGACTTCGCAACTTGTCGGCAAGTGTCATTAAAATGCATCACAGCTGAGCGAACAGGAGCGACTGGCACACAGATTGAAGTATATCGAGCTGCTCTTATAGGCATGCTGTATGTACATTGCCTCCCCATGAACTAATTAATGTACTCTGAAGCAACTATTTTCAACTTGTGTGAGTCATGTTTCGTCCAATGTGTGTTAACCTACCGAAAGGCCATGCCAAAATCAATGAATACGTGCATTGTCGTGCATGCATACACTTGAGCCGAATACGTGCGAACTGTGAAATTGAAGTAGTCGACTTTTCTCGATTGTGTCATCGCACAAAAGGTTCATTTTGGTTGGGTGTGATCGTCAGTAGAGTTCGAGTGACCACCTTAACGGTTCATAGTTTGCGTTGCGGGCATTTCACGACAGGCGCGACATTTGAAATGTCCAGCGTCTGTCACGTCTCGGATTGTGTTGGCAGTGTGCCCACGGGTCGACCGAAGCGCGCGGAATCTGCTGTCGGAAGTGTGACGCGTGATTTACGACGCCACGTGACGCGTGACGCGCCACCTGAGAGGCGCTCGCGGTGGTCCACGACGTGCCTGACTAGTCTATTACCGACCCTATATCATATATAGGGTCGTGTCATGTCCCCGGACTAGTCGTTACCGGGTCGACCCCGTTGCATCAACGTGTCAAGCTATAGTCGTTACACTCGAAACCAATTTACCAGAAGCGAACCATGAAACTGGTTTTCGGTCATGATTTACCTTACATGCTATAAATATACAACAGTGTGGCCGACCACCACACCTTATTTTGCTGCTTCATGCTTGCATCGAGAACAAGTAAACGACGGAAACAAGTTTCCGGGCCAGTTACGATTATAACGATTTACGTGCCATTACTTACCTGGATGACATTTGTTTGTCGCCAAGAACTGACAAATTGGGCACGAGTAGTCTAGGGGTAAGTTGCTCGTCTCACAATCGAAAGATTGTTGGTTCGAGTCTCACCTGTCGCTACTCTTCGCCCGCGACCAATCGGCGTGAGAGATTGGCGACGCTACATAACTCAACGGTCGACGTGTCGTAAAACCAATAACCACCAAGAACTGACAATCGACAAGCCGGGAATCTGCGTGATGCTCCCTCGGTGTGTGGCCGTTAAACTGGGTTGCGGTTGTTTCATTACTCCATTACAGCCACACAGTTTGAATTGTTAAATAACAAAGCGGTATGACTCGAGGCTACTGGCCAGCCGGTGATGGAAATAATGTCTCTTGTTAATTACTTCGAATTATCAAGAACTTGCCTACTCCATGCTAATTATGTCTCCATGTCAACCTGTATCTGCCATGTCTGAGGTGCCCCGGCATCGCGCCCTCCCGCGCACCTCCTTGCATGCTGCATAGGCACGCGTGTGTTTGTGGCCATGCTGCCGTTTATACAGCTGGTGACAGGATAGCCAAATCAGTGGCGCGCGGACCTCGCCACACGTCCCGGATATGACGTGAGCGTCTCATCGAATCCGCCAGCCCCTGTCCGGTTGTGGCGGGCGCTGGCGTACTGATGGGGATCTGGGGGTAACCCCCAGAGAGCTGACGAGGGCTGAGCCCAGACTCTGCGAACTTGATCGTGTCGTACATGGCGCGCGAAATCTTGGCCGAACCTTTGGTTCAGGCGAAAAGGCATGGTCCCCTGGTGCGATCACGGTCCAGGAAACCATGTGTCAGCCCCGTGTACTCGGTCCTGAGAGTCATCCGTGTAAAGCGGCTGGGGATAGCGCACGTATGGTTAGAACTATACCATGGAAAGGTATTGTGATGAATTACTGCTAACCTTGAATTAATGCCATGTATATATATATATATATATATATATATATATATATATATATATATATATATATATATACATATATATATATATATATGCGTATGTAGATGGAAGAATGGATGGATTAATATTGTTTGTTAAGCACGACAGCAAACTCGGCACTACTTTTTTTTGTTCGTTTGTACTGTTTGATTTTATTCGTTTCTCGCTATCAGTGTTTGTGTAAAACGTTTGACAGAGGCCAGTCATGTATTTGTGGACGCTTCTGACTTATTTAAGATCATTTTCAACGCATTCCTGTAAGTGAACTTATTGCCATGCAATTTAATACACCATTGAATATTCTCAGATTTCATTCACAACATAATTATAACACATCGCATGACAGATTTTCGCACACACTCTCAGGGCCGCAGAAAATCTACTGCTCATTGTGGCTACCGACAATGCTCTACATCCGCCTAACTATGGCCATCGCGTACGTTGCTCGCGTGCATATCGTTCCACGAAGATACCTTGAAGGCAGGATGTATTCACAGGTGGGATCGGCAATGCTGCCGCTCCATTCTGGGAGTTCTGTTTGCCCAGGTGTGCGTGTGCCACACCGAGCACGAGGGCCTTGCGGTGCACAACATCCGCCCTGATATGTGTATGTCCGATACGTAGATGGGATATTTTGGGATGTAAGTAACAATGCGAATCTAGACTCCATTCAATGGAAGCTGAAATATATATATGTTAATTTCACTACAGAGTTCAGCGTAGGAAACAAGCTTTCTTTTTAGATCCCTTGATAGATACGCCCGGTGGTGCTTTTGTAGCGGATGTCTGTAGGAATATCAGTAACAAGGACGAATGTATGAACAAATGTATGGTAGGGTCTATTTAATATGAATAAATGATAACTGTATGGAACATGGGGCGATGGGGAGGGGTAAAGTAATGCCACAGCGGGCCGCGGGTTGACGCCCCTAATAATTTTTTAGTAGTTTATGCATAGCCGATGCTACGCGTGTATATTGGCTGAACTGGGGCGTGGTCAAATTCAGTTGACGTAGGCATCACGTGAGCACGAGTTTGTGTGAAATATGTTGACCAGAAGCCGACCAGTCACTGCATGTGGACTGTGTTTATGTTATGTGGGCGTTCATCAACTGGCTACCAGGCACCGTTATGCTCCCACCCAGAGTAAGCCAATGACGTAACGGCCTCGAACCGTCTGGTTTTCACTAACCGTCACTGCTAATTGCTGCGGTGTGCTGGCTGTATTACGTATTGCGGTGGTAATTACGTAGTTCACGGTTCATATAATGTGAATTTGAGCAATATACAGAGGTTACTGCAATCTGGATTCCAACACTGTGCATACATCAGGAGCACTATCTAACATTCGGTCTTCAAGGCCATAGCGCAGTGAGTCTTGGACGAGATGGTCAAACTATAAACATGATAATTTATATTTGTGGGCGCAATGGAGCCATAGCAGTTGATGCGACTTAAAACAAAATTAACACCAATGGCAGCTACAACCACAAGTGAAGGTTAATGAAGCCGATTGGAATAATGCAAGTATTCGCCATGAGGTTGCCCAGCATTGAGGGTGCCAACCCCATGCAGCTCCACATTGACTTTAGAAAACGCGAGGAAACCGTTTTTGTCATTGACGTCTACGGGTCGTTGAGATAATGAGCCCCTGAAAAGTGATTAAAGCAACACCTCTGACAACAATGATGTGCAACGATGTTCCGAAGTACTCCTGACCTGTATCGTTATCGTGAAATAATGTAATTAGTGTATCATATCCAGTAAGCTGTTCAATATTGAGGACGTTGGTGAAGCAATGTATGGTCTGACAGGTAGTCTATGACAGATGTGACTATCCGTAGTTGGGTATAATTTCCGTAGTGAGGTGCGTCTCTGTCCTAACCGTGCAGGATCACACGCAGTTGACGCCATTTCACTGTTGACCCGTGCGTTTAATGGTGTTTGAAGTGGTCCGACTGGATTTCACAGGCCATTTGGAGCCGACTTGGTAGCGAAATGACCATGGGAGCAGATCATCGTCTTGTACGGGGATTAATGCAGCTGAGGACGGTGCATACAGGACTGGACGGATTAGTGGGATGGTATCCCACAACTGGATGGATTACCGAGATAGTACCCCATAACTGGGTGTATTATTGAGACAATATCCCAGAACTGGGCGGATCGGTGAAATAGAAGCCCAGAACTGGGTTGGTCGGTGAAGCCCATAACTAGAGTTCGGTAGCTCAGTCGGTAGGCGGCTGTACTCTTGATCGCAAGATCGTGGGTTAGATTCCCACAGCCGGCGGTATTACCGAGTCTATCCACAGCTAATGGGCGTGACAAATTGACGACGGTGCATGGCCCTGCAGTAGAACGCATCGCAAAAGAGCCCGAGGTTCTTCTTCTATAACTGAATAAACTGGTGGAGCTGAGGACATCAGCGTAGGACTGGAGGGACCGGTGGGACTGGGAACGCTGGCCCAGAGCTGGCGGAATTGAGGATGGCGGTCCACTACTGGACAGATCGATGGGGCTAAGGACGTTGGTCCACAGCGGGATGGATCGATGGGGCTGAGAACGGTGGGCCATAACTTGACAGATCGGGGTGGCTGAGGACGCCGCTCGGCCGTGCTCGGCTACTGCACGGTGTGGCCGAGCCTCCGCTGAAGGAACTGCCGCCGGGGACGAGCTACCGGGGCGGCCGTGTCGGTCCATTGGCGGCACGTTACACTCTCGGCCAAATTTCTGCCGTTGAACTGTAATTCATGGATCGGGCAGTGGTTCACGCAATCACTATGCTTCGCGATAAGACCCTGGTCCATAAAGCCACCCAGCAAGAATTCGGATTAAGTTTCTATAATAAAAAAAACAGCGTCGCAACAGTGCGGTCAAACAGTGTCGTGGGTCCCATCGCGCCAACTCGAGGCGCGACACCACTTGCTGGCTGCCTTCCGCCGCACGGGCGCCGTCAAGCGCCTTGACCCCATTGCTTCATGCGCCAACCCTGCCAGGCGGCTGTCCGTCTGAAGAGCCGGATTTCTGGCATTACCGTTGGTGTGGCGTACTGCGCCGGCACGCTACCGCCACGTGTTTGCTGTGCCGGCACGCTACCGCCATGTTTGCTGCGCCGGTATGCCACCGCCACGTGTGTGTGTGGCTGTGCCGGCACGCCACCGCCACGTGTGTGTGGTGGGCTGCGCCTGCATGCTACCGCCACGCGTGTGGCCATTACGTGCGTCGCAACGATTACCATCGGCGAGGTCAGAGCGGATGATGAGTGATTATACCACCACATCCGTAATGCCAGTATGGCAAGGCAAGTAAGGTAATGTCAAGTTAGGCAATTTTGTATCCGCTAAGGTTGTGTCAGGCTGATGAAGCCACGTTCCTCTGCCACGCCTGATGATGCGGCGTTTTTTTCTGGGCCGTACATGCCGTTAAGCCGTACATTCCAAGGATACCCTGCCCCAAAACAGACAGTCGACGACATCGAGCGGTGTGAGATCATGTGCGCACGATCTATGATTTTGGGTCTGGTTGTATTTTATGATTTTCTTTTTCTTTTTCGGATGCACATTGCGTATCCATTTGCTCGGGCGGCATATTTTGTTATAGTGCAGTATTTGTTTAGTGTGATGGAACCCTCGAAGGGCCCCTAAGAGGTTCAGTTTGTGGGTATTTCGAAAACACTGGTGAATGTAGAAATTTTTTAATTAGTTCAAAGATTATATTATGTGATTATTACTCGTACGTTCTTTTTTGCCTCGTAAGAACCGACAAAACAATGCATTTGTTTCGATTTGTCATTCTCACGAACTTGTCTACAAGGCTTGATAGTCGAGAAATAATGTTTCACATCTTGGGTGGCACACCGATCCTAACAAATGGACTAAAATGACATAAAATGCTTAAGGCTGGGTATTCCAAGCTTGGTTCTGAATGCCCTTTTCACCCCTTTCCAAAGTCGTCTGTACATCTGATGGTTAACTCGCCACTGCTCTAACGTTCCAAGGCCAAGCAATTCGTCGTCGTGTTTTTGTCGGCTCCGAAATATGAACAACTGAAGATATGGATGCATATGTATTGCTTGGTGGCTGGTCCAAAGAAGCTTATCCAGGGGAGGGTGGGTAAGCTCTCTCCCACTCTCCCGATGGGCAGTTTCCGTCTCAAGGTACCCTCGAAGCGTTCAGTTTGTGGGTATTTCGAAAAACACATGCGTGCGAATGTGTGCTAGAAATTTTATCTCCTTTCAATGCAGGTAATTTCAAAGTTCAGAAAGATTATATTATGCGATTATTACTCGTGCACGTTCTTGTGAAATATTTTCCCCACCGAAAAAGAAGTCTTAATTGCACGCAATAAGGTTAAATATTGATCACGCGCGGTTTTATTATGGGGCTAATTCAAATGCCGGCCGTGTTGTTTTTCCCGATAGCACAACTCCCCGCCGCCACAGCCAGTTTGCTGTGCCAACTGCAAACTGTGCATGATGTGTTGTGACCGGCTGCACCGTCGTATCTGCGCGCTTGGGGCATCCGTCGATCCCGGCAACGAACTGGCATATCTGTGGTCGGCCCGCCTCACCGCTCCACTGACTCCTGCCTCGGCAGCGGCTGCAGCAGGTCCTGTCCCGAGTCGCGGCTATGCCTCAGGACGCGACCGAAAATCAATACCGCCTGCAGACGTGGTGGCACCGGTGTGACCAGGACGCGTGCATTGCGCACTGGCAAAAGCCACTCTGGTTTCAGCGCTGGTGCGCCAGACGGAAGCAGTGCACCTGCCGTTACGAGTGCGGCTGGGTGTCTTCGGCTCGGTTTTTTTTCCCACGTTCATGGGTTGTTATTTCACCCTTGTGTGGTGATGGTGAGTGCCGCAGCACTTCGCAATACCAGCCGCAGGATAGTTAAAGTCACGAAGCGGCCGATAAGACGGTACGTCACGCGGCTCCAGCTAATGGTGTCGGCGTGTACCGCTCCATCGAGTAGCGGGCAAATGGTCTCCAGGGAGAAGCAATATATTACGCTACCGTTGACAAGCCGATGGTAGCATGTCAGCCACATGATGTGATGACTTGATAGCAAAAGAGGGATCCAAATGCGAATGCGCTCCACCTCGCTAAATGCAAGCACGAGCGTCTGACGTTCTCGTAATACAGCCACAAACATGGGCAGAACACACAGTTTCATTTTGAAGTTAGTGCTGATGGTCTGCTGATAAACCGGATATTTCAATGCGTTGTTTGGATGTACGCTTTGTTTAATCTTTGTTACGCGTGAGTACGGGTGTGCTTTTTGGTAAACTCCAAACACCAACCACTCCACAATATATGCCTCTGACTTTGCTGTGAGTGTGGTGTGTGCACGATAACCCGATGTACCATATTGTCGTCCGACATCTCAGGCAAATATCGCTGACTGTCGTGAGCGTGGCAACTGTATTACAGCGCGGTATTATAGCTGTAGGCAGGTCAGTCGGTAGATCGTTGGCCTGCACCGACTTGTCTCGTCCTGCCGAGACTGGACTCAGCCGGTGCACGCTCTCCCATCTTGGCCTCGGCGGAGGGGATCCGCTGACGTGACCCCCGTACTGGTGTGGGTTGGCTGACGTGGCCGTATCGCAGTGGCACCGTGGATCAGGAGCTTGTGCACGGAGGCGGGCACGCAGAACCATGGATACGGCTGGATCATCAGCTCAGCTGTATCCATGGCGTACCTGTCGCACCTGTCGGGATCCAAGGGCCGTATTTTTGCAGAGCAGCGAAAATCACTGGAAGACGAACGACGATACCCTCGTCGGTCCCAGTGATTTATCTGAATACAGTTGGGTCTGTAATTTCTTCTTCCTTTCTTTCACACGCATCTTTTTTCTTCGCCAGACACTGCCAACACTCTGACATCCAGGCGGTAGTAAATGTGGAGAAGACACTAAAAGCATCGAATCCAAACATGCATAGTTGAGAGACTGAGCTGGCATGTACCCTCTCGGGCAAGTCGAGCCGCGGCGGCAAACAGGTCATTCATCTGACGAGGTGTGCACCCACAGATGGTGCATGTCATGCTGCTGCCGGTATTGGTCAAAACATTCATCACTTTGCCGTTAATCGTGGTGAGTTGAAGATTGTGTGCCACTCTGAGACTGGTGCCGTCTGTTGCGGCGACGTAGGTCGGCATCAGCAGACGTATCTCCGATTTAACACTGCCGCGTTCTTTCCGGGAGGCCTCTGCTGTCTCGCGCTTGTACTGGATCCGCAACGGCCGGCAAAAGCGGGTTGAAGACGGCGTTTGGTTGGTCCAGACGCAAGTACCACCTGCCGTCATATACAAAGACACCAGAGTGGTACAGGGCAGATTTTGTTCTGCAGCTTCATCGCCGTCTCCCATCTGTTTGCATACAGATTGCTCTGTGGCCCCGTCAAATCTCCATTTGACGTGAAGCAGGGCCGAAGTGTCGGTGCTGGATGACGTCAACGACTGGTCGGCAGGTGAAGCTGAGGCTGAGACGGCAGGCATGCCACCAGCCGCTGTGTAGTATGATTCAGGAGAGCCTGCAGAGTCACCCCAGCTGACGTCTCGGTAAATAGCATGCTGCTGGTTGCCGGATAGCACTCTCCCCTGGTCTCATGCACCATTCCATAGGCGGGCAGGATGTCTGTCTTCACCGCATCACTCGTCACTCGGCGGACCATACGGTAGCCGTGCACAGACAAATCAGCTGACACACGCACGCGGATTGGCTCCCTTTAGAGCTTCTGAGAGCCCGGAGAATATTGCTCGGCCGATTCGGTGATTCCCCCACCTGTCGCAGCACTAAAGCCCCATCCTTCATGCCCTCAGCACGAGCACTTTTCCTGGCAGTCTCCACGAGCTGCAGATAACTGTGCTGTTGAGAAACTATTGAGGTTGCCCGATGCTGAGAACGGGCACTGAGCTGATCGTAGATTCTAGCCGGTCGTTGGGGACGAGTGGTCTAGGGGTAAGATGCTCGTCTCACAATCGAAAGGTTGTGGGTTCGAGTCTCACCTGTCGCTACTCTTCGCCCGCGACCAATCGGCGTCGGAGATTGGCGACGCTACATGACTCAACGGTCGACGTGTCGTAAAACCAATAACCAACCAACTAGCCGGTCGTTCTCTCGCTCTCTCCACGGCCTCATCATCACGGCCGGTCTCGGCTTCGTCATCACTCACGACGTGACCACCACGCTTCGGGGACACGGAGAACACCTCGTCTCCCGAAAGAGCAGTCGCACACTGACTTCTTAATTTGTCCTGGATTCGCTTACACTTAACCCACTTTCCTTTTATGTCCTTGGCGGTCAAGTCGGTCGCCTGTCTCATGTCCACAATCGACGACTCACTCTGGAGATAGCGCTGAAAGATTTTCTCCTGAACCAACTGCAAACTATTATTAGACACATGATCATAATAGTTGCCACGCCCAAACGCTTTTGCAGTGATTAACAAGGCCACTAATTTATATCTGCTGACGCGCACCTCCATGTTCATTGTACACAAAATCCAACCACACTGACCGACCCTTACAGGCAAAAACAGCTCCCCTGACATGGGAAACTCTCAGTGCTTGACGTATCTCGACTCAGTCGCGTCGTAGGTTAGGGGAGTTTTTTTGCACAGCGACCCTGGATCAAGTTACCCGGTCAAGATACTCCGTCATCCGGCGCATCGCGGCGTCCGGTTCGGACTTCCCCGTGCCCCCCGTGCCGGCCACCGCACCGCACCGCGACCTGCCGCGATACGATTGATCACTGTCGGTGTCGGGGCAGCTAGGTGTAGCTGAAAATTACGGTACATATAGTACATGTAGTCAAAGGATCGCTGATGTCATTGGTATTGGTCTCCGGTTTTGCGCTGTTGTGCGTTTTTAAAAACTTATTGGAACCTGGAGGTACTAAAAGTTTAAGGTCTATTGTAATGACTTATTGTTTGATCAAAGATAACATATTATGAACAGTTCTATGCCTTTTTGAAATGCTTAACGTAATGAGAATGTTCGCAGCTATCGCTTCACTTGCCGATATGTGTAGATTGCGTCTTATCTTTACCAGTCGTCAAACTCCGGCAATATTTTACACATTTCATCGTTTTTTTCACACGTAATGTTGTCCATGTTTGTTTATTGGGTGTTTCGCGACGCACTATGCACAATCACGGCTGATGGCGCCGCCCGCACTGTTTCGCCGGTGGGTCGCGGGATTGGGAAATGTCCTGAGCGGCGCGAGTGTTGAACCCGGGACCTTTGGCACCCAGAGCTCAACACCTTAACCACTCGGCCATCCCCGCCCCGTTTTCCATGTTCGCGGACTCGTTACTATGTCAAACCGTGTGCAAATTATAATAAAAGCTGTGACCTTGTGTGCTTCAAGCATTTGCTGATGCAATGGCGCCACAAATATCGCCTAAAATAATCGATAAATACATTTATGTCCTTTTTCATTGTGTTATCACACTGTGCGCTAATGTGAGTTAGCTCATGTGGCCCAGTACCCGAACCGCTGGTGTGGGCCAGCTCATGTGACACTGTAGCCGCACCACTGGTGTGGGTCAGCTGATGTGGCCCAGTACTCCAACCGCTGGTGCTTCGGTTGTGTTGGAGGCGTTTATGATGGTGTTTTTATTGTTCCAAGTTTGATGGTGGGCCATGTTGTTTTTGTGGATTACTGTATCCCAGAGTGTTTTCATTCCATGTGTTTGCAAAGTCATGAGATACCAATTCAAACCATTTTCATCATCGTGGGAGCTACCGCGTTTTCATTATTTTAAGCTCCTTGTGAAAGCTCGGCAAACTCCTCGGATAAATTAAGTTGGAAAAAGTGAATGGATAGGAAATTGCAAGGAAGACAGCTAAAACAAAAGCAAGATAGTACGCAAACACACGAAGCCAAAGAAACAGTACAGAACGACTGTAATTCAACACAAAAGTGAACCGAACCGTTGATAGTGTAAGATCTCCCTGGTTACGAAGCTACGAAACGAAGCGATGCATTATCCATTATCGTCGTGCTGCGCTTGGTCGCGTGTCGTATGGACGTGACTTCACTTTTGCTTTATTCTTACGTCCTGACCATACCCATGATTGTAGAACATGGTGCCCGTTGTTTAATTTCTCCAGTATTTGGAGCTCATATCCTTACTTAACTGGACTGAACGCTTTTTTGTCGTTGGTTAGACCAGGAGGGAAAAGGATATTCCGACGCCGTTAGGTCCGCAAGTTAAGTTACACGGAAATGAAGGGCCTTGTTCAGAAATCAGGCAAAACGACACAATCAAGAAATGGCCGACATGAATCTTCTGGACTGAGTTTCAAGCTTGTTTCAAGATAAATAAGCCCTGCATGTTGCATTCTTATATGCTGTTCCTGTTACATATGCACAAATTTTACACTTCGGAACCAGAAGTCGAAGTCGAAAAGTCAGCTCTGTTAGGATTCGAAGCATGAACAACAGTGAGATAAAACAATGCTGGCCCTCGATTTACCAGCTGCGTCTCTTTTTCGCGTTCCTGTATAGCACCACGTCATGTCCATCACCCCTCGACGTCAGTGGCACCATGCGCTGGTGCTGTGTGTGCGTCGTGACCGTGGCTGGCCAGCCGCTGCTGTGTTCTGTCTGAGCGGCCGGCGGCCGTGTCGTCGTGACCGTGGCTGGCCAGCCGCTGCTGTGTTCTGTCTGAGCGGCCGGCGGCCGTGTCGTCGTGACCGTGGCTGGCCAGCCGCTGCTGTGTTCTGTCTGAGCGGCCGGCGGCCGTGTCGTCGTGACCGTGGCTGGCCAGCCGCTGCTGTGTTCTGTCTGAGCGGCCGGCGGCCGTGTCGTCGTGACCGTGGCTGGCCAGCCGCTGCTGTGTTCTGTCTGAGCGGCCGGCGGCCGTGTCGTCGTGACCGTGGCTGGCCAGCCGCTGCTGTGTTCTGTCTGAGCGGCCGGCGGCCGTGTCGTCGGGTCGCCGGTGTGAGGGCTCGTGTGACCGGTGACGTGACGGACCACGTGCCGACACTGATGCCGAGCCGGTGCCTGTCGCAGCACGTGGTGGCCAGTCCGGCCAACGACGCCGTCGAGATCGACTTCGAGCCGATCCGGATACCGCCGACCACCGGGCGAGCGACCAACGTCGCCAAGATCACATTTTACCGTGAGTGTGCTCGACGCTGGCTGGTGGGGAGGCTGTCTCGCCGGCAGTCGTTAAGGCCGCTGCACGAGTGAAGCTCATCAAAGTAGTTGCCGCAACACTCCCTATGTGACCTAAATAAAACCGAGAAAAGACTGTCCGATGAAACGGAAGAAAGTTCGACCAATGAACTGCAGGACCAATCATCCTATGTCATATCCAGACGAGGAGAGCACAATGGCAGATATTAGATTAGATCAAATGGCTCAGATGATTATTTGCAAGCACACCTATTTTGGGTCTGTTTATAAGCGAACAATTTGTTGGCTAGTTAGAAGCCGTAGTTTTAATTCATCCATTCGGCGAAAATTTATATAGGTCATGTTTGATTCATGCTCGTTTTGACATTCCACGACCAAGTCCAAAGAAGTGTACACCGAGAAGTGTTCCGAAAAGGCGTCTTCATGACACCAGAAGTAAAAACGTTTCTGAAATCGTTGCAAAAAATATGGTCAATTAAGGTAGCTGAGCTCGTGTTCGTCCTTGTACGTGATATGCAAGGGAAAAACCATGTGAAAGCATGCTTTTAAAAAATAACTGATAAAACTCGCACTTCAATGGAGTTGTATTTCTTCAAGTGCTCAAGTTCTTCACTTCCTCGCAAGTGCTCTTCAGCTTTGTGGCATTTGAGGTGGCTGCTTTTATATCCCTTTGAGTGTCCGAACGATCCACCATCCAATATTTATTTATATGTCATGTACAAGGATTGCTCGTGAGATGGAGCTTTGAAGGGAAAATATATTGCATTAACGTACCAACTGAATAATAACACTGTTACGGAATCAGTCATTGTCATTGAAATGTTCTATTTAAAGGCACGATGAACAGCTACCCACCATGCATCCCCATACGATGAACTCCCATTTTGTCCCTTACACTATGTCGTAACGTTACCGTACATTATAGGTCTGATGGCCGTGTGCTACTTACTTGGGTGTCGAACACGCCATAAGCTATGGTGCGACTTGTGGAGTGTACGTCACCGTATGGCCAGATGGCGGTGTGCCATTTGTCAGACCAAACAGTCGTGACTTGCATGTGCCGCGGTAGGCCACTGGCTGTCGTGCGTCACCCGTCTGACCCCTGTTGCCGGCTGTCTGGCAATAGGGGTGCAGCCGCCGCGTCCGTATAAGGCGCTGGCTGTGGTGGTTCACGTCTCGGTGGTACGCGGTGCCGGACCTGTGCCGGCCGCCAGCGTGTGCCGGGGTCAGCGTCAGCGTCACGGCCGGGTCAGCGGGGAGGAGTACCGCGACGTGTGTCGGTGGTCGGTCGGCTGGGGACCACTTTGTCGGCTGCACACGTTGTGGTCGACGTCCCGCTGTCACTGGCCACGAACAAGGGCCGGCGCCGGGCGAGCCATGCCTTCTGCTGATGCTTTGTTAGCCGCGCCATGCTTTTATTTGCCCAAAGGTGGCCCCGGAATGTTTGTTTTGCATGTGCTGATCATAACCCATCGACTCACTATGGAAACTGTCATCACGGCAAACTGACACCGACAACTGCCGTCGTTCCTGCACAGAGGCTGACACTGCCGCGTATTGGCAGCTGCCAGTCGTTCCCCCACAGGAATTGTCATGTCTATAGCTGTTCAGCTACCAGTCATTTCACTACGGAGACTGCCAGCATCGCTTACAGCACCAGGATGGTGCAGTGATTCGAATATAGTGACTGATGTTGCCGTCGTCGTGCTTACCTCTGCGTCTGTTACAGCGGACCGAGTAAGGTCAGAGAAGCAACTCAGCGGTAAAATATTCATCAAGTCCAAGAGTAATCAGCATAAAATGCAGGTGGGGTTGAGAGTGAGACATGTGGCTGTGTGAGATGTGAACAGTAGTTTAATGTCAGTCATGAAAAAGTTTATAGACGGTGCGGTTAGTTAACGTAGCTTTATTTATTGATGATATTTGAAGACGGGAAATCTTGTGTTTGTGCAATCCTTCACCGTGTAACCAGTCAACTTGTCGATACTCGGTAAATGAACGCTGGGGTAATAGACCTGACAAACTGCTGAAGTAGTGGATCTTGTTATTGTAACCAGCATGCAATTGATGTTTGTGTTGTGTACTTTCCCTCAATGTGTACCATCAAAGGTGCTGAGAAAATGGCGCCTAAAAGGACATTTGAAACCGGGAATACTATTTTGTGACTGTTTCGACCAGAGACGAAATGGAAACAGGAAGTCACCCCAGTCATACACTTGGTTCTTGAGCTCCGTCTATGTGACTGCCTCTACACCTGCCAACAGACACCAGCTATCCATGACACCTGTACAGCTGCCTCTACACCTGCCAACATACATCAGCTATCTTTGTCCACCTGTGCAGCTGACCCGTACAGTGTACACCTACCTACATGCATTGGCTACCAATGTCCACCTGTACACCCGCTGACAGACACCAGCTACCCAAGTCCAGCCGTACACTCTCAGACAGACACCAGTTATACATGTCCAGCCGTACACCCTCCGACAGACACCAGCTACCCATGTCCAGCCGTACACTCTCAGACAGACACCAGTTATACATGTCTAGCCGTACACCCTCCGACAGACGCCAGCTACCCATGTCCAGCCGTGCACCCTCCGACAGACACCAGCTACCATGTCCAGCCCTACACCATACGACAGACACCAGCTACCCATGTCCACCTGTACACTCTCCGACAGACGCCAGCTACCCGTGTCCAGCCGTACACCCTCCGACAGCTGACCTGCGCACGCGCCGACAGATGGCGTACTCTGCCGACCTGGTGGCCGGCGACCTGTCGGTGGACGCGGCCCAGCTGCAGTTCCACGTGTCGTCCGAGCCGAGCGCCGAGGTGCGGCGCGTTAGCGTCACCAACCGGCTGGCCGTGCCGCTGGCCGTCTACAACGTGTCGCTCACGCCCGCCGCCACCGCCTACTTCAAGGTGAAGACGGCCGCCAGACGCGTCGGGCGGGGCTCGTGTCGGCAGCGGGCCGACACGACCGGCGGGGCTCGTGTCGGCAGCGGGCCGACACGTTGGACAGGGCTCGTGTCGACAGCGGGCCGACACGTTGGACAGGGCTCGTGTCGACAGCGGGCCGACACGTCGGGCAGGGCTCGTGTCGGCAGCGGGCCGACACGTTGGGCAGGGCTCGTGTCGGCAGCGGGCCGACACGTTGGGCAGGGCTCGTGTCGGCAGCGGGCCGACACGTCGGGCAGGGCTCGTGTCGGCAGCGGGCCGACACGTTGGGCAGGGCCCGTGTCGGCAGCGGGCCGTCCGCCGCCGGTCGACACGCTGCGGGCTGACAGAATGGTTCTGTGGTTGCTTTTATGTCTGCGCCGTGTGCCTGGTTGAGGCGTGTGTAAGAACAATTAGCTAGCTACGCTGGGTGCGTTTAGCCCGACTGTTGACAGTGCGGTGGGCCGAGTAGTCTGGTATTTAATCACGGGGTGAGTAGTCTATGGGTAAGATGCCCGTCTACCGGCCGAAGGTTGTGGGTTCGAGTCCCACCTGTCGCTACTCTTCGCCCGCGACCAACCGGCGTGAGAGACTGGCGACGCTGTCTGGTCCAGGTTATGGACGCCTCGTAATGTCAAAAACCACGGACTGATCGTTTCTGCTTTCACCAGATATTCACCACTTAAAATGGACTGGTGCGACGTTTTTCCTGAAATATTACAATTGTTGGGTGTGCTTACGTAGGCCACGCAAACTGTGACGCATTAGAGAGGCAGTAATGCTCATGTCCAGGGATGTTATTTATCAACACAACTTGGCTGGTGAAAAGGGGGGCAGATCAAGTTTGTGTAAAGATAATTAAAGTTGAATAGGGAGTATTGGTGAATCTTGTCGCGCTGAACGAGGGAATCGGTTTGACCGAAGGGTTTGGAGCGTGCTTTGCACTTTTCAGATTCCCCTTTCAGTGCGCATAATTTAACATGGGGATGGATAGGGGCCGTCTGTGACGTATGTGCCGCCGCTGTCGCCGCAGGTGTCGTGGTCGGGGCCCACCGTGCTGGAGCGCAACGCCTCGACGGTGCTGTTCACGTTGACGCTGCACGCGCCGGAGCCGGAGCTGCAGCTCAGCACCTATCTGGTGCTGCACACAAACGTCACTGAGCTGCGGCTGCCCGTCACATGCTACACGGGAAAACTTCGAACGGTCAGTACTGCTGCCCACGGAGCTGGACAGGAACGGACAGCTGCCCACGTTCAGTCATACGACACGGAAAACTGCGAACGGTCAGTACTGCTGCCCACGGAGCTGGACAGGAACGGACAGCTGCCCACGCTCAGTGATACGACACGGAAAACTGCGCATAGCTAGTACTGCTGCGCGGAATAATGTTGGGTTTGGTGAAATGCTTTAGCACCGCTATTTGTGTGCTTTGGAGTGCCTGATAGCACATAAAGATCGCACTTTAACCCACGTTTGAACCGAATTGACCATCTCATGAACAATCACAGTCATCGATGCAAAACATCTTCGGAGAAGAGCCTGGCCACTCCAGTGTTCGTTAGGTATGTGTGTTCTGCCATATTTCAGCACACTGTACGTGAAGATTGCCTACATTGGCAGCGATTTACCGTGATTCGATGTATGGTGGCCGTATCGTGGTACGCTGTGTTCACGCTGATAATGCTGCCGGTGTCATTCCGTCTGCGGCGACAACGCTCTCGGTGTCGGGTGACGAAGTGTCCGTGCCTTTCAGCGTACGGTGACGACGCAGTCGTGTTTCATGCGTTCAGCTATGTGACTGACGATCTTGTGTGGAGTGATGCTGCTGATATTTCATGCATCCAGTGACGTGGCTCACTAGTGCCGACACTACCCTGTCGGGTGACGTGGCTGACGACCGAATATTAACTGACCTAATTGATAACCGTATGTCCATTGGTATGACCAGGGTTGGTAAAAAATGGATGTTCCTTCACTTTTGGCATCAATAATACTATCCTCTCCAAAAAAAAAGAAAGAAAATTCCTCCCATTTTTCTTATTGGAAAGTCGAATGGTGCTGTTTGACAATTAACTTCTCTGTGACAAAGTGTTCAATATTTACTGGAATTTGTCAACTGAGGTTCTGATGTTGCAGTTTTGGAGACAAATATGTCCGTATTCGATTACCCAAAAATCTCCTCTCCACATTAAGGATTGCACAGTACAAATCCAACCGTATATGCGACTGCCGAGTGGGGACACCGCCGTGTGATCAGTGAGGTGACCGGCGCACGTTGCAGTACGTGGTGACGTCGGACGGCGGGCCCGAGGCCAGCGCCGTGCTCGACTTCGGCACGCTGGGCGTGGGCGAGTCGCGCGACATGCACTACTACCTGCTCAACGACAACCCGATCCCGGTGCAGCTGCATGGCTGGGGCAGCAACCTCAGCCACAGCGTGGTCGAGCTGGTGGGCACCGGCCGCGGCGGCGTGGCCGAGATCCTGCAGCGGCACGGCACGCCCTACAAGGAGAAACACGTGAGTGGCTGCGCACGCCGCGCGACGCCTGACCCGCCCGTGACGCCTGTGTGACGCCTGACCCGCCTGTGTGACGCCTGACCCGCCTGTGTGACGCCTGACCCGCCCGTGACGCCTGTGTGACGCCTGACCCGCCCGTGACGCCTGTGTGACGCCTGACCCGCCTGTGTGACGCCTGTGGGACTGCGATCCGGGCCGGCGCGTTCGTGCGGTGTCGGTGGCGCTACAGTCGGCTGCAGAAGCGGTGTGTGACAAAGTGCATGTTCGTTCTGCTGGAGTGGGGACTCGCTCGCTGTCGAACGTCCTGGAAGAGCAGTCTGCGGCAGCGATTGCTGTAGTTGCCGGCGAGATATCGTCCCTGTCTGTTTGGTGCCCGCCGTGACCGATGTTGCTCGATCGAGTGTATGTGCTGGTGCGCCCTGACATACGAGTATGTGCAGTGTGTGCGGGTATGTGCTAGTGTGTGCCGGTATGTGTAGTGTGTATAGCTCAGCGTCAGGCCGGCCGTCCGCCGACCGACGGCTCGGCAGAGCGCGGCCTGTGTGACGGTCTCCCCGCCGGCTGCCCGCCAGTTGCTGCTGGAGCCGCACCACTACGCCGTGATGCGCGTGGGCATCGTGTCGCCAGACCGGGAGGGCCTGTTTGTCGCCACGGCGTTCGTGCACACCGAGTACGAGCAGCCGACGGCGACGTTCCGGCTGCGCGTCGCCACGGGCAGTCTGTCCACCCAGCCGCAGCACGTCAGCTTCGAGCGGACGTTTCCCGTACGTGTGCCGACCGACCACGCCGGCGACCGGGCCGAGTCGTGCGCCGACACCGGCCGCTTTGTTTGGCCCGTCGTTGCTTGGTGCCTGCGGGGTGTAATGAGTGCACTGCTGTTGTTCTCGATCAGCACTGCGGTTGGTATTTGACGGCGCGTATTTGCCAGGAAGGTGAAACAGCCAGGCCGTCTGTGTGCTTTGTGACTGCTCTGTTATTATGTTATGCTGCTTTGGTAGCACTTTCTAGTGTGTTCATGTACCGTTAAAGACCTCGTCATACTGGCATTTAATCAACTTTTCCTTACTTGTTCAAGCGTTTCCATAGGGTTTTTTTTCGTGATTCCAAGTTGAAAAATCAAAAAATACAATCAACAATGGTGTACATATAGCAGTGTATTCATGTTGTGCTTGACATTTCGAAATCCTTGTTCCATTTTCAGAAGACTATTATTATTGCGGATTGAAAGGTTTGCGCTTAATTACATGGTTAATATTACGATAAATGTGTCTGACGTCGGGGGCGAGACACATCTGTTTTGCAGGTAGCGCATTTTGCAACTGTTAGATACCATTACGTGGGCACTGTTTAAAGGATTCTCCACCCTGAAGTGAATGACAACAGTGAACGAAACGTTACTTCCAGCACAAAATCCAGAGCAGGAATTCATCGTTAATGTCATGGCCATCCCATCCGAGTCCTGATGTGCTGGTATGTGCTAGTGTGTGCGGGTATGTGCAGTGTGTGCTGTTATGTCCTGATGTGCTGGTATGTGCTAGTGTGTGCGGGTATGTGCAGTGTGTGCTGGTATGTCCTGATGTGCTGGTATGTACTAGTGTGTGCGGGTATGTGTAGTATGTGCTGGTATGTCCTGATGTGCTAGTGTGTGCGGGGTATGTGTAGTGTGTGTCGGTATGTCCTGATGTGCTGGTATGTGCTAGTGTGTGCGGGTATGTGTAGTGTGTGCTGGTATGCGCTAGTGTGTGCGGGTATGTGTAGTGTGTGCTGGTATGTCCTGATGTGCTGGTATGCGCTAGTGTGTGCGGGTATGTGTAGTGTGCGCCGGTATGTCCTGATGTGCTGGTATGTGCTAGTGTGTGCGGGTATGTAGTGTGTGCTGGTATGTCCTGGTGTGCTAGTGTGTGCGGGTATGTGTGGTGTGTGCCGGTATGTCCTGATGTGCTGGTATGTGCTAGTGTGTGCGGGTATGTGTAGTGTGTGCCGGTATGTCCTGATGTGCTGGTATGTGCTAGTGTGTGCGGGTATGTGTAGTGTGTGCTGGTATGTCCTGATGTGCTAGTGTGTGCGGGTATGTGTAGTGTGTGCCGGTATGTCCTGATGTGCTAGTGTGTGCGGGTATGTGCAGTGTGTGCTGGTATGTCCTGATGTGCTGGTATGTGCCAGTGTGTGCGGGTATGTGCAGTGTGTGCTGGTATGTCCTGATGTGCTAGTGTGTGCGGGTATGTGCAGTGTGTGATGGTATGTGCTAGTTTGTGCGGGTATGTGCAGTGTGTGCTGGTATGTCCTGATGTGCTGGTATGTGCAGTGTGTGCTGGTATGTCCTGATGTGCTGGTATATGCTAGTGTGTGCGGGTATGTGTAGTGTGTGCTGGTATGTCCTGATGTGCTGGTATCTGCGGGTATGTGCAGTATGTGCTGGTATGTCCTGATGTGCTGGTATGTGCTAGTGTGTGCGGGTATGTGCAGTGTGTTCTGGTATGTCCTGATGTGCTGGAATGTGCTAGTGTGTGCGGGTATGTGTAGTGTGTGCCGGTATGTCCTGATGTGCTGGTATGTGCTAGTGTGTGCGGGTATGTGTAGTGTGTGCCGGTATGTCCCGATGTGCGGGTATGTGTAGTGTGTGCCGGTATGTCCTGATGTGCGGGTATGTGTAGTGTGTGCCGGTATGTGTAGTGTGTGCCGGTATGTGTAGTGTGTGCCGGTATGTCCTGATGTGCGGGTATGTGTAGTGTGTGCCGGTATGTGTAGTGTGTGCCGGTATGTGTAGTGTGTGCCGGTATGTCCCGATGTGCGGGTATGTGTAGTGTGTGCCGGTATGTCCTGATGTGCGGGTATGTGTAGTGTGTGCCGGTATGTGTAGTGTGTGCCGGTATGTGTAGTGTGTGCCGGGTATGTCCGTGATGTGCCGGGTATGTGTAGTGTGTATAGCTCAGCGTCAGCCCGGCCGTCCGCCGACCGACGGCTCGGCAGAGCGCGGCCTGTGTGACTGTCTCCCCGCCGGCTGCCCGCCAGTTGCTGCTGGAGCCGCACCACTACGCCGTGATGCGCGTGGGCATCGTGTCGCCAGACCGGGAGGGCCTGTTTGTCGCCACGGCGTTCGTGCACACCGAGTACGAGCAGCCGACGGCGACGTTCCGGCTGCGCGTCGCCACGGGCAGTCTGTCCACCCAGCCGCAGCACATCAGCTTCGAGCGGACGTTTCCCGTACGTGTGCCGACCGACCACGCCGGCGACCGGGCCGAGTCGTGCGCCGACACCGGCCGCTTTGTTTGGCCTGTCGTTGCTTGGTGCCTGCGGGGTGTAATTAGTGCACTGCTGTTGTTCTCGATCAGCACTGCGGTTGGTATTTGACGGCGCGTATTTGCCAGGAAGGTCAGCCAGGCCGTCTGTGTGCTTTGTGACTGCTCTGTTATTATGTTATGTTGCTTTGGTAGCACTTTCTAGTGTGTTCATGTACCGTTAAAGACCTCGTCATATCGGCATTTAATCAACTTTTCCTTACTTGTTCAAGCGTTTCCATAGGGTTTTTTTTTCGTGATTCCAAGTTGCAAAATCCAAAAATACAATCACCAATGGTGTACATATAGCAGTGTATTCAAGTTGTGCTTGACATTTCGAAATCCTTGTTCCATTTTCAGAAGACTACTATTATTGCGGATTGAAAGGTTTGCGCTTAATTACATGGTTAATATTACGATAAATGTGTCTGACGTCGGGGGCGAGACACATCTGTTTTGCAGGTAGCGCATTTTGCAACTGTTAGATACCATTACGTGGGCACTGTTTAAAGGATTCTCCACCCTGAAGTGAATGACAACAGTGAACGAAACGTTACTTCCAGCACAAAATCCAGAGCAGGAATTCATCGTTAATGTCATGGCCATCCCATCCGAAAAATTTGAGGGCAACCGACGGATTTATTTGCCGACTTGGTGATGGACACGTGCGCTTGGGGACGGTGGTTTCAAGAATGAGAAGCCTCCTGTCATGTGATGACGTCACTATGGATGTGTTGCGTCAGGTCCTATTTGATTATGTTTCTGTTGTGCTTCTGTTGCGTGTGGTCCTTGTGTGCCGTCTGCCAGATGCATTGCGTGTCTTTGAGACAGGGATCTCCAACATGTTTGTGTCTCCAACGTAGCCCAACTTTTGCCGAAGCATGAAGGAGCAGTAATATCTGTAGATATTACGTTTGTTGGCTCCAATAGACTCGATTTGCTGGAGTTGTCTTTCATAACGAGGTCGCTGATCTTGAATCGTCTTTTTATTTGCAACTTTCTAGCTGGATGTTCTAATTGGCCGGTGCTGCACTTCGTTGGATTATTTGTCTGAGAACATGCTCATCTGATTCCAGTGGACCAATGGAATACTATTCTGGCGGTTTGTTCTTGTTCGGTCGCTGTTAAAGTGCTGGTCCACGAACGCACTAGTTTCTTGGGCCACGCATCGGTTGTCATACCCATTGTTTACGAGGAATTGTTTGATGCGGCTCAGCTCATGGTGCGGTGCAGTGCAGTCAGAAGAGTACTTGAACCATCTCCCGGGAAAGGCCGGCTGGCGCGCCTTATACCTGGTAGGAAATCCACTCTGGCCATTTAAACATTATCCTGCATCAGCTGGCTTTTTGGTGAAAAGCAACCGTTTTTATCATTGACATTGACGTGCAGGAAAGGGATTGTGTTGCCATTGTCTAGCTCATGGGTGATTATTTCGGGGCTGAGTTTTTCTCCATAGCTTTCTTCAGCTCTCTCAGGTGAAAAAAAAACTTGCAATGTCCACAAAGATGTCGTCTGCATAACGGCAGTAAATGAACGGCCGCAGATTGCATTGTAGCACGTTCTCGAGGTGACACATGCGAACGTCAGCAAACAGTTGTCCCAGTGGTGAGTCCATTGCTACGCCGTTTTTGTGTTCTTTACCGCATAGCTTCCCATCCGGTGTGCGGAACGGCGCCTCCGTTTGGCAGGCTCTAACCGTGTTTTCAAAGATGTATAAGCTTAGTTTTGGTGGCTAGAGAGTCGTGTGGTGGATGTGGAAACACATTTTGGAGGATGAGACTGATCAGTTTCATCCAGTTTCATGCAGTGAATCCTCTAAATCTTCCAAAATGCACCGCCTGACTCTCCAGCCACTAAAACTAAGTCCTTCCATGTTAGAAAGCATGGTCAGAGCCTGCACAACGGAGGTGCCGTTCCTCGCACCGGATGGGAAGCTATGTGGTAGTAAAAAAGCGGCGTTGCAATGGGTTCACCGTTGGGGCAAATGTTTGCTGACGTCTGCATGTGTCACCTCGAGAACAACGCGCTACAATGCAATCTGCGGCCCTTGATTTACTGCCGTTATGTAGACATCTTTGTGGACATTGCAAGTGCTTCTCACCTGCAATAGCTGATGGAAGCTATGGAGCAAAACCGTATACTCAAATAATCACCCATGAGCTAAGCAATGGCACACGATCACTTTCTTGGACTAGCATATCAATCATGAAAACGATTTCCTTTCGACCAGTCTATGACAAACCAGCTGGCGCAAATATATGTTTAAATGCCGAGAGTGAATGTACCTAGCAGATATGTGACGGGAGTCATTTGGTATTCAGTCAGGATAGCGTTCAAGTACTCTTCTGACTGGACCGCACTGCACAATGAACTGAGCACATAGAACACATCCTCGTGAACAATGGAACAACAGCTGCGTGGACAAAAGAATCCGGTGCGTTAATGGACCGACACCTTAGCAGCGACCGAACAAGAACAAGCCGACAAAATAGCATTCCGTTGTTCCACCATAATCAGAGGGGCACAGCCCATAAGACCGACCAGTGCGTGCTCAGACAAATAATTCAACAAATGTGACGGCTACCAGTCAAAATACCATCAACCTCTTTGTTTACTGCAAAAAAACCGACAAGATCAGTTATATCATCATGAAAAACAACCTTCCCGTCAAGCCGAGTTCATTGAAGGGAACAAACGTCTGCAGATATGCTGAAATGAAGGTTACATGCTTCAGCAAACATCGGACTACATTGGAGCCACTACTAAATCGTTGTCTCGAAGACTCACAATGCATTTGGCAGACCCAAGGGACACATGTAACAGAAGCACAACAGACATATGACTCAACAGAACCTGATGGAAAGCACATCCATAGTGACGTCACCATGCGACAGGAGGAAGCCTCTTATCCTCGAAGCCATCATCATCAGGAACACGTCTCCGTTACTAACCCGGGAACCAAATCAGTGGGTCACACGCAAACATTTCGGATGGGGTGGCCACGATCTTAACGATGATGCATCCATGTCCTTTTTTGTGTTGGAAATAACGTTTCGCCCACTGTCTTCCCCTCACTTCAGGGCGGAAAATCCCTTAAGCAATGCCACATAACTGTGTCTCATAGCTGTAAAGAATGTGTTAGCCACAACATTAATGATCCTCGCCTCCGATCTCGAGCGTTTCAGCGTAGTGTTACCATGAAATTGGGTGTAAATCTTGTAATCCCTAATAACTGGTATTATCTTCTAAAGATGGAATAAGGATTCCGAAATATCAAGCAGGATTTGAATGCACTAATATATGTCGACCATTGGGGACTGGAATTTCTTTACTGCTTGGATTCGCCGAGAGAAGGGAACTATAGGAACACGTGAACAAATAATGAAAACGTGGATTAAATTTGGATATGCTCCATTCTTGAACCATGCATAGTAATATATATATATATATATGTGTGTGTGTATGTATGTATGTATGTATATAATATGGCAATGCACATTACGTTGTAATGACTCCCTGATCTTTAGAGCTCTTGGGATGATCCACAGCAGTGAAGCCACCAACCGCAGCCAGGCCACAATCACCTACGACTAGGCATGGGTATGGGCCATACGTCCCTGGTCGAAGCGTTCTTTAAAACAGCAACAACGGCATTGCCTTCGGCATGTTCCGCTCTGGGTGGGGGAAGAACACGCCGAGAGGCTGTAAGTCGTTCCTGTACACCTGTATACCCGGTATATACCCGGCATATCCCTCCACACCCGGTATGGTGGCGGACCGGCCAGGTACCCGACACAGCGCCGTGAGGCCTGTAAGTCGTCCCTCCACACCCGGTATGGTGGCGGGCCGGCCAGGTGCCCGACGCAGCGCCGCTGACCAGGCCGGACCGCGCGCAGGGCAAGATGTCGTCGGTGCCGCTGTCGGTGTACTCGGCGTTCGGCCACGCGATGACCGTGTCGAGCGTGCGCGCCGAGCCGGCCGACCGGCGGCTGGTCTACCGACCGGCGTCCACGCGCGTACCGGTCGTGCTCGAGCCGCAGAAGAAGACCAGCCTGGGCCAGCTGAGCTTCGAGCCGGCGCGCGGCTGCGGCGACGACTGCTACACCGGCTTCCAGCTGTCGTCCAAACGTGAGCTGCCCGCCGACTGTCTGTTGGGATCGGGTGAATAGAAATATCTGCTGTGTAAGCACTGGTTCACGCGCGGTGGGTTAAAGTAGGTGTGATGAGTAAAGCTACCAAATGCAAATTTCGCCGCTGAGTTTGAATTGCGACAGCTATTCTGATGTCTATCCAAGTTCTTCATGAACAACACTTGTGTATTTTTGTCCTACCAACATTATTGGTAGGGCACTCAAGCCACATGTGTTACATGGGATCGAGTGAATAGGGCTGGATAGCTAAGGTAGATAGGCATTGATGAGTGTGTGGGATGTTGGTGGATGGATTCTTTGGAATTAGGGATGTGGTGTTGGTTGGGGTGGTTAGTGTCGTTTTGCCAGGGTTATGGTATCTTCCCTTTACATACTTAACCTGAATGGACCCTCGTGGCTCTTATTAATTCTGAGCGCTTTGTGACTATGACTTTGTAACGCGCCCACCTCCTGTATGTAACCATCCCTGCGAACCGTTCGGATAATCGCTGTGATGATGCGCGGGCCCGTGACGATGACGATGACGATGCGACGCTGTGCTTGTTGTGACAGTGAAGTCCCTGCCGTAACAGTGAAGTCCCTGCCGTGACGTTCCTGTCTTGGCGTCGTACTGCTGTGGTGATGAGCGCTCCTGCCGCTACGTGTCGCCGTTGTCGTGCCGTCGTACTGCTGTGGTGAGGAGCGTCGCTGCCGCTACGTGACGCCGTTGTCGTGCCGTCGTACTGCTGTGGTGAGGAGCGTCGCTGCCGCTACGTGTCGCCGTTGTCGTGCCGTCGTACTGCTGTGGTGAGGAGCGTCGCTGCCGCTACGTGACGCCGTTGTCGTGCCGTCGTGCTGCTGTGGTGATGAGCGTCGCTGCCGCTACGTGTCGCCGTTGTCGTGCCGTCGTACTGCTGTGGTGAGGAGCGTCGCTGCCGCTACGTGTCGCCGTTGTCGTGCCGTCGTACTGCTGTGGTGATGAGCGCTCCTGCCGCTACGTGACGCCGTTGTCGTGCCGTCGGTGCCGTGACGTTCCCGCCACTGCCGGCCGACAGGTGGCGCCAGGTGGCTGCAGGGCCTGTCGCTGCCGGCCAACATCGGCGACGTCGACTCGGCGCTGTTCCACTCGCAGTACACCAAGTACCGGGCGGCGGTGGCGGCCGGCGGCGGCGGCGACTGGCACAACATCAGCGTCACGCTGGACACCAGCGAGGTGCGCGGCTACCAGTTCTGGGCGCGCGCGCAGCTCTCCTGGCCGCAGCTGGTCGGCCGGCGCCGGCTGCGGTTCGGCGTCACGCAGGTCAGCGGCGCAGTCGGCCGGTCGGGCCGCTGCACGGGCGCCGGCCACGTCCGGTACCGGCGACCTGCTGTGTTTCGGCAACACTTGTGCCGGCACTGTGACGCAAGAGCCGTGTATCGCGTGTGTTGGCGCTACCGAGCTGCCTGCCAGCCGGCGTCACGGGGCAGGCTCGGCCGTGTGTGGCCGTGGTGTTGGTTATTTGGGCTTGAGGGCACATCGACCATGTTGATCATATAGCGCCCAATGTGGCCGCGGTGGGTGGCTGTCGTCTCACGGCACTGGTAAACTATTTGTGAAATACGGTGGAATATACCACTTTCTGAGCACTGAACAGACATCCTTTTCAGGGAAGTATTGACATCGTATTTGTTCATGTGTGCTTATGAAGTCTCCATGACTCGTTTCTAAGAATATTTGGCGTATGAGTATCATGCGTATGCTCACCATTACAGATTGGATAATGGGCGCTGTATGACCAACGCAGTCGATGCGCCCTTAAGCCCAAATAACCAACAGATTGGATAAACAAGTATCTCATAACACAGTTCCAGGTACAAAGATTATATATGATGTGGCCTGCTGAGCAATACCATCTGCTGATCAGACTTGTGCTCGACTCGAGTTGAATCGAGAATCGACTCATGAATCAATCGTTTTTGGATGAGTCGTGAGTTGAATCGATTCTTTTCACAAAAACATATCTTGAGTCGCGAGTTGAATCACATCTTTCTTTTTTAAATGAGTTGAATCACGAGTCAATCATTTGAATCACAGTGCGTCATTTGAGTCTTGCGACTCAAATGCAAGTTATGAACAAATGATATAAAGCATATATCTTTGTAAATAGTATGCCATGACACAAGGTAGGGAGTAAAAACACAGTATAATTATTAATGCTTAGCATTACAATTGTCAACTTATCAGCTGCCAGTGAGTAAAGAATGAGGTGTACTTAAGTTATTTACCAAAAACGGATAACAATAACTACAAAAAAGTATTAATGCTAAGCTTGGTATTCACAATCAGTACCATGCATCAGTAAATTCTAGTGCCAGAAACACAACACAGAAATGGGATGTGATTGTGAAAAATAATAGGGAACTGAAACGACCATGCACTTTTTTTGGAACAGGCATTTGCACTGAATAAATTGCGTCGGTTTGTGTGACAAATAACAAACCCAAGTTACCTTTACAAGAAGGTAGATCAAAATTTTCCTTCAAGCCCGCATGACGTCATTCGAAGTTTAAAAAAAAATATGGTAGAAATTTGGTTGCAGAACTTTTCTCAAATCATACGCAATGGTCACTTTAATTTGCTTCCTAGCAAATATATTTGTATTCCGCTCACCAGGTGAGTTATAATCTTTTCCCATTCTTTCCAGTGAGCATTTGTTCCGACACATTTTATTCTCATGCATAGACAAGGTCGGATTTGTACATTGTAATCCGGCGTTTGGAGAGGAATATTTTGTAGTCATCCAGTATGGAGAATATTTGTATTCAAACCTTATGCATGGTAACTCAACTTGCACCCATTTCAGTGAATTTTGAGCACTTTTCCTTGATCACAGCAGTTCGTTGTCAAAAGTTAATAACTTAGGAACTTCAACTTCCAGATGAAAAAACAACAAATAATTTTCTGGAAAGGATAATGTTCAGGATCCCCAAAATCTAGGATCAGCCTATTTTTCCAAACATGTACCTACCTACCTACATTGACATACAGCAGTTGTTGAAAACAATTTTTCCAGGCCAGCTAGACCCAGGGCATGATGCATTCTTCCTTGGTGAATCTTGCATGGATTGTTGATGATACATGCATAATTTAACATTTATGTACAACACCATTGTGATCTAGGAATGCCCTCCTGAAACTTGCAACTCAACTGAAACTCTCCTGCCAATGGGGAGAAGAAGCTATGGAGCACTTAGCGCCCCCCCCCCCTTGACTGTCCTTTCTTCCGCTCTTGAACGAGGGTGACAACTTGAACATGTAAAATGGATGGTAGAGGGAGCCTACCGATATCATGAACAAGCCCTTTATTTTGGAGGCACTTGATGGTGAGCCTGCCGGAAATGGCACATTGTTGGGCAGGACGATTATTACTGGGTCATTTAGGATACCCTTTGATGAAGCTAAAGAATAGGTCTTTCAATTAGAATACGTCAAAGTACCCTATATTGCCATAAAATATGCAAGATAGCGTAGAGAAAGTCGGTAAAATTGGGTGTAAACCAATGGTGAAGGGAAACCTTCAAGCCTGCTACCAAACAAACTTCGTGGGGGCAACAGACCAACGCAATCATATTCTGTGCAGATACCTATTGC
Organism: Ashinkailepas kermadecensis; assembly: GCA_034440615.1. Taxonomy (NCBI): domain Eukaryota; kingdom Metazoa; phylum Arthropoda; class Thecostraca; family Neolepadidae; genus Ashinkailepas; species Ashinkailepas kermadecensis. Next base: position 480,594 of record JAOTOM010005022.1, read on the forward strand.
AGTGCAGAACCTGGGTGCCATGTTGCAGTTAGGTGATGTGTGTCAGGTATATGATTCAGGTTGTGTGTGCATCATGCTGATGTGGATTGAGGTATTATGCACTCATTGCTTTGCATATGCATTGACAACCATTCATCCTGTTAATCTGTTTGAGTCAATTACTTTATGCACATGTACTTTTATTTATCTGTATATTTATCCTATATATCAACCATTACAGTGCGTGACGAATGATAAATAATGTGAGGTGAAAACAAAGTTATAGCAAAAATAATATATCCAACAGATGTTTCGATGTTGGAGAATCTTCGTCAGTGTGAATAAATACTGATTCCCTTCTTTAATTAGACAAATGAAGATGAGTTGACATCAAACTGTTTGTCAAATAAATTATTTTTGCTATAACTTTGTTTTCACCTCACATTATATATATATATACATATATATATATATATATATATAAATATATATATATGTATATATATATATATATATATATATATATATATATATATATATATTATATGTATATATATATATAGATATATAAATAGTGTGTGAGCAGTGCACACAAAATCATATGGCTGATGAGTCTGATACCATTGAGTCGGATCTGAATCGATTCAAATTTATGTTTGAGTCGTGAGTTGAATCGGATCTCTGTAGCTCTGAGTCTGAATTGAGTCGAATCAAATAATTTTGACCTGCTGTGAATCATGAATTGAATCGGATCTCAAGATCTATGAGTCAAATGTGAGCCGATTAAAAAAATTTGAGTTGAGCACAAGTCTGCTGCTGATACCATGTTATTACAATCGTTATCGTTAGTATAGGTATCCCTGTATTAGGCGTCCCACAAATTAAACGAAACACATGCACATATGAGTGCACTGTTTTGTGAATATTGAGTTTCAAGAACTGAAACGTTATTTTAATTGGCATGCGTCCATGACAAATTTCGACATCCTACCTTGCAGGTTTCGACATCTCACACCTAACAAAGAACCATTATTTTAGCACTGTCTCACGACTGTGCTGGTGACCGTCAGGTCGGCAACGTGACTGTACGGGACCTGACCGTGGAGAACCCGTCCGAACTGCCTCTGGCCGTGCACGTGTCTCTACTCAGTGACTACCCGGCCACCCAGGCCACCATGGACATCATACAGCAGCTGTGAGTATCACCCAGGTCACCACGAACATCGTACACCGGCTGTGAGTACCACCCGGACCACCATGAACATCACACAGCAGCTGTGAGAACTGCCCAGGCCGCCATGAACATCACGCATCTGTAGCGACTGTGTCGGCAGTATGCATGGCGGTAGTGGGTATGACGATCATGACTGGCATGTGAGTGTGACGGCGACAACTGTGTGTGTGTGTGTGTGTGTGAGGGTGTGTGCACGTACACGACGGTCGACGTGACGACTTGCGCGCTCTGCAGACTGGGCGAGTCGCCGGCCGGGCAGCGGCAGCCGCGGCCGGCCGTCACCTGCTTCACCCTGCTGGACGCCGGCCGGCCCGAGTGGACCGTGTCGCTGCAGCCGGAGCCGCCGCACGCGCCGCCGCCGCACCCGGACACGGTGACGGCCATGGTGCCGGCCGGCGGCCGCCTGCGGGTGGCGCTCGTCTTCCTGCCGCACCAGGACGCCGCCGTCTCCGACATACTCATCATCAGGTCGGTCGCCGACGGCCGCCGGTCGTTTCATGTGTGAGCTCGGGGCGGGGATGGCCGAGCGGTTAAGGTGTTGAGCTCTGGGTACCAAAGGTCCCGGGTTCAATACTCGCACCGCTCGGGACATTTCCCAATCCCGCGGCCAACGGCGAAACAGTGTGGGCGGCGCCATTAGCCGTGAATGTGCATAAAGTGTGTCGTGAATCACCCAATAAACAAACAATGTGTTGGCTCGTGTCGCCGTCATCTTCGTCTGGTACACACATCTGAAATATGATTCAGGTGTTTTCTGTTTTCTCTTATCTCTTTGACTGGCAGCCGCGCGCCTATTTTTACATTTATTCTGACGGGCGATTCGATGATGGTTCAGTGTTTCATTGCAGTGGCAATATCGTCGAAGTCTCTGGCATGCCAGGAGGCATAATCGTGTGATTTTTGCTTGCAGGAATAACCTGACCGTGTTAGATATGCTGGTGATACAAGGCCGTGGAGCCTACGGACAGTTGAAATTTGGAAACCATCGGCCTGGGTCCTCGTCACCGCTGGTTTTCGAACTGACTGAAAAACATCTTAAGGACTGTGAGTCGATGCAGCATCGTGTAGAAGGTCACTGATTCATGCCGTGTAAGATATCATTGTGATAACAATTGTACTGAAGGTGGCAACAGTTGACAGCAATGACAAGCCAAGATTACACCAAAGCCCAGCTTTGGTGTGTACTATTTGAACGGTTTTGGAGAGGTCATAGCCTAGTACAGGGTGGCAACGCCACAATGTAGCCATTGACAACATGAAAGTTGTGTTGGTTTTGTCGTTGAGATACTGAACAGGATTTCGTGGGGAGGATAGTGAGCTGTTCAAGCCCCCGGCAGCACGTGAGTGTGTAGTGACTAATGTGTGCGATATCCTCAGATGCCTGTTGCTCCCCAGGTTCGCGGCGATCAGCGAAGTATCTGCCGCCGAACTTCACCGTGAAGCGGGCGTTCACCACGCGCAACGTGGGCGACGTGCCCATCTCCATCTCCAACTTCAGCATCAACGGGCTGCCGTGTGAGGGCTACGGCTTCCGCGTGCTCAACTGCCAGCCGTTCGTGCTGCAGCCCAACTCGAGCCGCAAGGTGGAGCTGGCGTTCACGCCCGACTTCACCGTGTCGGTGGTGCGCCGGTCGCTGGAGCTGAACACCAGCCTGCTGCCGCGCCACAGGCCGCTGGTGTACGGCCTGCTGGCCAGCGTGCCGGCGCACATGCTGCTCAACTGCGCGCACGCCGTGCCGCGGCCCGAGTGGGAGGCGCTGCTCTACTACGCCGCCGTCACCTTCATGATCTTCATGCTGTTCAGCATCCTGGCGGCGGCCTTCTTCGAGTCGGACCGTATCCTCAAGGACACGTTCGACCTACGGCCGCCGCCCGTGGTGCACCTGCTGCGGCCCAAGGTGTTCGACCTGCGTCGCATCGGCGACGCGGCCGTCGACAACGGCGCGCCGGCCGCTCCGGCGCCGCCGGCGCCCTGTAAACCCACCGAGTCGAAGAAGTCGTCGCCGAAGCCGACGACCCCGCCGGCGGCGGCGCGCGTCCGGCGCGAGTCGCGCGAAGAGGCGGCCAAGGCGCGCGCGCGCGCCGAGAAGGCCGCCGACGAGTCGGACGCGGTGCAGCGGCGACGGCGACAGCTCAGGAAGGAGGCCAAGAGCCAGCGCAGCTGGGCCAGCACTATCATGGAGAGTCTGGGCATGAACGCGGCTGCCGACGCGCCCACTGTGATGGAGGACGTGCGGCTGGGCGCCGAGCGACCGACCCCGCCGCGCGCCTCCGCCGCCGCCGCCGCCGCCGCCGCTGAAAAGCGTGCCGACAACGACGACGACGATAGCATCTCATCGACGACCGATAACTCAAACGTGGAGGATGTCTGTGACAAGGTGAATACTGACCAACCTTTGTCTGGCCGAAGTGCAATTGGAAATCGGGATTCGGATTCTTCACCCCAACTCATGTAACATCACTCAACAATATGCCTGCTTTGCCTTGACTTGCCTTAACTTGCCTTAACTTGCCTTAACTTACCTTGCCTTGCCTTGCCTTGACTCGCCTTGCTTTGCATTGCCGTGCTGTGCCTTGCCTTGCATTGCCTTGCCTTGCCGTGCCGTGCCGTGCCGTACCTTACTGTGCCTTGCTTTGCCTTGCCGTGCCTTGCTTTACTTCGTCTTACCTCCATTACCTCGTCACATCTGTCAAGAGAAGCATTGTGGCTGTCTTGCGCTGCCCACGGTTACCCTTTTCGTCCGACATGGTCATAGCTTATTACATATCTGATAGGTGGCTGATGCTATGGATGGCTGTGCTATTTCGAAACATTTCCCCTGACGTGAGTGTTGCATGCATCTTCCCGCAATATTTTAAGGCTAATAGTTTGTTCGTTTATCTTTCAGGACAATAATAAGGTGGTTAAGGTCGACCGGGACAGAGGCAATAAATCGAACAAAACGGGACAAAGCAATACCAGGGTATTGGAAAAACTCGACCAGACCCAGTCTGCTGTCGAACCCAACACTAAGTCAAAGCCAGTCAAGAAAACTAAGGCTAAAGTCACAAACAGCCTGCATAATATGGGATCGCTAGAGCTTCCCTACAAGCCGAAGACAGTGGAGGACAAGAAAGACAAGAAGAAACAGCGCTCTAAAGGTACATGAAGCTCGTTTCTTCAATTATGTAGCCTCTCTGCATTCCCTGGGGAAGTGTGATTATGTTTCATGGGTATGATCTAACAGAAAAGATGTAAGGGGTAATGACAATATTTTGTATGTAAGCGCAATTGGGTATAGGCCACTGGTTTCGTGCCCCATCAGTGACCGCTGTCACTGGAGTCAGTGTTTTTTTTCTCAAATGGTTGTCTGGTTTTAGTCTCCCCTCTGCTAACAAGCTTTGTGAAGTTCGGAGCAGAAGTTGGGTAAGCCAGAGTAAGTTCAATCATCATCCAAGGTTTATTCGGGGGTGATCGTGCGAAAAGTGTTCAGGGCTGCGGTCCTCCCATACGTCTTACATTTCTATTATAAAAATGCTGGCTTAGCGGCAGTGGCGTGCCAAGCGATTATCAGAGGCTTCAGTTGGCCCTTTCACCGTAGCATTGAAATCGTATACCTTTGGCATGGTAATCTGGCTCTTGACTGGCACGTGGTTAACACTTGGCGAAATTTGCGCGCGGTGTCTCCCCTTAGAAGCATACTGGCCATGCTACTACTAAGCAATGGTTGTGTGGCTGGATGCAGGTGATGGTAAGCTCGCCTCCAGCCATGTTGCTATATTAGATGTTGTGTACATTTTCCATGCCACAATACACTGATGACGTTACCTGTCACATGGTTTCGCACATTAGATGCTCGTCTCACAATCGAAAGATTGTGGGTTCGAATCTCACCTGTCGCTACTCTTCGCCCGCGACCAATCGGCGTGAGAGATTGGCGACGCTATATGACTCAAACGGTCGACGTGTCGTAAAACCAATAACCAACCAACCATGGTTTCGCACACATATTGAAGTATGTTATTCACTAGAGATTCGCAGATTTTCTTTTAAAGGTTTTAGGTTTTTTCATATTTTAATGAACACATGTCAATGCGCGCACCAGCGTCAGGCCGTCGATGGAGGTCCAGCATTTGCGTGTGAGTCGTGTGCGGCGACTTGATCGACTTGATCGACGCACCTGACCTGACCTGACGGCAGCGACGGTGATGGTTCCGCTGGCCGGTACCGTGTCGCCCAGCTCGTCGGTGTCGTCGGAGGCGGCGCCGCCGCTCTGGGACGCACCGTCGTCGGCCGGAGCCGACGAGGCGTTCGACCTGCTTGCCCAGCAGACTGAGAACTTCGCGCGCGGCACCGGACTGCCGGCGCGCACCTCCTTCGCCAACATCGTGTCCGGTGGGTTGGCGGCCGCGTGCGCCTTGTGGGGCGAGTCGGAGGGCGTGGCAGTTCGGTGAGTTGGCGGGCGCGTGCTTTGCAGCTGGTGAACTCGGAACAGGTGCCTGCGTGTTGTGTGGCGGCGGGCAGGAACGAAACCGGCGACCCCAGGGATGATGATCGAGCTCGTGGTCGTCGGTTCCCGCTCCACCATGGAAAGTGTGTCCTGCGAGAAAGTGTGTTTCATGTGTGCCCAGCTTGGTTGTGAAAAGGGTTGTCTAATGGTCGCATCCACGTTTGCTTCTTGAGCGGTCGGGAATCTGGGTTTGGTTACGTTTGGTTCGGTTTTGGTTACATGTGAGAGTTCTGCAACTTCAGCCTCAGTATCTCAGACCTCAGCGATCCGTTGTGATGAATGGTTGTCTGCTTAACGCCTGGACAAAAAAAAACGTCATAAAAAGCATGTTTTATTTTGTGTGCCCCACAGCAGGCTGACCCCTGCTGCTGTTTGCCCTGGCTCACACTGATATGTCGTGACCCCGACTGATCTACCCCGACTTATGTTGGTGTTTGCCGTAAACGGAGCTGGTGTGCGCTGACCCTGACTGGTGTCTGCTCTGAGCAGTGCCGGTTTTCTTTGATCGATGTTGGTGTCTTCCCTGAGCAGTGCTGACCTGCCATGACCCCAGCTGGTGTGCCATGACCCTGGCTGGTGTCTGACTTGACCCTGCATCAGCCCCGCCACCCCGGCTGGTTTCTACCCTGAGCAGCGCTGGGCTTGACGTGACCGCTGCTGTGATCCGTCCGCAGGTCAGGGGGACCGCCAGAAGACGCGCGCGCCACCGGTAGGTAAGATCGCGCCCGAGGTGAAGCAGCCGGCGGCCAGCTTGGGACCGATCGGGCCACCGCAGCGGCCGCCGACCCTGTCGACCGGCCTCGGCTCTGTGTGGTCGGCCGCCAGCGATCTCTGCTCGCCGCCGCCGCCACTGCAGGCCGCCGTCAAGGTGAGACGTCTACACCGAGAGCACAGAAGCAGGGCTGATGGACGCTCCACTGGACCTGTGTAGTTCACACCGTGAGCGGGATAGCAGGGCTCATGGACGCTCCACTGGACCTGTGTATATGTAGTCCGGGCCTGCCGAACACGTCCACACCGTGAGCGGGGTAGCAGGGCTCATGGACGCTCCACTGGACCTGTGTATATGTAGTCCGGGCCTGCCGAACACGTCCACACCGTGAGCGGGGTAGCAGGGCTCATGGACGCTCCACTGGACCTGTGTTATGTGTCGGGCCTGCCGAACACGTCCACACCGTGAGCGGGGTAGCAGGGCTCATGGACGCTCCACTGGACCTGTGTATATGTAGTCCGGGCCTGCCGAACACGTCCAACCGTGAGCGGGGTAGCGGGGCTGGTGGCGCCCGCTGGACCTGTGTATATGTAGTCCGGGCCTGCCGAACACGTCCACACCGTGAGCGGGGTAGCAGGGCTCATGGACGCTCCACTGGACCTGTGTATATGTAGTCCGGGCCTGCCGAACACGTCCACACCGTGAGCGGGGTAGCAGGGCTCATGGACGCTCCACTGGACCTGTGTATATGTAGTCCGGGCCTGCCGAACACGTCCACACCGTGAGCGGGGTAGCAGGGCTCATGGACGCTCCACTGGACCTGTGTGTATGTAGTCCGGGCCTGCCGAACACGTCCACACCGTGAGCGGGGTAGCGGGGCTGGTGGCGCCCCGCTGGAGCGGCAGTGTGTCGACGTGTGGGGTGCCTGAGAGCGACAGACACACTGATGACACCGCCCCACAGCCGCTGCCGCCGGTCGAGGAGCCGTCCAGTTTCGGCCTGCGCTCGCTGTGGTCGTGGTCGTCGTCTGCGCCGCCACAGCAGCAGCAGCCGCCGACGTTCATGCAGTCGCTGCAGGCCGACCGTCGACTGAAGGTGCACCAGTACGAGCAGCGGCTGCAGCATCAGCGGCCGCCGCCAGGTAAGGCCCGCGCTGCCGTCACCGTCGCCACCAGCTCGGGTCGCTCATCGATCCGTCTGTGTGGTGCTTGTGCCTTCTGGAGTGTCACCTGCAATTGCTACCGCCCTGACTGGGGAGGCTTTGCAGTCATGCTAGGTCTGTCAATAGATGACCCGTGTTTTTGCGTTTTTTTAAACTTGTTCAGGATGTTCCGTTTGTCTCCGTAAACTGGCACGATGTTCTGTAAACCGTCGCGATGTACTGTAGGCCATCACAATGTACTGTGAATCGCCACGATATACTGTAAACCGTCACGGTGTACGGGTCAGCACGATGTTGTGGTGACCGGTCGGGGAGATGCGGGTGCGGGGTTACCAGCTGTGTGTTGCCATGACGCCAGTACCGTCCCTTCGCGCTGTGGTGGCCGGTCGGGGAGATGCGGGTGCGGGGTTACCAGCTGTGTGTTGCCATGACGCCAGTACCGTCTCTTCGCGCTGTGGTGGCCGGTCGGGGAGATGCGGGTGCGGGGTTACCGGCTGTGTGTTGCCATGACGCCAGTACCGTCTCTTCGCGCTGTGGTGGCCGGTCGGGGAGATGCGGGTGCGGGGTTACCAGCTGTGTGTTGCCATGACGCCAGTACCGTCTCTTCGCGCTGTGGTGGCCGGTCGGGGAGATGCGGGTGCGGGGTTACCAGCTGTGTGTTGCTATGACGCCAGTACCGTCTCTTCGCGCTGTGGTGGCCGGTCGGGGAGATGCGGGTGCGGGGTTACCAGCTGTGTGTTGCCATGACGCCAGTACCGTCTCTTCGCGCTGTGGTGGCCGGTCGGGGAGATGCGGGTGCGGGGTTACCAGCTGTGTGTTGCCATGACGCCAGTACCGTCTCTTCGCGCTGTGGTGGCCGGTCGGGGAGATGCGGGTGCGGGGTTACCAGCTGTGTGTTGCCATGACGCCAGTACCGTCTCTTCGCGCTGTGGTGGCCGGTCGGGGAGATGCGGGTGCGGGGTTACCAGCTGTGTGTTGCCATGACGCCAGTACCGTCTCTTCGCGCTGTGGTGGCCGGTCGGGGAGATGCGGGTGCGGGATCACCAGCCGTGTGTTGCCATGACTCAGCACCGTCTCCGCGCGCCCGACAGGCTCGATGCACGAGTGGCCCGGCTTCGGCAGCAGCGCGCCGTTCCCGGCGACGGCCGACCTTTGGGAGTCGCCGACGGCGGTGGCGCGCGACACCGGCCTGTGGTGCGGCGGCGGCGGCGAGCACGCGTGGTCTCCGGCCGCCGCCGACCCGGCACGCCCGCCGCCGGCCATGGCGGCCGCGTTTGGCGCCGCCGCCGCCGCCGACCCGTGGGCGCCCCGCGCCGCCGCCGACTCCGGCTGGCCCAACATCTTCCCGGCCGACGAGCCCAAGGGCGGCCAGTAGACGCCGGCCGCAGCTCTGCCCGTGTCCAGGCGCGCACCTGGGCCCGCCGGCCCGGCCGGCGAAGTATGTCTCCGCGCGCGTCGCTTCCGCTTAATCCGGCCTTCTAGCCGCACCTCGGCCGCACTGGCTGGCGGCCGACGTCATACGTGACTGGCCAGTCGCGATGACCCACTGGCTGCCTTTGAGCGCGAGCTGGTCGCGGCTTAGCGCACTGCCTACCATGTCGACGCCGGCAAGGGCTCTCGATTAGTACAAGTACAAGATACTCGCTCGACGTCCAATTCTGGACAAACTCAGTGCGTTTTCATGGCTGCAGCTTGTTCTTAATGCCGCGGGAGACATATCACGCTGTTCGCTTGGAATTATAACTTTAACCGGGGCCGCCTCCTGCCGAATCAGCTTTTTGGAAGGGGCCTGCGTACGCCATGCACACCACCGCCCCGCACTGGCCACTGGCCAGCGCCACGGCACCGCCTTGCGCTGCTTCCCGTGAGTGGGGCCTGCTTTTTAAAACGTTTGCGCTTTAGGATTGAACTGAAAGTGTTACCCACTTGGCTGGTACAGACAGCGGTCTCCATCCGTGGCTACCCCACCACTCGCGGACCCGTGTCGTGAGTCTGCGAATGTTAGGCGTCGGTGTGCAGCTGCTAGGACAGCATCGGATGGACGTCATGTATCGACTCGGTACTTAACCAGAACTGCGATGGTCGCCACCAACATGTCGGCTCTGAATGTGTGATGCGAAGCCATTTCGGTCATAGTCATGACTCATGGCGGACCGAACCTCGCTGTTGCATATCTCAGTCCGATCATTGCCCGCTGACCAGACTGTCTGTATGTCGTCAGTCGCACTGTGCCTCCTGTCCGACCATCACCACCGACCCGGGCGGGCTAATACCGGCTGGGGTCATGCCCCGCCGTGCGCCCCTAAACCACACACATCTGGTCAGTCCGTGACCCATCATCTGACCCGCTCCATCTGGTCAGACCGTGACCCATCATCTGATCCGCTCCATCTGGTCAGACCGTGACCCGCCGTCTGTGACCCATCTGTGTTAGCTGACCTACTCCATCTGGTCAGACGTGACCCATCATCTGACCCGCTCCATCTGGTCAGACTGTGACCCATCATCTGACCCGCTCCATCTGGTCAGACCGTGACCCATCGTCTGACCCGTTCCATCTGGTCAGACCGTGACCCATGCACCGGTGGTGCAGGGCCGCACACCGTTACCGCGCCCGGTGCTGGCCTGTACAGCGCCACTGGCCGCTGCCGAGCGCCACTGGGCGCGGCTGGCTGGTGTTCGGCCGGCGCCCCTGGTCTGGTGCCGTGTCGTTTTCATAGTTTGTTGGCGGTCGCCACCGCGCGAAGTTGGCATTACGTGGCGCCCCGGCCACGCCGGACGGCTGTCCAGTAATAAAGCGCAATGCGAGAGCCGGCTTTGGTCTGCGCCGGACGCGGTGCCGTCCGGAGGCGGCGGTAGTGGGCTGTTGACACGTGCTGCAAACGGGCAGCGGTGTTGCTGACGTGGCATCAGGGTGGATGGGATACGGCCATGCAGCCGCCGACGGTCGTTGTCGTTTCCGGAGGGTGGAGGAGGGGTGGTAATCGGTCATATTCACGGAGGGGACACAGCCATATGGCTGCTGGCAAAGAGGTAAGGGGCTCTGTCGTACAGTTGCTGACGGAGGGACAATATGTCATGCTGCTATTTCCGGAGGGGTGGTAACCAGTCATGTATTCACGGATTGGAGACAGCCATACAGCTACTGGCAAAGATGGTGGGGCTCTGTCGTACAGTTGCTGACGGAGGGAAAAAATATTTCATGCTGCCACTGACTGAGGGAGAAGTCGGTCGTCCAGTCTGACGGAGGAGACACCGGGCATGCTGACACTGACTGAGGGAGGGGCCGGTCATACGGTCTGACGGAGGAGACACCGGGCATGCTGACACTGACTGAGGGAGGGGCCGGTCATATGGTCTGACGGAGGAGACGCCGGGCATGCTGACACTGACTGAGGGAGGGGCCGGTCATACGGTCTGACGGAGGAGACACCGGGCATGCTGACACTGACTGAGGGAGGGGTCGGTCATACGGTCTGACGGAGGAGACACCGGGCATGCTGACACTGACTGGAGAGGGGCCGGTCATACGGTGTGACGGAGGAGACACCGGGCATGCTGACACTGACTGAGGGAGGGGTCGGTCATACGGTCTGACGGAGGAGACACCGGGCATGCTGACACTGACTGGAGAGGGGCCGGTCATACGGTCTGACGGAGGAGACACCGGGCATGCTGACACTGACTGAGGGAGGGGTCGGTCATACGGTCTGACGGAGGAGACACCGGGCATGCTGACACTGACTGAGGGAGGGGCCGGTCATACGGTCTGACGGAGGAGACACCGGGCATGCTGACACTGACTGAGGGAGGGGCCGGTCATACGGTCTGACGGAGGAGACACCGGTCATGCTGACACTGACTGAGGGAGGGGTCGGTCATACGGTCTGACGGAGGAGACGCCGGGCATGCTGACACTGACTGAGGGAGGGGTCGGTCATACGGTCTGACGGAGGAGACACCGGGCATGCTGACACTGACTGAGGGAGGGGTCGGTCATACGGTCTGACGGAGGAGACACCGGGCATGCTGACACTGACTGGAGAGGGGCCGGTCATACGGTCTGACGGAGGAGACGCCGGTCATGCTGACACTGACTGAGGGAGGGGCCGGTCATACGGTCTGAAAGAGAAACTGGCCATGTTGTGACTGACGAAAGGAGAAGCCAGTCATATTGTGACTGCCGAAGGGAGAAACCGGTCATACTGTGACTGACTGAGGGACTGCCGGTCGTGCAGTCTGAAGGAGAGGGACGTACACAGTCGCTGGCCGACCGTATTCGAAAATACGGTCGGTCGCTGGCGAATCGAGACCGTATCATGCCGAAAGCTAGTTGGACCGGTCACTTGCCTCCGTGTGACGTGTAGCCGAGTGCCCAACCACAAAAGGAATGTTTGACATGTTCCGAAATCTGTTTTGCGTCATTTACTTTTAGGATCGTCCAGCTGTTATCAACGGCTGTTCGAGGTGCCAACTGACTGACTATTGAAAGCCAACTCTACGCTGCATATCGAACGCGCCAATGACTGTAGCACTGGAGCTGCGACTCAAGTGAGCGGCGAACTCCACCGAAGCCTCGCCCTCCGACGTGCCTGCTGTGTGTCGTTGGTTTCGCCACACTGGATGCATGTTGCATCGGCCAGACGGATGTTGATGAAGCGTGTCGTCGGCGCCAGACATGGCGGCTGCACCACCCGAGACACTGCCGGTCCGTGGTGTCTAAACAGACGAGCGAGAGCATGGCTGCCGACCATGCATCCACCGCGTCTCGCGTGCGGCCTGCCACTGCCGACAAGGGGTCTTCGTGCGCTATGGCTCCTGTCCGAGGCGCGTGCTGAGGTACCGGGTGTGGTACCAGCACGTCCGCCACACCACACCTGCGGTCCGTGGACCAGTGAAGCGACACGCCACATCTGCTGGCCAGTGAAGCGGCACGCTACATCTGCGGACCAGTGAAGCGCCACACCACCTGCGGTCCGTGGACCAGTGGAGCGCCACACCACCTGCGGTCCGTGAACCAGTGAAGCGCCACACCACCTGCGGTCCGTGGACCAGTGAAGCGGCACACCACCTGCGGTCCGTGGACCAGTGAAGCGCCACACCACCTGCGGTCCGTGGACCAGTGAAGCGGCACACCACCTGCGGTCCGTGGACCAGTGAAGCGCCACACCACCTGCGGTCCGTGGACCAGTGAAGCGGCACACCACCTGCGGTCCGTGGACCAGTGAAGCGCCACACCACCTGCGGTCCGTGGACCAGTGAAGCGGCACACCACCTGCGGTCCGTGGACCAGTGAAGCGCCACACCACCTGCGGTCCGTGGACCAGTGAAGCGCCACACCACCTTTGGCCCACGTACCAGTGAAGCGGCACGTCATACCCGCGGTCAACCTAACCACTACGGATGTATCTTTTGTATTCACGAACCGTAAAATGGCTTTGCATTATATGCGTTCGTGAGATGGTGCAACAAACGCATATGGATCAACCTATATACGGTGTTGTAACTTACTGTTATTTCGGAATTATTTGACGAGTAGGACCATGTGGAATGTAGTGTTTTGTCAACCTTGAGGCAGCCAGCTATCCAGCCACCACTCGCCCGGGCCCTGTGATATGCTGCTCCACAGTTCACCAGCCGTGGTTCTCGTGGGACAGGCGCGCCCACCCCAGTGCTGTGGGAGACGAGTGGTCTGTGGGTAAGTTGCCCGTCTCACAATCGAAAGATCGTGGGTTCGAGTCTCACCTGTCTCTACTCTTCGCCCGTGACCAATCAGCGTGAGAGATTGGCGACGCTACAGAATTTAACGGTCGACGTGTCGTAAAAACCAATAACCAATCAACCAACCCCAGTGCTGTGATATGCTCAGAAACGGCCTCGTCCGGTATATGAACCCGGCTCCTCTCGCACCCGAAGCGAGTGTCATACCAACTAGACCAACAAGGCACTCTAAAATCAGTTCACCTTCACGCATAGTTCATCCACAGTTCATTCACATCGACAGTTGACCAGCCGTGGTTCCCGCGGGACACGGCCGTCCGCCCCAGTCCTGTGATATGCCACAGTTCGCCGGCCGTGGTTCCGGTGGAACAGGCGCGCCCGCCCAGCTCGGGATCCGCTGCGCCGCCACTCCGTCGTTTGTTTTTGCTGTAAATCGTGGTCTGGGTCTGGTGGTCTGGCGACGTTTGTTTGGACGAAGGCGCCGCCGCCGCCGCCGCCGCCGCCGCCGCCGGACGGTGGGTCGGTCGGTCGGCGCCGCCGGCCACGTCAGTCTGCTCGCCTCGCGCCGCCATGGCGGGCCGCGCCGCGTGCTGGTCGCTGCTGGCGCTGCTGGTCGTGCACGTGGCCTGCGGCCAGCGCTGCCGTCGCGAGCCGCCCGACCGCAACACGGCCAAGGCGGCCGGCGGCGGCGGCTTCCGGATCAAGATCAGCGGCAACCCCGGCACCTACACGCCCGGCAAGATCTACACCGGTCAGTGGCGCTCGACGCGCGGATTTGATGGTGGTTTTTCTGCGGCGTGTGCTTGTGTTGGTGGTCGGGTGGGTCTCTGCTCTGTCTCGCCTCTGCGGTTGGTGCGATAGGCTGTTGTGGTGGGATGCAGGGTCCGAATATGTTCACATCTGGCTCCCCTGCCTTTAGTTCGTTGTGCAATCTAGCCTGATACATACGGCCTTGAATCTCGGTCTGCAGTCAGCCCTGGCCTAGTTGTGCGCATACGTACAGAGTGTGTTTATTTGTGTTTCATAGGATATGCTTAGTGTTTGTGATCGTTTCTCTAGATCACATCAGATCAGAAAGTGATACTTCAAAAGCAACATTAAATGCCAAAACATCACTCCTCATGTCAGTTTAACAGAACTTGCCTTTAAACACTTTGAACTTTGGCTCAAAGTGTGTTGATATAGCACGATTAGGAGATGGGGATATGATGAAATAACTGAAATACATTTCATACTGTACTGACGGGCCCTAAATACACCAGCCATAGCTATTGCAATTAATTTGCTGCTGCTCGACGAGCGAGGCTTAGGCTCCGTAGTCTTTCGTTAAGTGACATGCAACTTACATTGAGCGATCGGCGCAGTCATGACGAGCACGCCAGGCTTATAGTTTGTTAACGACTTGCCTTTAAACTACGTAATGAACCTGATGATATAGTTTCGTTCTTTGTTCTCTTTTTCCATGTACAGACACCAGACTAGCGTATGTTTCTTTTTTCCTTCCACTATTTTATTTGTGAGGGGAGGATTTTATTTGCTCCAAACATTGGCCTATTCCATTGCCGTTTTTAACCACACGGTGATGGCAGCGGTGACATTTATTTTGCCTGATGCTCTACTGGCAGGTCATTCTGGACAAAGTGCTTCAACATCAGTCTGAATATCTCGGACGTAAAATGCCGCTTCCTCTTTTTTCAATGAGAGCTTCAATTTCCGCGGATAGCAAAATACAGTGCAGCATAGGGTCAGCAGGGCTGCCTAGTTGTGAGTGTATCTCAATTTATAATGCGATCATTCGATTATCGTGAGCCATTTATTGAGTATATTTAAATCGTATGACGTGCAGTGTCGCAGACCACCTGACTTCAATGGTTGGTTTGGAATGTTGTAAGGAGAGCTGATGATACGGAAAAAATATACTGTCAAATCCGAACGTGAGGAGATGATTTATTTAATTCGCTTGTCTTTGTCTGTGATCCTTAACCGGACGCGTTGCCAGTTTATAAGCTTCTCAGATATTTTGTTGTGCTGTTAATCCGTCGGGAATCCCCCATCTAAGCAGTCGGAACTTGCAAGTAAATGGACATTGCCTTCAGCGCTGACTTAAATTTATTCCGTGTGGGCTTGCTGCCAGGCTGTCGCTCCGTGGCTCGCTGTAATGGGTGAGTTATGTGTCTGACCTGACATTGTTCTGTGTGGGCTTGTTGCGAGACTGTCGCTTCATTGTTCACCACAATGGGTGAGGTATGTGTCTTGGGACCTTGGGACGGCTCGTACGAGAAGAGCGCCGTCTCTGTGTTAACCCACTGATTCTGCCTCCACCTAGCTGTCGTGCAGCTCGTTCAGCGCAGTTGTAGGCTTCGAATGTCTTCAGCTTCATTCATTTCGCGAATGGTTTGAAGTTGTGTTCGCTAAGTTCCTCACAGCGTGGTCTCGGCCAAGCTTCAGCTTGAGTGGGACATTAGGAGTTTTGGGTCCCTTTCCATGGAACATCCATGGGCGTACTGCTAAACTTAAAATCACTGAAGGCTCTCCTTCAGCTCCAAAGGTGACGGCCCCGTGCGTCACAGCATGAGACGGTAACGATAACTCTGCACCACGTGCTGCCAATCTGCCTGTCTCTTCCGCGTATACACTCAGGAACAAAGGCCAACCGTTCCCAGCCAGTCCTACGTTGGTTGTGTTCGGGTCGTGCCTCAATTGCTACCGTTGTCCCAGTTTTTGGCCTCATTCCAAGTTGCGAGCGATGTCCCAATTCGAACAGTCTCTGCCTCACTGCCATCTTTCACTGCCATCTTATTCGTACTACATCGATGCGTTTCGGTGGAAATATCAACGTTTGCTCACTATGTTCTATTCCCAATCTCTCTAACTCACCTGGAAACCTTTTTCTGGCATCTCGATCCCGTTATTCGGCCTTCACCGTGAAGTTCCGTTCCCGTCCTGCTCTCGATTCGTTCCTGTGCAGTTCTGTGGCGTGCCGTTCCACGAATTGCCGTTCTTTTTCCACCTCCGACCATGAGTTCCCATTTCAATTATGGGATCAGCTTTCCCATTCCCATTATGGAACTTAGTGCATGTATCATTATGTGGTCGCACCGCTGGCGTCCTGTTTCGATTGCAGGCACATCCTCGTTCCAGTCTTGTCCTTCTGCAGCCTGGGTGCCCCCCATAGCCCGTTTCTGTAGAGGCGCTGCACGCTTACGATATCAACATTGCCCGGTTGCTGCGGTTTCCCCAGTACGGTTCTGTAGCATGGCTACCGTCCATTGTTCAGTCGCGTTATTATTCTGCTGTCTCCATCTTCGTACGGTTCCGTTCCTGTCTGTAGCTCGTTTCCAATACTCTGTGTACGGCACCTCCACGGCTGTACTGCGGTGAGTTGCCATCCTGAGATCCGCAGGCTGTCGTGGTTGGTGGGTGGCGTTGCGATTGGCTGGCGCCGATGACCACGTGTCACCAGTGAAGCTGATGGGCTGTGGCGGTCGGCGGGCGATGCTGTGATTGGCTGACGCCGATGACCACGTGTCACCAGTGAAGCTGATGGGCTGTGGCGGTCGGCGGCCGGTGCTGTGATTGGCTGACGCCGATGACCACGTGTCACCAGTGAAGCTGATGGGCTGTGGCGGTCGGCGGGCGATGCTATGATTGGCTGACGCCGATGACCACGTGTCACCAGTGAAGCTGATGGGCTGTGGCGGTCGGCGGCCGGTGCTGTGATTGGCTGACGCCGATGACCACGTGTCGCCAGTGAAGCTGATGGGCTGGCGCACCCAGTACCTGTCGGAGAAGTTCACCGCCTTCAACCTGGTGGCCGAGCACGCCGAGTCCGGCAGCACGTCCGTGCGGCAGGCCGGCTCGTTCCGGCTGTTCGGCTACGGACTGGCCAAGTTCGACCGCAACTGTCCCAACATGGTCACGCACACGTCCACCGTGCCCAAGACGGAGGCCGAGGTGCTCTGGATGGCGCCGCCGCCTGGCGCCGGCTGCGTCATCTTCAAGTGAGTCGGCTGGCGCTCGCCCTGACAGGACGTTAGGACGCCACTTCAGTGTCAGTTGTTCGTCTTGTGGCCTTATGGAGGCCACCAACGCACTGCGTGCATGTCCACAAAACTCTCCGATCGAGTTTCCCTGTGTCTGCTCCAGATTAAAGATGCAACAACCCATTTAATTCGCCGAGAGTATCAGAAGAACGTCTTTGCAACACCATTTTTCATTGTAAAAAATAAGGACATTTAAAACTATGAAATTTACAAGATATAACGAAGTCTGGTTTTCCACCTTGGAAATGAGGAAAAATAACCACAAGTGATAATGTGAAAATATATGTGTGAGGTTCACACAGTTGATAATGTATCACCATCTAGGTATCATTTAATATTTGCATTTGTTTACAATTTCCTTGCTTGCTGTTAGATCGACATATCGACCGGTACGTTACGAACTTACGTAACCCTACGACGAGTGGCAACGTAAGTCAGAATCTGCCTATCGGCGGCGGTAGGCTGACTCGCCGTATTCGTAGTGCTGCGGCACAGCCTGCGTACAGTTAAGGCCCGAAGGCAAAACTGTAGGCAAGCGACAATGACTTCGTACAGAGCTTCATACCGATTCATTTAAGAGATGACTGCCAAACGTAACGCACGACACATAGTGATGGGCCTCCAGAAATATGGATTCATTTAATCACATGTACATTTTCGATGCGTGAGGTCATTGGTGAGGCTTCTTGGCCGGTAATGAGCCGACATTTTCAGGATGGGAGGCGGTGGGTGGGGGCGGAGGTGGAGGTCTTGGGGGAGCGTTATTAATATATGGGTGTACCATTGTATATTATTGTGTATGATGTATTGACTAGGCCGTAAAAACCACCTGGTGGAAGTGCCCCAATAAGCCAGTACCCAGCTGTGTAATTTGCACCGACGAACGTGATCTGCGGCGCCAGGTTTCTTAGGTGTCTTTCACCCGTGGCCCTGGCTCCCCGAAAACCTTTTGGTGGAGCTAATTGCTCGGGCAGCAAATCATTACAGCAAATCATTGGGCGGAATTTAGGGTTGTTGAGTCAATTATTACCATGTAAGACCTTCAGGTGTAATATACCTTGTAAAAGTCCTTCATTCCCTTCTCCAGCAGTGACGGCTCCAATGCACGGACATTATGAATGGTGCCCCCCCTCCCGATGCGTATGGCTTGTGTTGTAGGGCGATGGTGGTACGCTCGCGTTGCATGTGGCACGTGTTACAGAGTGTTGGTGGTACGTGTGGTACGTGTTACAGGGCGGTGGTGGTACGTGTGGTACGTGTTACAGGGCGGTGGTGGTACGTGTGGTACGTGTTACAGGGCGGTGGTGGTACGTGTGGTACGTGTTACAGGGCGGTGGTGGTACATGTGGTACGTGTTACAGGGCGGTGGTGGTACGTGTGGTACGTGTTACAGGGCGGTGGTGGTACGTGTGGTACGTGTTACAGGGCGGTGGTGGTACAGTGGTACGTGTTACAGGGCGGTGGTGGTACATGTGGTACTGTTACAGGGCGGTGGTGTTACGTGTGACACGTGTCACAGGGCGGTGGTGGTACATGTGGTACGTGTTACAGGGCGGTGGTGGTACATGTGGTACGTGTTACAGGGCGGTGGTGGTACATGTGGTACGTGTTACAGGGCGGTGGTGGTGCGTGTGACACGTGTCACAGGTCGGTGGTGGTACATGTGGTACGTGCTACAGGGCGGTGGTGGTGCGTGTGACACGTGTCACAGGGCGGTGATGGTACATGGTACGTGTTACAGGGCGGTGGTGGTGCGTGTGACGTGTTACAGGGCGGTGGTGGTACTGTGGTACGTGTTACAGTGTTGGTGGTACATGTGGTACGTGTTACAGGGCGGTGGTGGTACATGTGGTACGTGTTACAGGGCGGTGGTGGTACGTGTGACACGTGTTACAGGGCGGTGGTGGTACGTGTGGTACGTGTTACAGGGCGGTGGTGGTACGTGTGGTACGTGTTACAGGGCGGTGGTGGTACGTGTGGTACGTGTTACAGGGCGGTGGTGTTACGTGTGACACGTGTCACAGGTCGGTGGTGGTACGTATGACACGTGTTACAGGGCGGTGGTGGTACGTGTGGTACGTGTTACAGGGCGGTGGTGGTACGTGTGGTACGTGTTACCGGGCGGTGGTGGTACGTGTGGTACGTGTTACAGGGCGGTGGTGGTACGTGTGGCACGTGTTACAGGGGATGGTGGTACGCTCGCGGTACGTGTGACACGTGTTACAGGGCGGTGATGGTACGTGTGACACGTGTTACAGGGCGGTGGTGGTACGTGTGGCACGTGTTACAGGGCGGTGGTGGTACGTGTGACACGTGTTACAGGGAGGTGGTGGTACGTGTGGCACGTGTTACAGGGTGGTGGTGGTACGTGTGCCACGTGTCACAGGGCGGTGGTGGTACGTGTGACACGTGTTATAGGGCGGTGGTGGTACGTGTGGTACGTGTTGCAGGGCGGTGGTGGTACGTGTGACACGTGTTGCAGGGCGATGGTGGTACGTGTGACACACACGTGTTACAGGGTGGTGGTGGTACGTGTGGTACGTGTTACAGGGCGGTGGTGGTACGTGTGGTACGTGTTACAGGGCGGTGGTGTTACGTGTGACACGTGTCACAGGTCGGTGGTGGTACATGTGGTACGTGTTACAGGGCGGTGGTGGTACATGTGGTACGTGTTACAGGGCGGTGGTGGTACGTGTGACACGTGTTACAGGGCGGTGGTGGTACGTGTGGTACGTGTTACAGGGCGGTGGTGGTACGTGTGGCACGTGTTACAGGGCGGTGGTGGTACGTGTGGTACGTGTTACAGGGCGGTGGTGTTACGTGTGACACGTGTCACAGGTCGGTGGTGGTACGTGTGACACGTGTTACAGGGCGGTGGTGGTACGTGTGGTACGTGTTACAGGGCGGTGGTGGTACGTGTGGTACGTGTTACAGGGCGGTGGTGGTACGTGTGGTACGTGTTACAGGGCGGTGGTGGTACGTGTGGCACGTGTTACAGGGGGATGGTGGTACGCTCGCGGTACGTGTGACACGTGTTACAGGGCGGTGGTGGTACGTGTGACACGTGTTACAGGGCGGTGGTGGTACGTGTGACACGTGTTACAGGGCGGTGGTGGTACGTGTGACACGTGTTACAGGGCGGTGGTGGTACGTGTGGCACGTGTTACAGGGTGGTGGTGGTACGTGTGGCACGTGTTACAGGGCGGTGGTGGTACGTGTGACACGTGTTACAGGGCGGTGGTGGTACGTGTGGTACGTGTTACAGGGCGGTGGTGGTACGTGTGACACGTGTTGCAGGGCGGTGGTGGTACGTGTGACACACACGTGTTACAGGGTGGTGGTGGTACGTGTGGCACGTGTTACAGGGCGGTGGTGGTACGTGTGGCACGTGCTACAGGGCGGTGGTGGTACGTGTGGCACGTGTTACAGGGCGGTGGTGGTACGCTCGCGGTACGTGTGACACGTGTTACAGGGTGGTGGTGGTACGTGTGGTACGTGTTACAGGGTGGTGGTGGTACGTGTGGCACGTGTTACAGGGCGGTGGTGGTACGTGTGACACGTGTCACAGGGCGGTGGTGGTACGTGTGGCATGTGTTACAGGGCGGTGGTGGTACGCTCGCGGTACGTGTGTCACGTGTTACAGGGCGGTGGTGGTACGTGTGACACGTGTCACAGGGCGGTGGTGGTACGTGTGGCACGTGTTACAGGGCGGTGGTGGTACGTGTGACACGTGTCACAGGGAGGTGGTGGTACGTGTGACACGTGTTTCAGGGCGGTGGTGGTACGTGTGACACGTGTCACAGGGCGGTGGTGGTACGTGTGGCACGTGTTGCAGGGCGGTGGTGGTACGTGTGACACGTGTCACAGGGCGGTGGTGGTACGTGTGACACGTGTTACAGGGCGGTGGTGGTACGTGTGACACGTGTCACAGGGCGGTGGTGGTACGTGTGGCACGTGTTACAGGGCGGTGGTGGTACGTGTGACACGTGTCACAGGGCGGTGGTGGTACGTGTGACACGTGTTACAGGGCGGTGGTGGTACGTGTGGCACGTGCTACAGGGCGGTGGTGGTACGTGTGACACGTGTCACAGGGCGGTGGTGGTACGTGTGGCACGTGTTACAGGGCGGTGGTGGTACGCTCGCGGTACGTGTGGTACATGGACGACGGCGGCCTGACGCGCGAGCTGTGTGAGGAGCAGCCGCAGACCAGCACCGGCGGCACGTGCTGCGCCTGTGACGAGGCACGATACCAGGTGACCACCCGCCGTCCGGGAAAATGTCGACACCGTCTCCGCCTCAGCTGGTCTGGTGGACTAGTCTATGTTACACTAGGCGGGTGACTAGCCTGGGCAGCGCAGTGTTAGACCATCGCCACCCAGAAATGATAACGAACCACTAATATAATTGTTCCTTTTGCACTGGTGGCACGAATTTACATGAGGTTCCAAGCATCTTTGGCCGTCCATGAATATCACTTGTCAAAGCATTTGACGAGCTTTGTATCACTAATTTGTGCGTGAGCACCGAACGATGACTATGGTTATGCCTGAATAAGTGCGTTGTTTTAGTCACTTCCGCCAAGTATCGGCAAGACTAAGCGTGACGATCACAAATGACGTCATAAGTTAACGTGAGCTGGGCGCTTGCAGCTCACGTTCGACGGCCTGTGGTCGCGCGAGTCGCACCCCAGAGAGTTTCCGCAAAACGTGTGGCTGACCCACTTCAGCGACGTGCTGGTCGCCTCCCACGTGCCGTCCGCCAGCGTGTGGAAGGAGGGCGTCGTCGCCTCGGACGGCCTCAAGCAGGTGGCCGAGTACGGCTACACGCGCAAGCTGGAGCACCAGCTGAAGGCGCAGGTACGACGTGGCGCGTGCGCCCCGCTGGCCTCAGCAGTGTTAAACTAATAGTTTTTTTTTGGTTAGGTGTGAGATGTCGGAGCGAGTACAGTAGGATGTAGAAATGTAGAAATCTGCCTTGGAAGCATGCCAATTAAAACATTATTCAGTCCTTCAAGCTTCATTTGAGCCAATAGTGTACTCATCAGTGCATGTTTTTGGTTTAACTTTGGAGACACTTAATATATGGGTACGTATGTAACGATAACTATTGCAATGCCATGCTATCAGCAGAACGCATTGTTGAACACACCACGTCATAGATAATCTCTGTATCTGGAATTGTGTCACGAGATTCTTGTTTCATCAATCTGTAATGGTGAGCATAACCATGCCACTTATACGCAAAATACTCTTACGAACGAGTCATGGAGACTTCATTAGCATACATCAGCAATCGCGATGTCGGTACGTCTTTGGAAAGGATGGCTATTCAGTGCTCAGAAAGTGGCATGTTCCACCCTATTGCACGGATAATTCACCACTGCTGGGCTGCCCTCACTCCCAGTGAGGTATCGGCAGCGGATAATTCACCACTGCTGGGCTGCCCTCACTCCCAGTGAGGTATCGGCAGCGGATAATTTACCACTGCTGGGCTGCCCTCACTCCCAGTGAGGCATTCACCACTACTGGGCTGCCCTCACTCCCAGTGAGGTATTCACCACTGCTGGGCTGCCCTCACTCCCAGTGAGGTATTTACCACTGCTGGGCTGCCCTCACTCCCAGTGAGGCATTCACCACTGCTGGGCTGCCCTCACTCCCAGTGCGGTATTCACCACTGCTGGGCTGCCCTCACTCCCAGTGCGGTATTCACCACTGCTGGGCTGCCCTCACTCCCAGTGAGGTATTCACCACTGCTGGGCTGCCCTCACTCCCAGTGAGGTAGCCCTGCCTCAGTCAGCTCCTGGAAGACGTGAGCAGCGGCGCGTCGGACAGTCCCCTCAGAACGGCAGCCCTGCGTCAGTCAGCTCCTGGAAGACGTGAGCAGCGGCGCGTCGGACAGTCCCCTCAGAACGGCGGCACGATTGCGTTCTCATCGTGTGCGGCGGTGATGTTATCGCAGTGTGGTTTTCACTGGGGCTCGTCGGCGTGTGCGTATTCCTATCCGCCGTGGCCACAGCTTTGTGACTCCGTGGCAGCACGGCGAAGGAGGATCGTCGGAGTCTGCCTCCAGAGCATACGTTACTTTGAAGCCTTGATACTCACCAGTGGAAGGAGGGTTGGTTCGATCCCCCCTCCGGAAGTTTTTTCATGGATAGATTTTGAACCGCCCAACGAAACCCAGTTAACTTTTCGGTACACTCGCGGGCGTCTTTTTTTCGGAGTTTTTGTTAATTCGTTTTGCTAAGTTATGTCAAGTCACGAAGCTATGACATCATAAATGGGAACGGCTCTGACCATCTTTTGAACGAAATCACGGATTATTGCGTCTTGACATGACATTGTGACCTAAGGCACACATGATGTGCGGCTTAGGCCAATAAGTGACTGGATTGATGTTGTGATATTGTTCCTGTACCATTACAAGGTCATTAAAGTTCATTGACCTGAGTTGAACCCGGATGGCCTTCTTCAGGTTGACAGAACAGGGTAATTTTAAAACCTCAATCCGATTTCATCGTCTATTTTTTCCTTGCGGTGGATGGAAGCAGTGGTTGTAACCAACATTCTATCAAATTTACACATGCGGGGTCGGCCCTTGGCCTGACATGACTCGTGACCTATGCTTCAGATAGAGCTCGGAATATGTGATTACATCCGCCAAGCATCGACTAAGTCTCCGATCATAACTAAAAGCGTACATCTGTTGCAGTTTCGGAAGCGTTCGCGATCAAATTTTCAAGTCGATTTTTGTTTAAAATTTGACCTTTGACCTTATCTGGAGGGTCACCTATCACCTACAGGTGATCATCGGGTGTCACCATCGAGTGTCAACCGCGATATCTCGTCCCACCCCACACGTTCGTTTTTGTTTCGTCTCTAGCACGCTTCGTTTGGAAATGCCAGGACGGTCTCACCAACCCCAAACATCCCCCCCCCCCCCTTACATTGGCCAGGGTGGAAAAATGTCACACGCTGGCGAGGGTTAACCGTAAGTCGCATCGCATCATGAAACTTCATGACAAAGGTAGATTTAAGAAGCTTCTGTCTCCACACCGACTTTTCCACGCACTCTGGACAAGCGCAGCAGCGCTTCTCGCGGGTTAAGTCAGACTGAGCAATAGTAATTACCAGTTGGCTGAGAGCTGCACCACTCTGTCCCGCAGTGTAGTTACACGCGCTGCTGTATTTGTTCCAGGGTAAGGCGATGAGATCGATAACGCGAGCCAAGGGTCTCTGGCACCCCAACCTCCAGGGAACGACTTCGGCCGACTTCCGTGTGGATAAGAAGCGTCACCTGGTGTCCGCCGTCAGCATGATAGGTAATAGTGGAGTGAGTAGCGGTAGTACAGAGAGCGTCCTGATTTACCCTTATGTCCTTGAGTGTCATTTTCCTTTCCTTCACTTAGATATCGTTATATCTCCTGACACGTCATTGAAGGAGCATCTGACTTTACAAATGTATGAAGCATTGTCATACTGAGCTGGCTGATTTCGTGGTGTAATCACTTGACTGACGTCGATCCTGCATGTGAAAAAAAAAATTCGATTTCGTGCAGTCTCCGACCACTTACCATGACAAAAACACACGTTTTCAATAAAATGCAGCATTGCACCCTTGCACCTCACTGGATCTGCCTCCGGGTACATTCATTTGCGAAATTAGCAAACTAATTTCACTATCCAAACACGAAGTAAACATTGATAGAAGTACAGAGATCACAGACACACCGAAAAAAAAATAAGGAAGATGTCGACGTTTTTGAAGACTCGAATGAGATGGTGGGTAGGTGGCGCCACGCCTGCCGCTTGGATCTGCTGATGGCTACGTGAACTGGTCAGTCTGATTAGTTGGTCGGATTACATTGTCTAACGGCTGATCGGTTTTATCTGACCATGATTGTCTGACGACTGCTTAGTCTAACTGAATTATCTGATCAATCTGATAGGGCAATGGTTGTCTGATGACTGCTTCGTCTCATCAGGTGGTGTGATTACATTGTATGATGACTGCTTGGTCTCATCAGGTGGTGTCATTAAGTTGTCTGATGAGTGCTTAGTCTCACCAGGTGGTGTGATTAAATTGCCTGACGACTGCTTGATCTCATCAGGTGGTGTGATTGCATTGTTTGACGACTGATCGGTTTGATTGGGTTGGCTGCGCTGAGATGATGTCACCTGACCAGATTGTTCCAAAGCTGAAAAATGCTTATTTAGGCATCACAACAAAAGGCATCAAACTTTGGAGGCACTGAGGGCAAATACAAACTGCAATATGCAGCTTTCGGTGCAAATTTGGTTCACTTTGTCAGACGAAATCATTTTCTACAGCAAGTATTGATTAAACGTCGTTGCGTTGCGTATGTATCCTAAACTTCATTGAGGAGTTATTTCCTGAAATATTCGAGAATAGCTAGAATTTGTAGGTGTCTAGCAAAAATATCACCAATGGCAATATTTCCGCTGTGCACATCGAGTTTTAAATTGCTCTGCCTTCTTCACAGCTGTTATGTTAATATCAACGCTCCATAAAGTGGCATGGGTGATACGTGGCGACCTTGTGATGCCCATGGAGAGTGAGTGTTCGTGATTCTGATATTAAGTGCGGAAGAAATCAGAGCATGGGACGACACGAGCTTGGCGTAATATCAAACTCCCGCAGTTTAAACCAGGTGATTTGCTCTGTATAAAGCCTATCACCATTGCATTACAAGAGATCACCCACCTGCCCATGCATAGATCATGGGTGTGTGTAAAATGGTTACATCATGCTACGTGGCTGCATTTTACACACCTGATTAGCCACAAAGCCTCTGTGCCGTTGGCCTGCAGGCCCCTCGCCGGACTGGATCCTCGGCATCTCCGGACTGGACCTGTGTCTCAAGAACTGCACCTGGATGGAGGAGAAGGTCATCCCGCTGGCGCTGTATGACGCCGGGACCGACAGCGGTATCACTTACGAGGTGATGGTCGGCAGTCAGCACCAGCTGGGTGGTGACTGGGCGGGTATGGCCCGTGTCCGTGACATGACACGGCCTGTGTAAACAGCCACCTGTGATGTGGCGCGTCGCATATCCTCGTCAACTTCGTCACACAGTTGATCATTTTCTGTGTGATATCCCACAGAAAAGGGTCATGAAACAACTAACAGATGGATATCTTACCACAACAGAAATCGCTAGTGCATGTTCGATGGTTTATATTTCCGTTGTCATTTTGCTGCTGTGAGGTGACAAGAAATTGTCTTGCCGAGTTCCCGGCGCTTTTTCATCACCACTTTTTGCATACCAAGACTGGTATCGGTGGTTGTGATTATAATTATTTTGCAATTGCATGAGTTGTTTTTGTGGTGAGGGAGGCTCACCATGTCCAAAGTCAGTGACCACGATGGAATAGTGGCGGCGGCAGCGGCGCCACTTGAGCAGACCAAGAAATAGGCACGCTGGCTGTCAGCAAACAACGTGTCCCACTTACCTCACAAGCACGACGCTGTGACGCGTGTGCACGGCTAGCGTGCCACGTCACGTGGTCGCCGGTGGCGCAGGCGCCCACACGTGGGCAGCGGGCCGACACCGTGACGTGACGTGACGGCGTGTGGTGCCGGTGTTGCCGCGCAGGCGCCGAACGCGCCGCTCTCGCCGCGGCAGCCGGTGCGCGCCATCACGGCCAGCTGGCCGGACGACGCGCGCTCGCCGTTCCACGCCGACACGACGCCGCCGCTGGCTCGGCTGACCATCCGCCGCCGGCGGGTCATTCCGCGCAGCTGCGACCACCGCGTGGACGACGATGACGCCGACGGCGACGTCGACCAACACCGGGAGCCCGAGGACGACAGACGTGAGTGGGCTCCACTGGGGGCAGAGGACGACAGACGTGAGTGGGTTCCGCTGGGGGCAGAGGACGACCGACGTGAGTGGGCTCCACTGGGGGCAGAGGACGACCGACGTGAGTGGGCTCCACTGGGGGCAGAGGACCGACGTGAGTGGGCTCCACTGGGGCCAGAGGATGACCGACGTGCGGAGGGGGCTGGGCGACAGACGTGTGGAGGAAGGGTGCAGGACGACAGATGTGAGTGGGCTCCACTGAGGGCAGAGGACGACCGACGTGAGTGGGCTCCACTGGGGGCAGAGTACGACAGACGTGAGTGGGCTCCACTGGGGGCAAAGGACGACAGACGTGAGTGGGCCCCACTGGGGGCAGAGGACGACAAACGTGAGTGGGCTCCACTGGGGGCAGAGGACCGACGTGAGTGGGCTCCACTGGGGGCAGAGGACGACAGACTTGCGGAAGGGGTGCAGGACGACAGATGTAGGGACGGGTGCTTGGCGGCAGACGTGGGGAGGGGTGCTGGGCGACAGGTGTGTGTGGGGGGGAGGGGGCTGGGGGGTGGGTGGGTGCTGGGCGACAGATGTGGGGAAGGGTGTGTAGGACGACAGACATGGGGGAGGGTGCAGGATGACAGAAATGGGGAAGGGCGCAGGACAACAGACGTTTGGGAAGGGTGCAGGACGACAGACGTTGGGGAAGGGTGCAGGACGACAGACGTGGGGAAGGGTGTAGGACGACAGACGTGGGGAAGGGTGTAGGACGACAGACGTGGGGGAAGGATGCAGGACGGCAGACGTGGGGAAGGGTGCAGGATGGCAGACGTTGGGGAGGGGTGCAGGATGGCAGACGTTGGGGAGGGGTACAGGACGACAGACGTTGGGGAGGGGTGCAGGATGACGTTGGGGAGGGGTGCAGGATGACGTTGGGGAGGGGTACAGGACGGCAGACGTTGGGGAGGGGTGCAGGACGGCAGACGTTGGGGAGGGGTGCAGGATGACGTTGGGGAGGGGTACAGGACGACAGACATGGATCTGAGGACGACCGAACAGTGCCATCACTATTTTGCAGCTATCCGCGCATGTCGATGCGTACCTTGGAACCGACCAGTAATGGTGCAATCAATGAGGAGGTATTTCATGATTTCTGAGCGGTCGTATGATGATTTTGGTGCTTGACAGAAGGGAGCATTTTCTTCTGCATGACAGTTCACTTAACCATTGAGCACCCTACTATTTTGAGCGCCTCATCTGTTTATCGAATACCAGCAGTGGAGTGAACCATGAGAAATTGTCTGGTCACGGAGTTTCACGGCGAATTGTTTCGTGATGGACAGCTGGATGTAGATGGCAGGTGCTTCCATCTGCTGGTGACATTTTGGACAGTGACCGACGTATACCGCAACTGTAATTGTAAGCTGGGCACTGTTACAAACCTGAGCACAGTAGCCGCTGTACGCCCAAGGTCAAGCCTCGCCCGCCCCCTATGCTTCCTGCTCTCCTGCCGCTGCCCACATGACGACATTAGACTCGGCGGTGACCCGGTACCACTGCCCATCTGGCCACATCAGACTCGGCTGTGACCCGGTGCCGCTGCCCACGTGACATCAGACTCGGCGGTGACCCGGTGCCGCTCTGCTCCGACAGCCGAGTGCATGACCACACCGTGGACCGACTGGTCCGGGTGTTCGGTTACCTGCGGCGAGGGCCTCAGCATGCGCACGCGTCAGTACAAGGTGCCCACGAAGGCGCGCATGTTCAGGTGCAGGAGACAACTCGTCGAAAAGGTGAACACCGAGCGAAGCACACCGCGTGGAAGTTGCGCGCGGACCTGGAACGGAGTCCCTTCTTCAAGAAGTCAGCTGAGGGAATGGGAGAAGGATAGATGAGTTCCATCCGAAGTGGTTTGTAATGCCTTCCCCCCCTCCCCCGAGCGTTTTACATGTGTTGCGTGTCACTGGTATAGCGTGCTACAGGTGTTTTATAACGCGCCTATGACATTTCGAGTATGGTGTGACGAGCTTGTGACGTATAACATGTGCTGTGTGACGCTCCTGTGCAATATCAAGAGTGCTTTGTGACGCTTCTATGATGTGTCACAGGTTGTGGGTGGCGCGCCTGTGACGTGTGGTAGGTGCTGTGTGACGCGCCTGTGACGTGTGGTAGGTGCTGTGTGACGCGCCTGTGACGTGTGGCAGGTGCTGTGTGACGCGCCTGTGACGTGTGGCAGGTGCTGTGTGACGCGCCTGTGACGTGTGGCAGGTGCTGTGTGACGCGCCTGTGACGTGTGGCAGGTGCTGTGTGACGCGCCTGTGACGTGTGGTAGGTGCTGTGTGACGCGCCTGTGACGTGTGGCAGGTGCTGTGTGACGCGCCTGTGACGTGTGGCAGGTGCTGTGTGGCGCGCCTGTGACGTGTGGCAGGTGCTGTGTGGCGCGCCTGTGACGTGTGACAGGTGCTGTGTGACGCGCCTGTGACGTGTAGCAGGTGCTGTGTGACGCGCCTGTGACGTGTGGCAGGTGCTGTGTGACGCGCCTGTGACGTGTGGCAGGTGCTGTGTGACGCGCCTGTGACGTGTGGTAGGTGCTGTGTGACGCGCCTGTGACGTGTGGTAAGTGCTGTGTGACGCGCCTGTGACGTGTGGCAGGTGCTGTGTGACGCGCCTGTGACGTGTGGCAGGTGCTGTGTGGCGCGCCTGTGACGTGTGGCAGGTGCTGTGTGGCGCGCCTGTGACGTGTGACAGGTGCTGTGTGACGCGCCTGTGACGTGTAGCAGGTGCTGTGTGACGCGCCTGTGACGTGTGGCAGGTGCTGTGTGACGCGCCTGTGACGTGTGACAGGTGCTGTGTGACGCGCCTGTGACGTGTGACGGTCGACCGAGGCCGGTGGACGAGTCGCGACCCAGCGACGATGATGGTGTGTGTGCCATGACGTCCTGGACCGGCTGGTCGTCCTGTTCAGCCACGTGTGGCCACGGTGTCAGGTGAGGAACGAAGCCATGGTGTCAGGTGAAGAACCGAAGCCACGGTGTCAGGTGAGGAACGAAGCCATGGTGTCAGGTGAACAACCGGAGCCACGGTGTCAGGTGAGGAACGAAGCCATGGTGTCAGGTGAAGAACCGGAGCCACGGTGTCAGGTGAGGAACGGAAGTCACGGTGTCAGGTGAAGAACCGGAGCCACGGTGTCAGGTGAGGAACGGAAGCAACGGTGTCAGGTGAAAAACCGGAGCCTTGGTGCCAGGTGAGTAACGGGAAGGGGGCAAGATATAAGATGAGTAACAGGTATGCCGTGTCAGGTGAGGAATTAGTGCCACGGTAGGTGAGAAGCTGGTGTCGTGTGAGGCACGGGAGCCACGGTAGCAGATGAATGTAAGTCACGGTATCAAGTGAAGTATGACCCATAACGCTGGTGTTGGATAAGGAACGACAGGACGGCCTCAGCTTCTGTTTGTATTAAAGTCCTGAAATTTGAAGCTGTGGATCCCCTCCAAATATTTACCATTTTTATCAAAAAGGGCAAAATGTAAGATGTCAACATGAGATAATCGGTCTCGGTGGACGAAAGATCAAGCACAAAAAGGTAACAGTGAATGAACCCAAACTTAACCTGAGTAGAGAATGACGCCTAAACACTGCCTGATTTATGGTGGCCGAGCATCCATTTGATACAAAATTTGCTGGTGTAGTGCTAAGATTCTCAGAAATGTGTCGTGTTTTTAGGGTCTGCGCAAATTTGCACGCCCCATAGTTCTACGATGATTCGTCCAAATCCAGAGAAGGCCATCCTGTTCGATGGCATTCGTAAACGAGCCACTTGATCAGATGGGCCTGAGTTGGCTGGACCGCGTGGTGGCTTGGTGAGCCAGATTTGACGGGAGGATCCTCTGACTGCTGCATGCTCAGTGAGGAAAGCTGCATGATCTGAACCGGATGTTTTGCCGATCTGCACCGATGTTTTCCTTCTGTTGTACTGACGCGGCGCTCGCTTCAGGATGCGTCGACGAAATTACATCGACAGGATGGGGCGGAAAAAGTGCTTCCACGACACCGAG
Source organism: Ashinkailepas kermadecensis (assembly GCA_034440615.1). NCBI lineage: Eukaryota > Metazoa > Arthropoda > Thecostraca > Neolepadidae > Ashinkailepas > Ashinkailepas kermadecensis. Next base: position 511,804 of record JAOTOM010005022.1, read on the forward strand.
GAGAAGGAGAAGTGCATGGCCGAGCAGATCGAGTGTGAAGAGGAGGAGCAGGTAAGCCGAATCACAATGCCACCTGTGAATCTGCCGTCGATGTCATTGATCGATAGCGGTGGCATGTTGGGTCTACCAGGGACAGTGTAGCGGTGGCATGTTGGATCTACCAGGGACAGTGTAGCACTTGCCCGTTGTGTTGCTGCGCAGGAGAGCTGACGAAAGACAGCCTCGCGATCGTTTAAACAAGAGGAGAGAAGCCCACCGCTTCATTGGAGACCAATCATGCTAATGGCAGACTGTAGACTATTCCACACCCAAAACTGCCGAATTTACGCTGAGGACGTATTTTGTTGTAATTATCCGGCAATGCAAACGACGAGAAAATGCAACGCATTGGTAGCAAGCGTAGCAAAAAACAAACGTAAAGTTAGCTGACTTGACGTATAAGTTTAATTCAGTTTAGCCTCACTTAGTCTGACATGGTATAGCGATGGGCATGTTAGGACATGAGGAGAGCCTCCGACATGCAATGGAGCCTTGCTAACTCGACTCAGTACCAGTCAACCTTTTCATGTAAATTTAGTCCGAATGTTTGCCGGTAAACGTTTACAGAACAGGGTCCAGTGCTTGTTGGTACCTTTTGCGCAACGGCAGAGCTTGTTGCGCGAACCCTGACCCCACCATCCTGTCTGGGAATCCAAGTTCACCGACATGATATGAACTGCATGTTTGGCTTGTCGTCAGCAATACGACACGGTCGCCCCTTTCCCCGACCGCGGCCTTATCGGATCGGCCGTCAGTCGAGCCTCTCAGTCGAGCCTAGATGCCTGCGAGGGCATCAACTCGATCGCTGTCTTGCCAGACCAGAGAAGAACAGTGCGAGCCGACGTCTAGCCCACTGAGTTGTCGGCACGGCGATGTTAAGATCTTGCTTAGTTACTACGCTTGAACGTCTATCAACAACGTGAGAGTTGATGACGTTTGTGCGGTGTTTCATTGTTTGAACACTGTTAATCAGTTTAAAAAAATTCATCGGTGGTTCATGCTAAGATTGGCATCTGATGGATTGGAGCGCTGGAGGCCGAACACAGCAGCATGAAGTGTGGCTCTTGAATGTGTGCAGATACCAGCCAACTGGGAGGCACCTGTGTGGCAGGTGAACTTCATCGACTGGTGGACAGCCAATGGAATCCAGGTTATGGACGTTGGGCGACAAGAAGCAGCCGAGTTTTGACAGGTGGACAGCCAGTGATGTCTGATTTTGACAGGTGGACAGCCAGTGATGTCTGATTTTGACAGGTGGACAGCCAGTGATGTCGGATTTTGTCGGACGGCCCGGCCCGCCAGTGACGGTCGGGCTTCGACAGGTAGACAGTCAATGTCCGGTGACCGACTGGAGTGAGTGGTCCCCCTGCTCGGTCACCTGCGGCCACGGACAGCGCGTCAAGGCGCGTCTGCTCATCGTGCCCGAGCAGATGCAGCACAAGTGCCGCCACGTGCCGCTCATGCGCAAGGGCAGCTGCGTGGCCGAGAGAACCGACTGCACCATGACCATGATGGAGGCCAAAAGTAAGATCACGGCCTAGCTGACCATGATGGAGGCCAAAAGTAAGGTTACGGCCTAGCTACCATGATGGAGGCCAAAAGTAAGGTTACAGCCTAGCTGACCATGATGGAAGCCAAAAGTAAGGTCACGGCCTAGCTGACCATGATGGAGGCCAAAAGTAGGGGCACGGCCTAGCTGACCATGATGGAGGCCAAAAGTAAGGTTACGGCCTAGCTGACCATGATGGAGGTCAAAAGTAAGGTCACAGCCTAGCTGACCATGATGGAGGCCAAAAGTAAGGTCACGGCCTAGCTGACCATGATGGAGGCCAAAAGTAGGGGCACGGCCTAGCTGACCATGATGGAGGCCAAAAGTAAGGTGACGGCCTAGCTGACCATGATGGAGTCAAAAAGTAAGGTCACGGCCTAGCTACCATAATGGAGGCCAAAAATAGACATGGCCTACGTTTGCAGGCGTTTGGAAGGGCATGGGGGCACGCTTTTGAAAAGTAGGGGGCCCATCGTCGTTTGTCCCATAGCGTTAGATCGTGAAGAGCGTGGGATATGAACCTCCTGACCCCTACATTGCTACGACTACTGCCGTGTGCTTTGATACCGTGATGATTCTTATAATCCTTAAATGCAGACTCCAAGATGAGAATGCTTTACGATCCTCCAAAACATTCAGCTCACGTCCTATTAAAAACTATCGGGTGTCCGCTCCCGAAAATGTGTTCCGTTTGTATGGGGAAACTTGCCGCTTCACATGCCTCGCTGCACTGTCTCGTCTCCCTGGCGGAGTGAAGTGTGATGAGGCGTGACGCATGCGCCCTGCTGCAGAGGTGTGCATGATGGAGAAGGAGGAAGGCCCTTGTCGGGGCAACTTCCAACGCTGGCACTTCGAACCCAGCAAGGGCATGTGCGTCCCATTCATCTACGGCGGCTGCCGCGGCAACCGGAACAACTTCGACACCCCGGAGACGTGTCAGACCTCGTGCTCGGGTGAGCGGCGTGCCACTGCTCACCCAACGGTGTCGTATCAGCTCCGACGGTACCACCACAACACCGTGTGGACGGTAACTTGGGTCATAGGTATCTAAGTGCATGCCAACTGAGCGGGAGCCTGGACATGGGCTCAGAATGGTCCAGGAGGCATCTGTTTGCGCGGGATTTGTAGACACCCACCATGGGGTTACAGATGGGAAATTTTGAAATACTTTTGTAGGATGTGATGTCCTATCGCTCTGAGCGCGTCGTCAGCGGTGCAATCAGTGAAGCGTTATGCGTGCTCGAGGATGTTGTACTAAATCGATGTCTCCCAACGACTTGGCCCAGCTGATCTTTTGTGGCTGTCATCATTGCACAGGCGGACCTTTTATCAATATTTTATGGACATCGGTGTTTGTTGAATCATTGTTGAAATGATTCAACAAACTATCCAACTATCATTGTTGAAACCTACGCAAGAAGTCCGGCTGGGCTTGATTTGGCCATGCTATGTCAGTACACGTGATGTGATCTCATCTGTTGCACTGACAGTGGTGATGGGACCCGCACGTGCTGCCGGTCATCCGGCTCCAACACCGACTGCCGAGAGGGTCGACTGTATGGCGACACCGTGGTCTCCCTGGAGCGCATGCAGCGCCTCTTGCGGTCGCGGACGGCAGCGCAAGACGAGAATGATCAAGGTCAGTGCTCGAAGTTCGTCGCAGACCAAAACCTGCCCCTATGATATCGCGGCTGTGAAAATTTTACCCGATACTTTTTTCGATAGTTGTACACAAAATACATTGTCGACGGGAAAAACCGGCAAGTTGTGTGCGCCGGAGGTGCTGGAGCTCGGACAACTTATTTAAGTTGCTTGAATAGGTTAGGTTAGTCTAAACAGCAAGTTGAAAGGTTCGGCATTGTCAAATCCGATTAAGTCAATTCGCTTTGGAGAGCCACGTTAAAATCCTTAAGTTTTGGATGCTTCGTCCGGGTACGCAGCCATAATTTTCCTCAGGAACGGCAAGCCAATTGTGTATAAAGACATGTTTGATACTGTGTAGCAACCAACCATAAAAAAAATACCTCAGTGGGGAGGAGAAATTGTCGAATTTGTCTCTGCTTCACCTGTGCTGCAGTGGGCTAGCGACAATTGAAGAGGCTAGAACCCCCCCTCCCCTCCAAAGTGATGGGAAACACCCTGTATTGTTTTACAACGCCTTCAGACAATTAGTTCTTCCCATGTGGTTTCTTCTGTCCGTTCACTTTGTGCATCTGTGTGCCAGGTGCAGCCACTAACAGACACGCTAAACTTAACGCTCCGGACACATATTTATTCGGGTTCGTCTTATGGTTTCAGTGCGACTGCAAGGAGCTTAACCGCTCTAAAATATAGTAATTTGTGACAATATTTTTATACCTTCAAGGAGATCATCAAATGTCACCGTTGTATTTTATTTGGGTTCGGTTTGTACTTTTATTATATGTGCTGTTTAGACAGGTGGAAACTGTAAGATAACACCAGATGAGAATGCAAAATTTGTACCCGCCTAAACTGTACTGATATCATTACGTCCCAATTTGGGAATTGTGACTGTCAGGTATCAGCTCCAATCCCCAGATGTGTCGATCAGATATCAGCCACAATCCCCAGGTGTGTCGGTCAGATATCAGCCACAATCCCCAGGTGTGGCGGTCAGGTATCAGCCACTATCCCCAAGTGTGTCGGTCAGGTATCAGCCACAGTCCCCAGGTGTGGCGGTCAGGTATCAGCTCCAATCCCCAGGTGTGGTGATCAGGTATCAGCCACAATCCCCAAGTGTGTCGGTCAGGTATCAGCCACAATCCCCAAGTGTGTCGGTCAGGTATCAGCCACAATCCCCAAGTGTGGCGGTCAGGTATCAGCCACAATCCCCAAGTGTGTCGGTCAGGTATCAGCCACAATCTCCAAGTGTGTCGGTCAGGTATCAGCCACAATCCCCAAGTGTGGCGGGCAGTTATTTTATCGATCATAATATATTAATTATTTCGCAGGCGATGTATCTTTAAGCAAAATCAGCATTTGTACCAGTCAAAATGCGTTGTTTTCTGTGTAAACTGAACATACGTAAATTTTTGGTGAGGGGTTTGGAAAATTGGTGTGGCACATTTGCCTTCTTGCCCCGCCCACCGAATCTGTCCGCGATATGCCACCACCGACACGAAATAGTGGCGACACTCCTGATGTTCACTGGACGTGGACAGTCACGCTCATGGATAGGTGAATTGATGATGTCCAACGGCACAGGAAGCGGTAGCCGTTGAATGTGTCGTCAAGGCAAGAGTGTTGTGCCAAAGCCAGTGCTATATATCTGACGCATCACGAGTGCTTCCGCTGTTGTAGGTACGGTCTCAGAACGGTGGCTTACCATGCCCGCGGCGCCTGGAGAGGTACAGGAGATGCCGGCACCTGCCGCCCTGCAACTGATCAGCGGTACGGCAGGCTCTGAGACTGCCGCCCTGCAACTGATCAGCCGTACGGCAGGCTCTGAGACTGCCGCCCTGCAACTGATCAGCCGTACGGCAGGCTCTGAGACTGCCGCCCTGCAACTGATCAGCCGTACGGCTACTCGCCCTATGCGTACGGCAGGCTCTGAGACAGCCGCCCTGCAACTGATCAGCCGTACGGCAGGCTCTGAGACTGCCAACTTGCAACTGACCCACTCGCTCGGGTGATGCGGGCGGTGTCGCTATTCCAGATGGCATTACTGGCCAGAGATCTTCGGGCCGATGATCTGGAATTTGTAGCGGTAGCTGTCTCGTGACAGTATTCTGTGGTGTGCAGAAGTACGTGCCGCCAGAGGTGCCATTGTGACGGCTAAAGGCTGCTTGTGCCCTTACTTCTCTGTAATGGAGCATTTCGCCTATGGCGTGGCATGAAGAAATCACTGCGAAACAAGGTTTGTACCTCGCCTTGCTTACCGGTGGTGGCGACCATGCTTGAGGTGCACTGTGTCGGGCGTCGTAAAATACCGTGTCAGCAATGCTGAGCCGCTTGGTCGTATTGTAGCGACCTCTGACGTAGTTGCTGAGGCTTTCCGTTGTCATTTGGCATGGTTGCATGTATGAATACACCATATCATGTGCGTGAACGCGGTCTGGCGTTTGGGAAGTCTGCCTGTATAAGAGTCCGGAAGATAGCCTCAGGATCTTGTATAGTTGTCCGCCTTCCTGATTCCGATCGAATATTTGGAATGCATATGTGGTTGTCTCACGCATATTACATTGTCTGGCATATTCACGAAATTGTACTTGCTATGCGAGCTCATGTGGCTGATATAAAGTCATGGCCCGTTTCAGTAAGCCAAGCGAATGATACTGCCGATAACAATCCCAGCTCACAGATGACGTCACGCAATCGGCAGCGCCGGAATCTCATCGAAACTACACGGCCAGCAACGTTGATAAGTTTACGCATGCGTGACATGCATTCAGCAGATGAGTTTTCCCAGCAACCGAAATACAGTATTTAATATGTGACAGACCCAGGCTAATGAAAATCATATGAAGAACAATTGAATGCTATGTTGAGCGTGGTTAGGTTCGATAAGTAGGTATGCCGCTGGATTCTGAAACCAGGTGGTCAAGATGTGGATCATTGTGGGAGTGTGATCAATGACTCCGCCCAAGCTTTTTATGTTCATATTCACGTATAATTGGGCCGTTTGCTGCGTTCAAGGTGACTTCGGGAAGGTTGATTAGCATTTGCCGTGCGCCAACAACAATAAGTTGTGTTTCGTGGGGGTTCAATTTCATTTGATTTTGACAAAACCATCTCTAAAATTCAAGTAGTTTCCATCCGTGGAATAAGATCGGCTATTTCAGATTGTTTTCTAGAAACACTGAACTGGGTGTTGTCAGTATACTGTGTAATACTGACACCATTGTCTATGTGAAAGCTTAAATCATTAGAGAAACTATTGTAGAGCAAGGGACAAAGGGAGGTTCCTACACCCGGATGTAAAGTTTGAATTGGTGTTGACAGGTGTTGCCCATCTTGCGGAACTCGGTTCCCGTGTAGTTCGATCGGCAGTACATCCACCCGTACCTGTTGAACGTGTTGAGAAAGGTATCTATGAAACCAAGTGCTATCAATTCTGTAATGGTCTAATTTTCTGATCAATTTTTAATGCTCGATCACGTCGAAACATTTACTAACATCCAACAAAACAAGAAGGTTAATTTATCTGTGGTCTATAGCCTGAATAATTTTGTCCGTAACCGTAATCATCGCAGTTTCAGTGCAGCAGAATCTCAGAAACTATGCATTGACGAAGATATTATTTGAGTTAAGATATTCGGATAATTGTTCATGGACTACTCGCTCAAGATTTTTTCCTATGCATAGCGAAATTTTGCTTTTGAGATTGGTCGGAAATTGAGTGGGTCTGTAAGAGCACCCGACGATTTGTATATAGGGTGTACGATAGCGACAGTCCAGAAGCCCTGGACAGCAGGGCTGGATATCTCTCACGAAGCCAGGAGGTCCAAGTCCTTATTTTCAAGACATTTTAAAATCGAATAGGGAAAATGACAACCTAGCCTTAGCAGGGTACCTAACCAGGGGTCCAGACCCCCCCGACCCACCCGGGATTTCCAGCCATGCTGGGCAGCACCAGTGACTAGGCTGGTGTTGATTAAAGGAAACTAACCACCTTGCCGAAATTCTGCAATCATACTAATTAGGGGTATTGGCACCTGAAAATGATGAATATGACATTGGTTTTGCGAAATATTATGCCCATACTTAAAATAACTGGATTTTGGAAAGTTTTTTATTTTTATCATAGGCCTCTAAAGGTTCGCCTTTAGGTTTAATTAAAGTTTAATTAATTTAATTAAATTTAATTTTTAATTAAAGTTTTAATTAAATTTAAATTACATTTAATTAAAGCCTTTAGGTTTAATTAGGTTTCATTAGGTTTAATTAAATAGAAGGTTTAATTTCCATTGAAATGCTGTTTGCTTCCATATGAAGGAATTTTCACAACGCCCACCGAGTCTGTCCATGTCCCAAAACCGATGATAAAAGGCCTTATAACTTCGGCTGGAAGATGTTTTGGACCGAACGGAGTATGAGGTATAAGTGATTTCTCGACGTGGTCTTCAAAACTGCTAACTCAGTTAAAATCCCATAATAAAGGTGGTTAGTTTCCTTTAAGCAAAGCATTATATGTCAGAGATTCGAGACCTTTCATTAGAAAACGTATTAACACTCCGTCGGCGCCGCACGCACCACTGCACCGGTGGTTATGACAACCACAGTTTAGTGCAACTCGGTCCGGCTCACCGGCCGCACTGTGGATCGGCCGGTGCCGTCCCGCGGCAGCCGGACAGGCAGCGCAGCGGCGGAGGGAGGGACCGCAACGGCGGAGGGAGAGACCGCAGCGGCGGAGGGAGGGACCGCAACGACGGAGGAAGGGGCCGCTGCCGCCCGCCACGGTCACCGATGTCAGCGGAATCTGTTTAAGACAGACGTGGCAATGCTATCTAATATTAAACCAGACAGCGATAACGTAGTTTTATTGATTACTTATTGCATACACCTACGAAATAACTCGGTGAGCCGGGAGCGGGCTGACTCGGGGGGCGGTCAAGTTGTACCGGGCCTGTGACGTAGCCAAGGCGATACTCGGCAGCACCTTGCGTGCATGTCAAGCCAAAACGGCCAATATTTGACACTGCTTTACGCACGCAATTTTTATTTTATATAGGCAAATTTGACATCATGCGAATGCCTGAAGAATTCTACATACGAATCCGGATCGTTTTTACTTGCATCGCCTCGAAAACACATGTTTCCTTGCCGGTAAACGAGGGCACTACACAAAACTGGCCGGCAAACTCCCGGAGGGCGGGGCCTAGAGTCGTTGCCATGACGACCGGCTGGCCCTCAAGGCCAGTCATGCGCCGAGCCTAGACAGAAAAGGAAGCTGCTGTTAAATGAAATTTCCAGGAATCTGCTAGATTTGGGATATTCTACTATAGGATTCTATAATCTGCCAGATGTCCACCACATTCTAGTAGAATATCGCATATTCTAGCTGTGACGTCACGAAGGCACAGTATATACTAGATCTGAGAATATACTCAACTTGGGTGTACCCGTTCTTTAATATACTTTGGGCTGACTTGCCTTCAGTTAGGCGCATATCACAGTGAAGGTCGTCCACGATGATTAACAAGCCAGAATGCCTAGTCAAATGGTGCTGCAAAAGGCCAGAAGGTCAAAAGGTGCAAAAGGTCACCTGTTTCTACATATAATGGTGGTCGATGGCCGGCCCGCACATGAAATTTAAGTTGGTCACTTATTATTTTGATTTCAAAATGGGCACCTTGGAGAAAAAATAGTGGTCGAAATCCGGATGTATTTTTAATGGACGGGGATGTGGTGCACCTTCAAATCCGCTTGCACCTCGACCCCCTGATGCAAATCCTAGATACGCCACTACACTGAATAGATACTTCCCCAGCAACGCAGTTGCTACCAGTAGCCTGATAGCATCATTTTATATTGAGTGAACTTGACATCCTGAACCCTCCATTTACCCGGGCACGCACCATGGATCGGGGGGGGGGGGTCAAGTTATTTCAGGTCTGTGACTTAGCCAAGGTGATACTCGGCAGCACTTTGCGTGCGTCTCAAGCCAAAATAGCCAATATTTTCCACGGCTTTACGCAGACAATTTTTATTGTATATAGGCAAATTTGATACCATGCGAATGCCTGAAGAATTCTACATACGAATCCGGATCGTTTTTACTTGTATCACCCCAAAAAGTATGTTTCCTTGCCGGTTAACGAGGACACTACACAAAACCGGCCGGCCGACTCCCGGAGGGCGGGGCTAAGTCGTTGCCATGACGACCGGCTGGCCCTCAAGGCCAGTCGTGCGTCGAGCTTCGGCAGAAAAGGAAGCTGCTGTTAAATGAAATTTAACGTTCTTTCTCATTCTTTGTACTCTTTTTCATGTCATCCTTTGCTTTCTCGTGTCAGCTGAATACAGGAGAAAGTAAAGCATGCCATAGTACCATATGCTCTTTTCTAATGAAAATTATAGAAAAATAAGAAAAATGAAGCACGTGAAGTTTTTGCCGCGGTTGCAACACTATATCACCAATTGCCAGGAGTCTGCTATATTTGGAATATTCTACTATAGGATTCTATAATCCGCCAGATGTCCACCACATTCTAGTAGAATATCGCATATTATAGCGGTGACGTCACCAAGGCACAGTATATACTAAATCTGAGAATATACTAAACTTGGGTGTACCCGTTCTTTAATATACTCTGCCATGGATGATGTACGCCATGATCCATGCACGTACAATCAATCGTTCTCAAGGAACGCCATGCCTGCCTACTGTTGTCCAACACTCACACAGTTGTGCTAGTTTGCCCAAAAAAAAAAACACAGTTGTTGGACACAATACGGACGTCCATCAAATTTGCTTCATATATTTATATCAGTCAATGCTATTGTTAGTTCCAGAAAAAAAATTGTTGGACACAATACGGACGTCCATCAAATTAGCTTCATATATTCATATCAGTCAATGCTATTCCATAAGGAGGCCTTATCCTAGCGAAACTTGAACGTCGGTAAAGCCGTATACTGAACTAAATTTGCAGCAAGATTTTGAGTAACACATTTGGCAGCTATCGACTGGGACAAATGTGGCGCTCTCTGTTCATTTCTGTAAGTTTTTAATTGATTAGCATGGCCTATCAAGGCGATAAGGAGCAACTGTGATATCTCAGTGAGTTAGCTGTAGTAGCCATTTCACCAAGAACAGAGCATTAAATTCTTAGTTTTATTTCCGGATGTCAGGTGTCAGGCTACATTAAACACACATTGTTCTGCTGATTGGAAGGTGAATGTTACATGTTTGTGATTCTGATGAAGTGCTGTGCATGATAGTTTAATTGTTCCAAAATATGGTATTGTACTTTAAGGTTCTATCACCTGGTTGGTTCCCTTAATTCTCGAGCATCACTCACCCAGAGATGAGTTACGTGGCCGATCGAGGGGAGTCCGTATCTGCAGGTATGCCAGTCCCAAAGATTACAGAAAAATATGGGGGGACGAGTGGTCCAAGCGTAAGATGCTCGTCTCACAATCAAAAGATTGTGGGTTCAAGTCTCACCTGTTGCTACTCTTCACCCACAACCAATCAGCGTGAGAGATTGGCAGTGCTATATGACTGAATGGTCGATGTGTCATAAAACCAATGACCAACCAAAGAAAAATATGGTTATCAGACAGACTGGGCAAGACAGGAACTGGAAAATGTACTTTAAGCAGAATTTGTATGCTTAGAGTAGCCACTACAACTGCTAATATGTTGTCAGACAAGATTTCTGATGTAAGTTAAGAAAAATTAAATATAGAGAAGTAATGCTACTCTTCAAGTTTGATTAGTAGGTATGTTATCATGGTTAATCTATTCAGTATATTCATACAACAATGTGCAGAGATTTGAGTGCAGTGCAGCTTTAAATGCACCCAGGTCCATTAAGGCTACTACATCATCAGGCAATGGGTTCCAGATGTCACAGCATCTGAGGCTAAAAATATCTTCCTATAATCCACTGATGCATGCCTGTCAGCCAATTTCAGTGTGCGTCCATGTGTGTTTACCAATGGTGCCAGCACAAACATGTCGGGGATCTTAATGGTAGAATGGCCATGACAAATCTTCCAACATTTGATAATGTCCATTCAAATCAGTCTACCTTTCACTGAGTATAAATCTAGTTTCTGTAATCTGGCATCATAATCCAGACCTTCCATCTACTGTATGTTTCATGTCCACCTTCTCTGTACTGATTCTAGTTGCCTTAAATCACCTATGTAGCCTGTATTCCAAACACATGATGAAAACTCCAAAAGAGGCCTGACATGAGTAATGTATATGGTTTTCATAAATTTAGGAGAATGACATAAAGTAAAACTTAGTAAGTTGCTGGCCAGACTTCAAGCTTCTTGTACTATGCCAGCAATGTGTTGATGGAGATGCAAGTTTTTATCTTCTGTGATGCCTAAGTCAGTATGCATCTCAACAAAGCTTACCTGAAATCCATCTAGGTAATAATGTGCATAAGGGCCAATATTTTCCAGTCATATGAGCCATGGTGTGCTTTGAGAACTGCACATTTGTTAGAGTTCATTGCTAGTCTTCATGACTTGGCAGTACTAACCAGTGTGTCTATATCTTTTTGGCCCTGTGAAATGCCAGCCAGCAGGTCTGTGACAGATTTGTAATTCAGTTTCATTTATAACTGCAAAAACCAAATCTGCAAAAAGGTCATCTGCAAGAACATTGAACTGGGAGTGTATACCATGAGGTATATAATTAACATAAATCAAGAATAACACAGGACCTAGTACAGAGCCCTGGGGTACTCCACTCAGAACATCCTTTGGTTTGAGGTGTTCAGAAGACAAGGTTTACAGACATTTTGCCTCCATAGAACAAACAAATTGGTTAGGTTTGGTTAGGTTAGGCTAGTTCAGGTTGTTTAAGCTTGAAAAATTCAAAATTGTTTGCAATTTGTTAGATATGCAAATTGTGTTTCTTCAAAAGCAGGTTACTTTTGATTAGGTTAGGTTTAGTTAATTGGTCAGATTAAATGTCAATGTCACAGGCATATCAGCATACTCCTTGCAGCTGCACTGAAACCAAAGCATTAAATTTATTCAAATAACATTCAAAAACAATAGAAAAAACATTTTTGACATGCAAATACATGTTGATCTCTGTCTCCCGATAAAAGATATGACGGGTGCCGGGGAAAGGGGGTTTGATGGGGGAATATATAATGAAGAATAGTGCAAAATTACAACAAAGAGTATCCTAGCTTACCCATGTTTTATTTGTACCGATCAGGAACCTTGCCACATTCTCAGCAACTGGAGCTTGATAAGGTGATTTGTGAGGAAATCAGTAGAAACTTTCAGAGGAAATGCCTTATTCTTGGTGACTTTAATCTAAAAGGATATGAAAATGTTGGTGTTGGCTCCCCAGCATGTAAACTGTTTAGGAAATGCCTTGAAGAGGACCTGTTCTTACACCAGTTTGTAACAGAACCAACTAAGCAGGGCTCATTCTTGGACCTTGTCTTCTCGGATTTAAATAATTTAGTTCAAGACTTGACTGTGGGAGAAACTCTGGGAAGAAGTGACCATAACATAGTGAGATTCAAGGCACATGTAGCAGGGACAATCAAGGATAATTTGGCAAAGGTTCCAAATTTTAACAGGGCAGACTTTGACTGCATGAGAGCAGCTTTAAGTGCCATAAAATGGGAAGAAGAACAGCTTCTGGCCCATGGTATTGTGGGTAACATCCTGAAATGGATAGGGTTGTGGCTTTCATATAGATAGCAGAGAGTGATGCTAAATGGTACAAAATCATCATGGCAAAATGTTCTTAGTGGAGTCCCCCAAGGATCAGTACTGGGACCACTATTATTCATTGTGTTTGTAAATAACATTGAAAGTGGCCTAAGCAGTAAGGTTTTGAAATTTGCAGATGATTTGAAGGTCTTTAGGGCAATAACAGGGCACAATGAGCAGGTCTTGCTGCAGAAAGGCTTAGATGAGCTTGTGAAGTGGTCCGAAAAATGGCAAATGAAATTTAATTTTGATAAGTGCAAAATCATGCATGTAGGTAGGCAGCATATCAAGGCTCCATACTTGATGGGTGGCCAAGTACTATCTGTGACTCAGCGGGAGAAGGACTTAGGTGTTATTTTTAACACAAAATTGGGGGCATCAGAACAGACCAAAGAAGCCAGGAAGAAGGCACTAAGAATGCTTGGGGCAATAAATAGGAATGTATCATACAAAAGTGAGGAAGTCATCAGGAAGCTTTGTTGTGCATATGTCAGGCCACATCTGGAATATTGTGTCCAAGCTTGGTCTCCCTAGTTATGAAAAAAGATTGTTGGCTTTTAGAGAGTACAAAAGAGGGCAACAAAAATGGTGAATGGTATGGGCAACCTGGCATATGAGGAAAGATTGAAGAAATTGAATATGTTTTCACTTAGATATAGAAGGCTGAGAGGAGATCTCATCGAGGTCTTTAAATTTGTTCATGGTCAGGAACAGGGTTATCTCAGGGAACTGTTTGAATTTAACAGAAATGATGCAATTAGAGGTCATCAATTCAAAATTAAAGTTAATCACAGCAGGACAAGGTTAAGACAGTCCTTCTTCACCAACAGGGTAGTAGAACACTGGAACCAGCTGCCAGAAACCATTGCCAGTAGCAACACCCCTGAACATCTTTAAGAACAGCATAGACAATCATTATAAGAATAGGGGCTTGTTTTTCTGTATTCCAGGGAAAGTTGATCAACACATTTGATGGACAACTGGTTCAGTGTACAGAGTGCAACCAAGAAGGGCCCTTGTGGCTCATAGTTGCACTGATCTTTTATGTCTTTGTCTTTATTACCTAAAACATGCAGATGTGGGATCACCAAAAGCCACCTAAGATGTTGGATCATGCAATACCTATGAATGTTGGTCCACCCTAATCTATGGACGTTTTATCATCTAAAACATTTGAATGTTGGATTATCTAATATCTACTGATGCTAGACAGCCTAAAATATTCACATCTAAGATACCAGTGGTGGTTAATGTGCCACCTTCATGGCTTCAAGCTCCAGCAGAAGACAATAGGATGCTCTACTGGAATTTTTCATTGTGTTTTGATGTGCCCTTTAAACTCAAATAATTAACTTTCATTGCATTTAGAGATACTTGTGTCACAGAATGCACTATTGGTAGTATCGGGAATTGTATCTGGTATTTGGAATTGTACCATTAGATGCTATTGTTCCATCATCCATAGCACAGCATGTCTGTGATAGTTCTGGAGTTGCAAACACATCAGTGTTTAAACATATGATGTAAACTGACTAAACATGACCCATAAGCAGAATGTTAAAGGTTGGTGGGAAGGAATGTCAATTCAGTGTTCCTTAAAGGAAACTAACCACCTTGCCAAAATTCTGCAATCATACTAATTAGGGGTATTGGCACCTGAAAATGATGAATATGACATTGGTTTTGTGAAATATTATGCCCATACTTCAAAAAACGGGATTTTGGAAAGTTTATTTATTTTTATCATAGGCCTCTAAAGGTTCGCCAAGAGAGGAATAAACTATGGCAGCAATATAGACTCGCAAAGTTTTCGTGGCGAAAGTGGCGCAATATCAGGGTGCTCAGGGTATTTGTGGGATTTTGGTGCTGTGTGTTTATACCAAACTTTCATTCGAGGCAATATTAGAAGCCTGTGAGGGCATTGCAAGTCAAGTTATTCCGGATATTTCCTGGATACAGGCAGGCAAGTGGAATGAATTGAAGCGATGGTCTCTAAATAACACAATTTGTAATTTCCATTGAAATGCTGTTTGCTTCCATATGCTTCCATATGAAGGAATTTCAGAACGCCAAAGGAATTTTCACAACGCCCACCGAGTCTATCCATGTCCCAAAACCGATGATAAAAGGCCTTATAACTTCGGCTGGAAGATGTTTTGGACCAAACAGAGTATTAGGTAAGTGATTTCTCGACGTGGTCTTCAAAACTGCTATCTCAGTTAAAATCCCATTATAAAGGTAGTTGGTTTCCTTTAAGTGGTATGTTGTACCCATTTCTGCAACAACAAAAATAACTGCAATGCCCTGAGATGGTGTGAATACATGAAGATAATTTTAAGCCACAAATTTGACTTCAAAATCCATCTTTACCCCTGGTCAGTGAAAAAAAATTAACCATTTTGCATGGAAAATCACAGTTAATGAAAGTTTTAGGTTTTCATCCTTGGTGATGACTTTCATCTTTTCATAAACATATTACAAACACAGATGGTCATTGTTGTGATGGAAATAAAGTGCATGTTTGCAATGTTTTCATCCTTATCTTTTGTTTTTCCAGAAGGTATCAATAGTCTCACTCTCAGGTGAATATAGAATGAGCTTTGAGACAAATGCATATAATCACAAAACCTAAGGGACCTGTAGTGAAGATGTTCCTGGCAGGCTGAAAATTATTGTATAATGAACTAGATGTGTCTATCTTCATGAAGCTAGGCATGAAGTTCACAGTGTATCCTCACAATCAGAGGATTATATAGCATGATGAACATAAGTGCAGCAATCTATGAATATGCATGAATCCATGAAATACACACTCATACCATGCGTCTTTAAAAAAACATGTGAAGCTGTAGCATAACCAGAAATTCGGCCGAGCTGACACACTTAAGGGCTGAATCATGACATTGGCCAAACCCAAGTAATTGTCAGCTAATGCAGGGGGGATTTGGAGCAAGGGGGTGGGGGCATCACCAGCCTAGATAGCCAGATTTGAACTAAAATTATCCTTTATTCATGCTCTTCAGAAAAACAGGGAACATTTTATGTGAAGAAAAGTATTGTTTTAAACTAGAGCTTGCACCTAAACCGTACAAATCAGGTATTTTTCGTCAGCGATTTATTAAATCTTACACAACCCAAGCTGACTGACAACGGGCTGGCTGGATCCACCCATGAGCTGAACCCTTAACAGCGTTAAATCTCATGACTGAGTAGTATCTCAGCACTGATTACAGACAAAGAATGCAGGTACACAAATCTACATTAATAAATACAGAAATTCCCAAACCTCGATCCTATTCGGCGACTTACGAGGGCTCAGCTTTGTTTTTCGAAGTCTTGTGTGCGTCACAATTGTAGGCATGTATTTTGAAGAAAAATAGAATTGATAAAATGTTCCGATATTAATATATGATTCTCTTCAGATGTAAACAGAGAAATAAAGTTAGAATTGTTTCTTCATTTATCTTAACCTTACACTAATAAATTTCACAAATACTGCAAATATTAGCAAACATTGTTTATCAAGAACATGGGATGAAAAATTTCATCCTTAGGCTGGCACATTCCAGGAGGATGAAAAACACATGAAAATACAGGTGAATTTGTGGATGAATACTGGCGAGCATGATGGATAAATCAAAGATCAAAGCAAATATTTGAACGTCTCATCATTTTCTACACATTATAAAAGGACAATAACGCTCTGCCGCGCGCGGTACAAGGAATTATTCATATGTTCATCTGTGGGCTTTTTCGGCCAGTCTGAAGGATGAAAAATCCAGGTAAACGCGGGGGTTTGATATACGGAAGTGCTACGAATAAATCGCACAACAACTGGGATTTTCCAACTCTCCGTTCATTTTAGTGCGTGAAAATTAGTACAAAAACACTTTCGAAGGTCTTCCTTACGTGCCATATTTTTTACAACGCAAGAGCTCCTGACGTGGGGATGCTTGGAAAGTATGCTGCAAATGGAGACCAGTTCCTTGGTGATATGGCAAGGGAATACTATAAGTGGACAAAAATATAATTATTTCAAGTTCATTTTCTGATTTGAGCACACAAAATACTCGACATGTGCACATTTAAGTGAAAATTATGGTGTTTTTCAATTGCCATTTGTCGATAGCTCACTGGCTTTTTCCTTCGTCACAGGTAACAACCTGAATGCCATAATTCTCCCTTGTAGTGGAAATATTTGATCCTAGTTTTTTTTCATGGCATTCTTTATATTGTTCCAAGTCCTTTCCAGTATAATAGCCTCCCAGCCGTGCAGGTTAAATATAAAAAAATAAATTGCGAAGTGTGCATTGTGTCCTGTGGCACTATAATTTGTCACGAAAGCGCAAAACATCGCTGCGCTGAATTTTGTTTACATTCCATTGTTTTCATAGCCTTGCATTTGGCATATACGTGCATACAGTGCAGCGTAAGTTCTGTGTGTACTGCCTTGAGCGTTGTTAACCTTAAACCACCTCATCCTACATTGCACAGATGTGTGGTACAATGTAGATGATGAATATCTCAATCTAGATTGGTGATATATTAGTGGCATATCTGCGTGTGCTGTTCGGAGGAAAGCATATGATCGAGGTAGGGCGAGTGGATTCTAAGGTTGTTCTGCTTTGTTGGGAGGGGGCAGATTCAGAGCTGAATGAGGCTGAAATAGATATTGTAGGGGGAGAGACAGTATTGGATCTAAGGAGGCCGAATGGGCCGCCCCCCATGCCCAAAGGGGAACGCCACCTCATCTGCTAGAATGCTACCCCTCTAGCCTCCTTTCCATCCCCTACTGTTGAAGTGCCATCCATCCGGGAGGTCGGAGTTCACCCCCTCCCCCTCTGGTCCCTGCTTCCTAGGAAGGCAAGTTAGTGCCACCCCAGCACATCTTTAGCTTCCACCAGCCCCACAGCTTAAATTCCTGTATCCGACCCTATTTGAGACTGAATTATGTGATGCTGAATATTCCTACAGGGGAGGAGCCTTAAAATGTTGCAAGGTGTGGGCAGGGCAGGAATTATGGATCCAGCACCCAATTATATTGGCATGAGGAGAAGTTTAAAAGAAATTATGAATTTACAAAAGAAGTACCTAAAAGAAGTAGCTAAAGAAACCGGAAAGATAATGAAACTATGAGCCACAGGGGCCAATGGCATATGAACAGGGCAGTCCCCCCCCTCCTCCAGCTTTGAAGCTGGTGGGCATTACCTGCCATCTTTTCATGGTCTGAGCACCCAGATCTCTCTCCCCCCCCTGTAGAAAACATTTCAGTCTCATAGCACATCCTGCCGCCTCACCCCCCCCCCACATAAAAAATGTTCCTTATGGCCCTGACAGGGGCCATCTTGGTTACACTTTGTGGACACTAAGAACTAGTTGTCCACAACATTTGTCGATTAGTTATCCATGAAATAATGAAAGGAAATTCTTTTCTCCTTTTAATACCAGTCTATGCTATTTTTATAGACTGCTATACATACTGACAATGCCAATTGTGCGTGATAGCTGGTTCCAATGTTAACTACCCTGCTGGTAAAGAAAGACTGTCTTGTCTTTATCCTGATATGGTTAACTTTGATTTTGAATTGATGGTCTCTAATAACTAATTGTATAATTTGTATTATCCTAGAGATGGATCTGTTGCTGACCATGAATAAATTTAAATACCTTGATGAGACCTTCTCCCCTTATTTTTCTGTATCTAAGTGTACACACATTCATATCTTTTTTAATCTTGTCTCATATGGTAGGTTGCTCAAATTACTAATCCTCGTTTGCACTCTCTCTAAATATTACCAACTTTTTCCATAGCTATAGGGGATCAAGCTCCATTATTTAAAATGTGCCCTGAAATTTTGTTATTGCTTTTTTGTATGCTGTCCATAATTTGTGGACACAATATGATGTACACAATTTTGTGTTCACAATAACACCTAAGTCCTTCTGTTGAGTCACAGCTAGTACTTGGCTACCCATCAAGTATGGATTCCTGATATGATGTCTACCTACATGCATTATTTGACACTTATCAAGGCTAAATTTAATTTGGCACTTTTTATACCTTTTCAATACTATTTACGAATATTGTGACCAATAGTGGTTCCAGTACTGACCATTGCAGTACTTCACTAAGAGCATCTTGTCATGAAATCTTCATGCCACCTAGCACCGGGGACGAGTGGTCTAGGGGTAAGATGCTCGTCTCACAATCGAAAGATTGTGGGTTCGAATCTCACCTGTCGCTACTCTTCGCCCGCGACCAATCGGCGTGAGAGATTGGCGACGCTATATGACTCGACGGTCGCCGTGTCGTAAAACCAATAACCACAACCACCACCGCCACCTAGCACCACTCTCTACTGTCCATCTGAAAGCCATAGCTCAAACTGATTTTCATATCAGGATTAAATCAATATGATGTCTTATCACACTTGTCTGTAGCAAAATCCAAAATGTTCAAGATATTTGTCAGCGAGATCAACCTTTTCTAAACACATGCTAGGTGTCTCGAATCAATATGTTCCCTTCCAGAAAACAACCATTATATCCGTAATAATTGGTTTAAGCAGCGTATATCCTAAGGATGTTGGTCCTGCATTTACATAACTTCATTCAAAATGGTGTGGTCCCAGCATTGTCCCGACTAGACGCTGCCTCAATCACGCCGTAATCTAGTAGAGATCGCGGCGCCTTGCCCGCGGTATTAACTGCAAAACAATTGTCGCACCTCTACCACTGACCCACACTAATCTGTATCCGTTCTTTGACAATAACGCCGCTGCTGCCTCAATCCTGTGTGCCGGGATCCTGCTATCCTAGTTTGGTCTGGCCGCATCGTCCGTCCATCACCTACATCAGACCTTCCTGCCATCCTTCTGAGGTTGTGTTTTTTCACCTACATCCTGTCCTGTGTTCTTACGTCGTTGACTTGCTGCTTGGATCCGTGGGTATCAGGCATGGTGAAAATTAAATCTGATGAAGCTGTCGTATGCCATATATGTCTTAGAAATATCAGAAAAAGTAATGCTAAGCGACATGCGCAAAACGTGCACAGGGAGGGGGGAAAACTTCAGGACTTTAGCAAGGCATGTGAGAGAGAGAGACAATGCGACGGAAGAGGCGGGATCGAGTTGTCCGTCCAGACCCGATCGGATGTAGCACTGCTGTGGGGACGTCTGGAGACGATGCCACGCCAACTGCACCAGCAGCAACCACCGACTGCCTCCCTCGACTCTGACAGTGATGTAGACGATCCCAGCCCAGCTGCTGTCGAGCCGGAAATGAATGACGAGCCCAACAGTGACCCCATGGACGAGACGAGACCGACAAGGACAGCGGTCATGGACACAGACGATGCGATTATATTACTCAGACTTGAACGGTTATGGTTGTTGATGCAATACAACTCATATTTTATGTTCCGAGTGTGTACTACATCATTGGCGTTGAAAGAACGTGGAACGATGGACAAAGACAAGAGAAGCTGTTGCTTCAGTTCAACGAATCCAAGTCGCGTTGGGGATATGCAAAATAATTATCTCCGTGAGATAGTACGATTTTGGTTTCGCTGTTGGCTGGTATTCGTAGAAACTATCCACATTTCCAGTCACACTCGCGATCATATCGATTCGAAGTTCAGCCATGCACAATTAAAAGTTGTTATTGGCTTGGTTAGTGCTTCTGTTGATGGCGTCGGTGCTGACTGTTCAGATGCCTCATTTCACTTTTAT
>JAOTOM010005022.1:537500-744711 GCA_034440615.1 Ashinkailepas kermadecensis
TGCTAAGTTGCTAGTTAAGCTATGAACAAGTACAATCCATTTGCTTCTTATTTGCTCCCACATGCTTTTATATAACAATATTTAACCAATTTTTTTTTAAAGGGACTGTATTGACCCAAAATATTGTATGGACATGTGATGTGATGAAGGGAAGGTTACTACCGAGTTTCTTTGCCATTGCATGCTTTCAAGTTATCAAGTACAATAACAAGAAAGGTGTTCTTTGAGAGCAAGTTTGCATTGTTTGGGTCCAATGGGGAAAAAAACCTTACACAATGTTTGAATGTCATGGATGTTAATATGATTAAAGCGCCTTGCAAATGTTTGCTTTTTGTTTTGTATCTCAAAACAAACCGAAGTATAGCCACAGCACACTGTTGGCTCCCAGTGCTGTTAGTCCCAGTGCTGGTACTAGTACCAGTCGTGGCGTTTTGAATGTTCCTGTACTGTTGCAGGAGCCGCTGCCGACACGCCCGGTGGTCAAGCCCTCGTTGGTCAGCTGCCTGCAACGTCGCCTTCACGGTGCGATTGCGCCGTTCTACTGCCCCAGATACTGACTGGTGGTAGCGTGGGGCCCGGATATAACTCACACCCACACTCTGCAGGTAATTTCTGCAAAAGTAGATGCAGTTCGTGCCGTTGTCGGACAGCAATTCCCTGGGGGTATACTTCGCGTGACGCCAAGACCTCTGGAAATTATATACACGCGTGACAGTTTGGCTCCGAGCGAAGTCCAGCGTCTACCTACTTGGGAGAAGTCGGCTGCCAAGACAACGGCATATCGCTGAGCGTGGGCTGCATCCATAGGACCAATAAAGTCCAACCCTACCTTGTTCCACGCTGCCGCTGGTAAAGGCACTGGATGCATTGGAGTATGTCGAAGTACCGCCGTCTCATCCATACACAGTGGCGCAGACTTCACAGCCCTTGCTTACACCATCTCGATCAATGCCAGACCACCAGTATAGCTCCTGCAGTCGCTGCTTGCATCTGACGATGCACTGGTGCCACTGATGTGCCATGCTGAGCAGTCTGAGCGAAGTAGACTTTCTGGAACGATTAGGCAATCGCAGCGCACAGCCAAACCTCTGCACAGTGGGTTGATCCCTGAGGTGGAAGAATGGCTGAAGGCCAGGCGAGCAGTCGCCCGGCCTACGAGACCACGGACGCGATACCTGATCACGCAACACGATCTTCCCTTGTACCCGCCACGAACTCTTCATCGATTGCCGCCAGACGGTCTCTTTTTGTAGCAATACATTTGTATTTGTCCTCCACCACTTTTGCCGATGCCGGCAGTCGCGACAACCCATCTGCAGGACGTACACCTCCCTTCACACGCTAAACTGTGAATGAGTACTCCATGAGCCAGTATGACCACTTTGTTATCTTCATGGCAGCTTGGGCGCACCCGGTGACGTCAGCGGTGTCTGCAATGCCACATGGTCAAGTCGCAGACAACTGCTGATTCCAGAGATACTTCCTCCATTTCGCCACTGCCCACACAACCGCCAGCGTCTCTCTCTGTCGTACTGCAGCGCCTCTGGGCTTGGTTTAGCGTACACAAGGTGAATGCTACCACCCTCTCTTCCTCTGAGTTAGGCTTAGACAACACCCCACCCAGGCCCACATCGCTTGCATCCAATGTTATGACTGTGGAAGCTGAGGGTCGTAAATCGTGACTCCCCGACTGCCGGGTACAGCACGTCTCTCTTTGAGCACTGCCGCGAGCTCCTCTATCCACTTGAACGGCATCGCCTCATTCAGCAGCATCCTCCGCAGTGGCTCCATGAGGATGCTGTATCCAGGCACGAAACGAGAGCAGAGGCCCAACAACCCAGTAGTGACTGGAGCTCTTTCGTGCTGGTGGGATGCCACATGTCCTAACGCCCTAGTCCGCTCTGGGCTCACCGAGGCTCCCGCCGAGGACACGGTAAACCCAAGGGAATCCGCAGCCGTCTGTCTCAGCGTGCATTTTCCATGTTTAGTGCTACCCTGTGTTCCCACAGACGTGTGAGCAGTTCTGCCAATCGCTCCTAGTCGCCTCACAGACGAGGACATCGCCCGGGTACCTGCACCTGCACTGCTTCAGGATTTCATCCATCGCCTTCTGAATTGTCATCGGTAAGCTCTTGGTCCCATGCAGACAGCGACAACACGAAAACAAATCTTAGTGACATACAAACGTTGTTAATGGTTGTGACTCGGAGTGTAGCTCCAGCTGTTGATTTGCAACTTTTAGGTCCAGACATGAGAACACTGTTGCTCCTTGCATCTGCTGAAGCATGTTCTGCATCAGTGGTAAATTATTCGCGAAATAGGGTGTAATATACAACTTACTGAACACTGAATAGACATCCTTCCAAAAGAAGTATTGATATCTTGCCTATTGGTGCATGTTTGTGGAAGTCTTCATGCCTCGTTTCTAACTATCCCGTTTATAGATATCATACTTTTGCCCATCATAACGGGATCCGGGAGCGTGATAACGAACATCCTGTATCGCAATTCCAGGTGAAGGGATTACCAATGATGTACAATGTTATGCTATACAATGCCAGTTTATAGCATAGGTGTTTGTATGGTTATCGTTGATATCGGTATCCCCAAATTAGATAGCTTTCAAAACACGCAAAACGGGAAGTCCTATGTACGCAATTATCTCAAAACTGAGGAGATCGTGATAGAACAAATCTGACACTTCAGATTGGATATTTAGTCACACGGGAATCTATTTCAGCCTGGATATTTCGTCAACCTGGCACTTGGGTGACCAAATATCCAGCTTCCATCTCTCCTCAATTGGCTGCAATTGTGCGACGGACAAAACACGATCAGTCTGCAACAGGGTTCGATTTATTATTCGCAATCCTAGATGTGAAGAATGGGCGCCACATGACCAATGAAGTTGATGCGCCCTAAAGCCCAAATAACTAACTAACTTAGATGTGAAGAGGAAAATGATTTGCTCGTCTAATCGGATACTTGTCTTCAAAGCTGTGACATCAGAATCTCTGTTTGCATTTACCAGGGAATCTTGATAACTCTATCGCAGAGCAGCTGATTGTCAAACAGCTCCATTCAATCTTTAAATGAGGAAAGTGAGAGGGGACGAGTGGTCTAGGGGTAAGATGCTCGTCTCACAATCGAAAGATTGTGGGTTCGAGTCTCACCTGTCGCTGCTCTTCGCCCGCGACCAATCGGCGTGAGAGATTGGTGACGCTATATGACTCAACGGTCGACGTGTCGTAAAAACCAATAACCAACCAGAGGAAAGTGAGAGGGTGATATTCTGAATGAGAAAAATGCCTGAACAGGCTATCATTCTAGCCCTGGTATTCAGCGCTGCTGAGTGTCCAACAGCCATTCATGAGCAAAGGTTGTTTTTGTGTTTATGTGGGCACCTTGAACAGGTTCCATTTTAAATGGTTCTGGGGATGGATGGAAACAGTGCATACAACTGAACAAGCCCCACCCAAGGAATTGCCTCTCAATTTATGAACTCATCCTTCATGCACATCTAGCATGTCATTGGGTTCACAGGCATGTCTTTATCTTGCTATCTGTCCAGTTTTACTGGGTTTTATTTTTACTTCCACATGCACACTGCATTCCTCAGTAATGTAGCAAGTGTCACCCTTCCAACAACGAGGTGAAATGGGGGTTGCACGGTAATTAGCATCTATTATCCATGGAATCCGAGCCTAATATAACTTTATTTGGGAAATGATTAAGGCGTGGAGTGTGCTGCCAGGAATTGGTACTGCTTCGCCCGTAGCCATCCTTACTCGTCATGGCATAATTAACTCATCAATACATTTCAAACACTTTTTTCTCAAGTTGGGTGTAAAGATAGACAATATGACGTTGTTTGCAATATAAATGAAGAAAGAAACGATTGATTTAGAACATTAAAGATGGACCTTCTAAGCACATTTGCTCTGAAATTGTTAAATGGTTGGGGAAGGAAGTGATACCTGCCTAATAATTACCCAATGTATGGCCATCACTTGGGGAACCATCACTGAGACATGAGAAATTAGATGGACAATTTAATTATTGTAGCTTAAAACTCACATGGAAATGAAGAATGCATCAGCATTTAAATTTGTCTACAGATTCACTACCAAAAATGAGAAAAGCATAAACATTGATGAAAGTTGATACTACAACTAGAAAAAAAGAATACATTGCTATATATATATAGCCCACGCACCAAGCTCACCAGCATGCCTTGGAGTACAATAACTCAGGGTTCTAGAACATGTCACCACATTGCCATGCGTTAACTTTTTTTTAAAGCGTTATAGAACCGACTACCTTAGGGGTGGGGTGGGGTGGGGTGGGGTGGGGTGGGGTGGGGTGGGGTGGGGTGGGGTGGGGTGGGGTGGGGTGGGGTGGGGTGGGTGGGGGAGGGAGTGGAGTGGGGAGTGGAGTGGAGTGGAGTGGAGTGGAGTGGAGTGGAGTGGAGTGGAGTGGGGTAGGGTTGTGTAGGGTAGTTTGGGGACGTGCAGGTTAGGTCAAGACGTCTCTACATTAAGTAAATTCATTAAATCAGGGAAGATGTACAATCACCACTGATATTTGAGGGCCGAGTGGCATCGACGAAGTGGAATAGACGAGTGGTGTAGTTGCTAAGGTGCGTCAATAATCTTAATGAGACTATGGGTTTTAATCCAACAGCCCACTCTCCAGTAGGATCTCTTATTCTTCATTTGCATGTATAAATGTGTATCCGAACAAGAAGATAGATGTTGTTAAATGTTCAACAGTTCCAAGTTGGATCATATTTCTGTTTTACCTTCCACATAATTGGGGACGAGTGGTCTAGGGGTAAGATGCTCGTCTCACAATCGAAAGGTTGTGGGCTCGAGTCTCACCTGTCGCTACTCTTCGCCCGCGACCAATCGGCGTGAGAGATTGGCGACGCTACATGACTCAACGGTCGACGTGTCGTAAAACCAATAACCAACCAGCCTTCCACATAATTGAAGAAACAAAAGAAGTAGGTAGGTAAACAGTTCCTGTCCACGTTTGTTTACATGCTTGGGCAGTCCAAGTCCACTTTGGCCCCTCATAGCTTGAATTGGTTGGTTGGTTATTGGAGCTTAGGGGCGCATCGACTGCGTCGGTCATGCAGCGCCCATTTCATCGCCAGTCAAACAATGAAATGCAAACAAAAGTCAGTCAGAATGACATGTCACGAGGTTAAGTACAAGTGTGATACCATACCGTGCTACGATTCTCATTTAGTGGTATTGGTATATTTGTATTATGCATTATCATTTGATGTTCCTTTGTCATTTGTCTGCTGTATTGGTAATTACATGACCTATCATTAGCGGATCACTGTACGGCTGGATCCCCTCTCCGTTCAAGTTAGGTCGTCCTGTGTTCCAGTATTTGTACCAGCTGGATTATCCATCAATATAGCGAGAAATAAAATAATTTGCACATTTTGTATGTTGGAGTACACATATGCATCTTCTATTGCCGTCACAATTAACAGTATCCAATGCCTCTTTGAATGTTAGGCGCTGTGTGACCGACGCAGTCGATGCGCCCCTAAACTCCGATAGCCAACCAACCAACCCTCTGCATATGTTTTTTTTTTAAAAGTCCACCGCTGCAACAGTCTCTTTACGTATGTATTCGTTTCTCAGAGGCGGGACTACAGTCCCAACGAATTCGCGACCTTCGAGGCTTTGGCAACATCTCGTGCCAGCGATGCCACCGACAGACAGCCACCGCCACATCTTCGGGATCATCAGATGACGATTTGGCCTCAGCTGACGGCGCTGACATCAACCAGCCAGGCGATGACGACTCGGCCTCTTCGTCAGCGACTGCCACCGTCCACCGATCCTGCTCCGGTCCCCACCTGCCCGCCAGCCTCTGTCGGGAACTCTCCTGCCTCACCATCAAACGCTGCCGCCATCCAGCCTGCCTCGTCAACTCATTTGGTAACCGTTGGTGTCAACCATCGAACTCTGGTCCACACCGGCCCGCCAGCTTCTGTCGGCAACTCTCCTGCCTCACCATCAACTGCTGCCGCCATCCAGCCTGCCACGTCAACCCATATGGTGGCCGTTGGTGTCCATCAAACTCTGGCCCTTACCTGCCCGCCAGCCTCTGTCGCCAACCCTCCTGCCGCACCATCAACCGCTGCCGCCATCCAACCTGTCCCACGATCAACCAATGACGTCAAGCGACTTGTCCCTCCATCAATCAATCATCCTTTGACCGTTTCCGTTGATCGTGGGCCATCTGCATCTCCTACCAGTCCGTGCTTCCAGCAGTTTTGCCTCGTCCTCAACCCGTCCACCAACCGCTGCTATAACCTACCCCGCTACGTCTTCAACCCACCCACCAACCGTCACGACAATCCACTCTGCTCGTCCGTCTGCCAAGCGCCCGAGAACCATATCCTTTGTCCGTGCTTCACCGGCACCAGCCTGCCCGCCAGCCAATCCCACCACTCATCCTGTCTCTCTATCAGTGTTGCGCCCTTTGCCATTCGTTCGTTCTATGCCGTCTGCACACATACTGATGGTCCTGATGGCAGCCGTCTTCTCCTGTCCTCAACCCACTCATCAACAGAGCGTGAAGCCATCGAAGTTATAATTGGGTAGAATGGTGGTCCTGACCTTTATGTATGGTTATAAGTATCGTGTGTGGAGATAATTGAAGTGAAAACACTCTTGTAACGCATATTTGAATTGATGCCTGTAATTAGCTGTGTGCTATATAGTGCGTGTGCGCGCTTGTGCTCGTGTGTGCGCGCTTGCCCGTTTACGTGAATAATGTGCTTGTGAAACATTGATCATGTACTAACCTCGAAAAGCTTTTCTGTACATTCTTTGAGTTGTAAAGCAGGTGAATCGCTCATTGGTGAGGAGCAAGCTCAGCTACTTGGCGGAAAATTCATGTCACATGTACCTTGATGTTCGTCTCAGACTTTATATTTGCGTCAGATTTAAAGAGCGTGCATTGACGCCTAACATAATAGCATAATAATACCACGAAACGTGTATTGGATAGGCGCATCCGACTGAAGCGAATAAAGCGCTCGATCACATATGACTGTTTTTTGTATGTGCAATCTACCACGGCGAAGGATGCAACCGCGTTTAGCGTACGTGACTGCTTTTCATGTACCACACCATGGTGATCGAAAATAGAAGTGAAGTCCAGATATGCGTAACAAGTGGACGGCGAAACAGGCAACGAGTTGTTACAATTTGCATTGAAGGTACACTAATTGTCAAGCCAATATCAAACTCAGTACTTGTGGACAACTTGTTTTCCTCCGATCGTTAAGTGAATCTCGACCGGTCGTGACGACTGTAGTGCGGCGGTTGTTTGGTCGTAGGTCTTCGTCGTAGGTCATGTATATGTATATGCAATTATATATATATATATATATATAGTTGAAGAGAAGAGCGCATTCAGCTTTAGCATGTTTTCTGTCTAGGTTTTCGATTGATCGTATTGTTTTCTTCGTTTCGTGAGATAGCTGGTAGGTTATTTCACCACGTAACATACATAGTTGCATTCGGTTATTGACGTTTCGGATTCAAACATTAATCCATTAAAAAAAAATCACCGCTCTGCACAATGCAAATAAACACACTCATGTATGTTTTTTTTTTAAACCAACTGATCACTGGTTTCACACGGGCTATTCTTGCAGCATCATCTTGCATTTCGTCGATTCCTGACGGGCCACTCACAAATCAAGTATGTTCTCGTATTAACTATTTACAATAAACATGAAGCACTGGATCGCAATTACATCCGGACGTTTTTGGTTTAGCGTTATTCCAGAGTGACAACGTGACGTGTGTGCTGACTTGTTCGCTTATTTCTGGTGTGTTCACGTATGTACAAAGACTTGAGCACCATGGATATGTTCGGTCCGGGCAAGACATGATGATGGTGGTGTTGGTAAGGTGTTCCCGTGTTAGCAGTGTTTGGTGGCAGTTTGTCATGTGTTCTTTTGGTGCTCCATCTCTGAGGTGCATTGTTAGTCTTCTCGAAAGGAAGGATGTGGTGGCACCAATGTAGCTTACTACACGAAGCCTACAGTCTTCGTATGGACGAAGTCTTGCCCGGACCGAACACGTCTCATGGTGCTCGAGTCTTTGTACATACGTGAACACACACCAGAAAGGCACAAACACGTCAGCACACACGT
The DNA here is from genome assembly GCA_034440615.1 of Ashinkailepas kermadecensis. Lineage (NCBI taxonomy): Eukaryota > Metazoa > Arthropoda > Thecostraca > Neolepadidae > Ashinkailepas > Ashinkailepas kermadecensis. The sequence goes on from JAOTOM010005022.1 coordinate 545,698, forward strand.
CACGTTGTCACTCTGGAATAATGCATGACCAAAAAGGTCGAAGGGAGAGGCAATAACGTTGGGATGTAAATGCGATCCTCGTGCTTCATGTTAGTTGTAAATAGTTCAGATGAGAATATATTTGCTGTGTGAATGGTCCTTCAGGAATAGACAAAATGTGAGATGATGTTGCCAGAATAGTTCGTGTGACACCAGTGCTCAATTCATGTTTTGTAAAGTTTACTTTTGTGTGTTTATTTGCATTCTGCAGAACGCTCATTCTGAAAGTGGATCAATGTTTGAATCCGAAACGTCAATAACCGAATACAACTATGCGTGCCACTTGGTGAAATAATTTACCAGGTATCTAACGAATTGAAGAAAACAATACGATCAATCGAAAACCTAGACAGAAAACTTGTTAAAGCTGACTGCGCTGTTCTGTTCGACATCAACGTGTAAAATGAGATGTCCTGCCAGAATACACCGATATATATATATATATATATATATATATATATATATATATATATATATATATATATATATATATATATATATTATGGATGGTGAACATAGATGGTGAACATCGGCTAATCCCAAATCGTCCAAGAGAGCTGTGCTATTTACCTATGTGCATTGAGCATGTAGTGCAAACTTCCTGAACGGTGTTCATATCAACAAGGAGTTTCTCCTTGTGTCTTCAGTGTACCACCAATTTCTTAGTAGCGAACGATTAAGTGGCAACACAAAATCGCTTAAAATGGAGCTATTTGAAGTAGTTAGTTAAATCGGACAACGGATGTCGTAAGACGGAGGCGGTTCGTCGGATTTCCCAGGTCGGTGGGAGCCCGGTTCAAGTGCAGATATGCCGGATATAGATTGTGGCAGAACCACGTAGGCCTGAAACTTGTCGCTTAACACGTGCCCTGGAGGGCCTCGGAAAATTACGCGCACTGGAGGGGGAGGGCGGATTCCGCCCCCATCCCCTAAGATCTCGGCTCTTATTAAAGCTGGAGGAACGAAATTCGCAGGGTGGATGGGTACGGTAGTGAAATCTGTTGTGTGCAAATTTAACGATCTTAGGTCAGTATCGTCAAGGTCAAATGAGGTCACATATGTCAAAATGTTCTTGTTTTGCGTGGCTTCGCTTGTCATTGCTATGGATCACTGCTTAATTGTGCTAAAATGCTCCAAAATGGGCATCAATGATGTTTTGGACATTACTAATGATTCAATACAGAGGCCAGACCCGGCATTTGACCTCAGGTCACCTATATAGCAGCACTTTATCAGGTCAGTTACCTGTCCCAGCTACCGGAACCGGGCCGCCCGCCCGACTGCTCCGTCGGACGGCTCGGCGGAATCGGCTTCGCGAAGAAAGAAGTGAAGTACATGAATAAAGTATTGAAACGCTTAGGTACACAATGACAAACAGTAGTTTTCAGAATGTGTAGGGAGTAACATGCAAAGCGACATCAATCGCATGACAGTCATTTGCATTTATGGCAACATTCCAGTTGGCCAAGTTTGGTTCCATTAAGCTTTCCATTAAGCTCCGGACACTTCTAAGCAGGTACGCAAAAGTGGCGTATATCGACCGGTAAAATCTGGAGTTATGTACGAAAAACCGGAGGAATGCGTGGATTTCACCTCCCACCTCCCCCCCACCCTCCAGTGCGCGCGTGTTAATATAGGTTCTACTTCCCTAGGGGATCACATAGATTCTTTAGGGTTTTAAATCAGATGACGATCTAATTTCGCAGCGTCGAAGAGGGTCATCGTAACCCGTGCAGTGCTGGGATGTGCTAATTTAAACCATGGTGAATTTCCGGATTCCTTTCAATCCTGCCTGACCCATCAAACTGAACTTTGCCATAGCTCTATATAATTTCATAACGCATCGTTTTTCGTCAGATTTGATCCGAAATCATGTTCGGTTTTGGAGTTACAGCAGTTGAAAGTCAGGGTATTCGTACAGCAGAAGGTTGTTCATTCTTAATCCTGTTTCAAAACGTTTACTAGCAAGTACTAGCGAAGATCGATAGAAATGTGATATATGTGCATGTAGGCCACTAATCACCAACATAGTTTCATCACCCTGTAACAGAGGACAAGATCAGGTTCGTCGAAGTCTATGATTCATAGTTTTGGTTCCATTCGGTAGCTGATGTCATACAATGCACGTTTGAAACTATTTATGAAATGAAAACTCGAAATAAACGATAAAACCACGAGTGTCTAAATAGGTTTACCCCACTCGATGCACTTTATCCTGACTTGGCATCAGGTCACTTGACGGAGGTCAATCAAATTGGATTAGGAACTTCTCATATTTCTGCATACATACCACGGGAAAAATGTAGTTACAAGAGCATGCATATTACAAAATAGGAAACTTGTTCCAAAATTGGCAATGACCTCAGGTCACTGAACTGACCTAGAACTGAAATCCGAGTGATGTGTTTGATAGGCACCGCCAAATTTTACTCAAGGAGCAAGTTTCGTTTCAATATATGTTCATTTATATGAGCTATTCATCCTGAAACATTTTGTTTGAGGTGGTTCTCCTTGACTTGTGCTAGATCAGTTGCCTTGCGCGACCTGAGGTCGAAACTTTCACATCTGGTCCAAAAAGACGAAGGCAAATGTGCTTAACATTCCGCCGTGCTTTTTTAATCGTTAAAAAAATCCCTAGGTGGGTGGGGGAGGGTTAAATATCTCCCTGCTCACGAATCCTAGCATATTATCAGTGCACATCGGTAAATAGCCCATCCATCGTATATACATACACACACACCTATATATATATATATATATATATATATATATATATATATATATATATATATATATATATATATATATATATATATATATATATATATATATATATATATATATATATATATATATATATATATATATATATATAGATATCTAAATAGATAAATACACAGTTTCAGTACGACATAGTGCCTTATTCAGTGCCACATTGCGCCATGTGTTCGCCGCGTTCGACAATAGAAACAATTCATGCAAAGATGAAAATCAGATGTTAATCGAAGCTGTCTAGGACACCTCAGATTAAGCACAACTTATAAGTAGCCACGCGTCGGATAATCTAACAGTCGGATCCAAGATAAAACATCACCTGCCAACACGCGTGTTAATAAAATGTAACGGAGAATATGGTTTTCAAGCGAAAATTTACGACACAACAGAAGCCAGATTACCGAAGCAGTCGCGACAAGCCGTCACCGTCACATCAAGTGTGATGGCGTTTGTTACGTGGGAGAAGCGGGAAACATTGTACGCCAGGTTCCCAAATCATCTGTCGTCCACTCGGTGCGGAAGAGGAGAGCTTCCAGTGAGTAAGCACTCCAACGGACTGGACCACGAAATCGAAGATTTTCGCAAAGTTGGGCTAGAAAGTGTTTGGAATGAAAATGTGTTTTATAGACGGGAACGGATAAACAGATGGATTAGCATATTGGGAACTGAGTCGAAAGCAGGGGGCCTTAATCGGAGAAAGGGATTTAGGAGGTGAGATGGTGCATGATGTACATGACACCGTACATGACGGTGATGTCTTGTCGCGACCGCTTCGGTAATCTGGATTCTGTTATATCGTACATTTTCGCTTGAAGACCGTATGCTCCGTTACATTTTTTAACACGCGTGTTGGCAAGTTATGGTTTTATCTTGGATCCGCCGGTTAGATTATCCGATGCGTGGCTACATAGTTGTGCTGAATCGGAGGTGTCCTACACAGCTTCGATTGACACCTGATTTTCATCTTAGCATGAATTGTTTTTATTGTCGAATGTGGCGAACACACGGCGCAATGTGGCACTGAAGAAGTTACGATGTCATATTGAAACTGTTTATATGCATATATTATACATACATACATACCCACCCACACACGCACACACACACACACACACACACACACACATATATATATATATATATATATATATATATATATATATATATATATATATGTGTGTGTGTGTGTGTGTGTGTATATACATACATGCATTATGCATGGATTCATCTACGTAAATTTGACGTTAAAATGTAACTTGATATGGTTGATATTGAAGTTGGGTAATTAGGGACCAATTGAACTTGAATTTTCCATTCGAATTCCCCTTTACTTAAGAAATCATACATATGCACAAGTCATGGTTTGGCTTTCGCCATCCTGCCTGCGCCACTGGCCCAGGGGTGTAGGCAATGGGTCAAAGAGCTTTCGATCACCAGGTTCCTCGTACGTTACATGGGACCTCGCAGGCCCCGGAAACCTCTGAATATCTGAATCCACGTTACGTCAGCCAAGTTATTATCTCACTTTACTGAGGAAATATGTGAAGGATTCGCCGAAGTAATGTCTAAACTATTGCTAATTCCCATGTTCAAGTCGGTCCAACATAGGTGTATGTTGGATGAGTTCAGTGCCACCATGTATGATGCGCATAAGGAATGTTGGTGTCCAAATGTCCACGAAACTTGGCATGTTCCTACTGTAAAATAATTTAATGTAGACTGTGATGCTGGTTCAGCAGAGCACCATCTCGGACCGGTGGAAAATGTCAATGTCGTACCGACACGGGCATAGGACTGTTCCTAGCTATGCACTGCCTGCGCTCTGGGAAACTTCAACGGCAGTGTGCACCTACATTTGTTCATCTGTGTTTGTATGTATATAATACAAGAAGTGCGTAGAATGACCGTTTAGTATCACTGTTGAGAGCATTTCCGTCTCAGATGTACCCGTATATGAGATCTACGTGTGTTATGGAACATCAAGACAAGCTGTTCATTGTTGACGCGCACATCATATAGAAATCGAAACCCTTACGAATGTATAATGTTGTTATATTGTGTCTTCACGGCATGTCTGAAGATATTAGATGTGCTAACGAAACGCTACTTCATAGTGAGATTATTGGCACACATTTACACGCAGCTTGGTAAAAATAATATGATGATGAACGGTAAGTTACAGATCAATTGAGTGAAATTTAGTACTTTATCAAAAATTCGGACATTTCCCGACGTTTCGATCCCATTGCATTCATCAGGAAACCTAGTTTCCCTGATGAAGGCGATGAAGTCGAAACGTCGGGATATGTCTGATTTTTATATTATAAAGTACTAATTTTCACTCAACTTATATGTAACTAACCATTCATCATGATACTATTTTTACCAATATGTCTCTCCGACAATTCTACGAGCAGCTTCCATACAAGAACGCCGTCATCAGACGACTTGAGAGCCTCTCAAAGAGGCACCTGCACACAAAGTATGATAGCTGTATTCTTAAATGAAATGATATGCGCACACACACACACACACACACACACATATATATATATATATATATATATATATATATATATATATATATATATATATATATATATATATACATGCGTGTGTGTATGTGTGTGTATATGCTATATACCATTTCATTTTTCGCCGGTCCGACTTTCGGCGCCTCCACTTTTATACCTTCAACTTTCCGTCCTGTTGACCATTGCACCAATCGAATTCTGTGCGAATTTTGTTCATGAACCGTTTGTCCGCCGTGTTAGCAGTGTATGGTGGCAGTTTGTCATATGTTCTTTTGGTGCTCCATCTCTGAGGTGCATTGTTAGTCTTCTCGAAAGGGAGGTTGTGGTGGCACCAATGTAGCTTACTGCACAAAGCCTACAGTCTTCGTATGGGCGAAGTCTTGCCCGGACCGAACAGGTCTCATGGTGCTCGAGTCTTTGTACATACGTGAACACACACCAGAAATGCACAAACACGTCAGCACACACGTCACGTTGTCACTCTGGAATAATGCATGACCAAAAAGGTCGAAGGTAGAGGCAATAACGTTGGGATGTAAATGCGATCCTAGTGCTTCATGTTGATTGTAAATAGTTCAGATGAGAATATATTTGCGGTGTGAATTGTCCTTCAGGAATAGACGAAATGTGAGATGATGTTGCCAGAATAGCTCGTGTGAAACTAGTGCTCAATTCATTTTTTGTGAAGTTTACTTTTGTGTGTTTATTTGCATTGTACAAAGCGGTGATTGTGAAAATGGATTAATGTTTGAATCCGAAACGTCAATAACCGAATACATTATGCATGCCACTTGGTGAAATAATTTACCAGCTATCTAACGAAATGAAGAAAACAATACGATCATGACACCGCACATGACGGTGATGACTTGTCGCGACCGCTTCGGTAATCTGGATTCTGTTATATCGTAAATTTTCGCTTGAAGACCGCATGCTCCGTTACATTTTTTAACACGCGTGTTGGCAAGTGATGGCTTTATCTTGGATCCGCCTGTTAGATTATCCGATGATTGGCTGCTTAGTTGTGCTGAATCGGAGATGTCCTACACAGCTTCGATTGACACCTGATTTTCATCTTAGTATGAATTGTTTTTATTGTCGAATGTGGCGAACACATGGCGCAATGTGGCACTGAAGAAGGTACGATGTCATATAGAATCTGTGTATATACATATATATGCATACATACATACACACACACACACCTTTTTATATATTTTTTTATATATATATATATATATATATATATATATATATATATATATATATATATATATATATATATATGTACATGCAGTATGTATGGATTCATATACGTATATTTGACGTTAAAATGTACCTTGATATAGTTGATATTGAAGTTGGGTAATTAGGGACCAAGTGAACTTGAATTTTCCATTCCAATTCCCCTTTACTTAAGAAATCATACATATGCACAAGTCATGGTTTGGCTTTCGCCATCCTGCCTGCGCCACTGGCCCAGGGGTGTAGGCAATGGGTCAAAGAGCTTTCGATCACCAGGTTCCTCTTACGTTCCATGGGACCTCACAGACCCCGGAAACCTCTGAATATCTGAATCCACGCTACGTCAGCCAAGTTATTATCTCACTTTACTGAGGAAATATGTGAAGGATTCGCCGAAGTAATGTCTAAACCATTGCCAATTCCCATGTTCGAGTTATATTTGTTATAGTTATATCGAAGTTATATTTGGGTAGAATGGTGGTCCCGACTTTCTTGTATGGTTATAAGTATCGTGTGTGCAGATAAATGATGTGAAAATATTCTTGTAACGCATATTTGGATTGATGCCTGTAATTAACTGTGTGCTATACAGTGAGTGTGCGCGCTTGTGCTCGTGTGTGCGCGCTTGCCCGTTTACGTGAATAATGTGCTTGTGAAACATTGATCATGTACTAACCTCGAAAAGCTTTTCTGTACATTCTTTGAGTTGTAAAGCAGCTGAATCGCTCATTAGTGAGGAGCAAGCTGAGCTACTTGGCGGAAAATTCATGTCACATGTACCTCGATGTTTGTCTCAGACTTTTTATTTGCGTGAGATATTCAAGAGTGTGCAGCGACACCTGACATAACAGTATAATAATACCGCAAAACGTCTATTGGATAGGCGCATCCGACTGAAGCGAAGAAAGCGGCCGTTCGCATATGACTGTTTTGTGTATGTACAATCTACCACGGCGAAGGATGCAACCGCGTTTAGCGTACGTGACTGCTTTTCATGTACCACACCATGGTGATCGAAAATGGAAGTGAAGTCCAGATATGCGTAATAAGTGGACGGCGAAACAGGCAACGAGTTGTTATAATTTGCATTGAAGGTGCACTAATTTGAAGCCAAAATCAACCTCGGTACTTGCGGAAAGCTTGTTTTCCTCCGATCGTCAAGTGAATCTCGACCGGTCGTGACGACTGTCGTGCGACGGTTAGCTGCTGCTGCAATGCTGTGATTGATCACGGATGCCCCATCACCTTTCCTGCTCAATCTTTCCGGAGTCGACCGCTGACCCCGCTCACTTGTTGTCCCTCCGTTCGGCTTCCTTTGATGCCGGGTGCAGCTGCGGGCAGGAGATAAGAGCGAGCGGGAGGGTGCGGGGCGCGGTTGGCGAATTGAGCAAGCCTGAACCGAGAGCGGCGGTCAGCACGCTGGCCTTGTCCCGCATAAAACCGGTGGCTGGCCCCATGCCACGGCTGCGATGTGGAGGTTTTAGTTGGATTTTATTTCGAGCCGTCTCAATGTCATTTTTGCGATACCCGGGCAAAAAGTCGAAACGCAAAAAATCAACGCATGAAAAGTATAATGGACAAGAGTTCGAAGCGCTAAAAGTCCAACGAACAGGTGAACATGCCAAAAAGTCCAATTGCGAACGTCAGACGGACCTGAAGTCAAAAGGAACAAAGTAGCACGGACAAACGGTTCATGAACAAAATTCGCACGGAATTCGATTGGTGCAATGGTCAACAGGACGGAAAGTTGAAGGTATAAAAGTGGAGGCGCCGAAAGTCGGACCGGGGAAAAATGAAATGGTATATAGCATACACACACACATACACACACGCATCATTATATATATATATGTGTGTGTGTGTGTGTGTGTGCGCATATCATTTCATTTAAGAATACAGCTATCATACTTTGTGTTCAGGTGCCTCTTTGAGAGGCTCTCAAGTCGTCTGATGACGGCGTTCTTGTATGGAAGCTGCTCGTAGAATTGTCGGAGAGACATATTAGTAAAAATAGTATCATGATGAATGGTTAGTTACATATAAGTTGAGTGAAAATTAGTACTTTATAATATAAAAATCAGACATATCCCGACGTTTCGACTTCATCGCCTTCATCAGGGAAACTAGGTTTCCTGATGAATGCAATGGGATCGAAACGTCGGGAAATGTCCGAATTTTTGATAAAGTACTAAATTTCACTCAATTGATCTGTAACTTACCGTTCATCATCATATTATTTTTACCAAGCTGCGTGTAAATGTGTGCCAATAATCTCACTATGAAGTAGCGTTTCGTTAGCACATCTAATATCTTCAGACATGCCGTGAAGACACAATATAACAACATTATACATTCGTAAGGGTTTCGATTTCTATATGATGTGCGCGTCAACAATGAACAGCTTGTCTTGATGTTCCATAACACACGTAGATCTCATATACGGGTACATCTGAGATGGAAATGCTCTCAACAGTGATACTAAACGGTCATTCTACGCACTTCTTGTATTATATACATACAAACACAGATGAACAAATGTAGGTGCACACTGCCGTTGAAGTTTCCCAGAGCGCAGGCAGTGCATAGCTAGGAACAGTCCTATGCTCGTGTCGGTACGACATTGACATTTTCCACCGGTCCGAGATGGTGCTCTGCTGAACCAGCATCACAGTCTACATTAAATTATTTTACAGTAGGAACATGCCAAGTTTCGTGGACATTTGGACACCTTGAGTAAAAAACTTTGTTTGTTTGTCTGTCTGTCTGGATATCTGTCTGTCGTCTTTTGTCCTTTTGTCGATTGACGCCGTGTGTAGGTTAGATCATGAGTCGCACGTGCTTGAAATTTTCACACGCGACAGACAATCGACGTGTGACGTGCGGTGCCCGCGTTTCTTTGTCGTCGGGTGCATGCCTCGCACGTGGCACGTGCGCAAAGTTGGCACTACCCCGTCATTGGCTTAACGTGTGATTTGGGAAATTGCATGCGGCGGACGAAACGTGCACACGTTGGCGCCTGGCACGGCGCACAACAGAGCCACGGAAATATGGCCGACATCACGCGAAAGCCCCAAATGTTGGCTATCACCGGGATGAAATGGCGTCACGATCGGGTCAACGTGCTGCCCGTGAGCGTCAAGGGGGTCCCGAGCGGACGGGCCGTCGGCCGCCCATAGGAATAGCACGTAAAACCGGGATTTTTTTCACCAATTTTAGCGCTCCCGATCGACCCGATTCACACCGCCATATCTCGACAACCAATGGACCGATCGACACCAAACAAACACCATAGTTTAGCCACGGCAATTGCCAACATCGCCACGGCAGCTATTAACGGGTCACCCCTCACGCGCACGCGAGGGGGTGTGAAAAGCGGAAGTGACGTTTTTCAGCGTTTTTCACGATTGGGTCTGGTTCTCGGAAACGGCTCAACTTGGCGACTTGCCGTCACTTGCATGACCTGGGCGGATGTACCGGCTACCATTTTCCCATAGACTATCGTGGGCTGCAGTGTGTGCACGCGCCGTCATCGTGACACGGGCTGCACGTGTTTCGGTCCGTGAAAAAACTTCCGCTCTACACTGTCCCTACACCACTGCCCGATGACATTTCGCGACGAAAGTTGCATGCGCGGATAGCGCCAGGCTTTGTGATGCCCACGGTTCCTTCGGATTTTCCACATCGCAAGTAGTTTGGTAGCAATCGTCGAAGCCCGCAACCATTACCGGTCGACATTTTTCGCCGGCAGTTTGCGCTCCAAGCCATGAACCACGTTGAGCACAGTTTGCCACTAATTTCTTCAGCCGTCAAGACAACAATGGCGGCACGCGCGTTATCGGCGGCTACACCTCCGCGGGTGAGACTCGGTAAATATATATATTCGCGGGAGCAGGGAAATTAATTCCACTAAATTGGCATAGCGGCCGAACCATTAGAGATGCACGTCGTGTCAGTCTTATCTGCGCCACGTTCGTCGCGTTTGCGCCAATCATGTCACGTCTACGCCACGTCTGTCGTGTCCGCGCCGCCTATGTCGCGTGTGCGACGCGTCTGCCGCGTATCCGCCGTATATGTAGCGTGTACGCCGTGTCGCGTCCGCGGCACGCCTGCGCCGCGTCTGTCGCGTCCGCGGGACATCTGTCGCACCTGCGCCGAGTCCGTCGCATCTCTTGCGCTTGCGCCGCGTCTGTCTCATCTGCGTTTCGTTCGTCACGTCTGCGTGTTGTCCCCCCCCCAGACATACAAAGTCGTTCGCATAAACTTTTTTATCTTAACGCTTGCTCCACTGCGCCTTCGGCATGCCCGCAACCGTTACCGGACACTTTTTTCGCCGTCATTTTGCGCTCCAACGTGCGCCGGTGGATCGCCGGGGTCAACGATATTTAGATAGCAAAGAAACATTGAGGACACACGAGGCACAGTGACAGCCATACCGCCGCGGGGAGGATTTGACGCCAACAAGATATGAACAACAAGATATGAATATTAAGGCTAGGAAAATGAAAGGGTATTGCAGATGGGGACCGGGAAATGCGACCAGATATTGGAGCGTGGAATTGGACCGGGGAAGAGATGCTGCGAGAGAAGCGGCACGGATATTAATGGCCAGTTTCATTGTGGGCAACTCTGTAAATGAAATTTCATGTTCCCGGTAGTAACATAACTGAATTGGAACGTGGAACATACAACAAGATTGATCACTCCGAATACATATGTGGAATGGCACACCAAGGACGATGCAACTGAATTGGAACGTGGAACCAGAGTGGATTATACAACAAGATTGATCACTCGAATCTATATACCGAATACATATGTGGCATGGCACACCAAGGACGATGCAACGTACTAATGTAAGTCAACGCAAATTGCACGCAACCGTTCCGGTAATTTTGGATGGGCCAGAATTGGTGACCGGGAAATGCGACCAGATATTGGAGCGTGGAATGGACCGTTTGGAGGGGGGAATTGGACCGGGGAAGAGATGCTGCGAGAGAAGCGGCACGGATATTAATGGCCAGTTTCATTGTGGGCACCTCTGTAAATGAAATTTCATGTTCCCGGTAGTAACATAACTGAATTGGAACGTGGAACATACAACAAGATTGATCACTCCGAATACATATGTGGAATGGCACACCAAGGACGATGCAACTGAATTGGAACGTGGAACCGGAATGGATCATACAACAAGATTGATCACTCCGAATACATATGTGGCATGGTACACCAAGGACGATGCAACGTACTAATGTAAGTCAACGCAAATTGCACGCAACCGTGCCGGTAATTTTGGATGGGCCAGAATTGGTGACCGGGAAATGCGACCAGATATTGGAGCGTGGAATTGGACCGGGGAAGAGATGCTGCGAGAGAAGCGGCACGGATATTAATGGCCAGTTTCATTGTGGGCAACTCTGTAAATGAAATGTCATGTTCCCGGTAGTAACATAACTGAATTGGAACGTGGAACATACAACAAGATTGATCACTCCGAATACATATGTGGAATGGCACACCAAGGACGATGCAACTGAATTGGAACGTGGAACCGGAATGGATCATACAACAAGATTGATCACTCCGAATACATATGTGGCATGGCACACCAAGGACGATGCAACGTACTAATGTAAGTCAACGCAAATTGCACGCAACCGTGCCGGTAATTTTGGATGGGCCAGAATTGGTGACCGGGAAATGCGACCAGATATTGGAGCGTGGAATTGGACCGGGGAAGAGATGCTGCGAGAGAAGCGGCACGGATATTAATGGCCAGTTTCATTGTGGGCAACTCTGTAAATGAAATTTCATGTTCCCGGTAGTAACATAACTGAATTGGAACGTGGAACATACAACAAGATTGATCACTCCGAATACATATGTGGAATGGCACACCAAGGACGATGCAACTGAATTGGAACGTGGAACCAGAGTGGATTATACAACAAGATTGATCACTCCGAATACATATGTGGCATGGCACACCAAGGACGATGCAACGTACTAATGTAAGTCAACGCAAATTGCACGCAACCGTTCCGGTAATTTTGGATGGGCCAGAATTGGTGACCGGGAAATGCGACCAGATATTGGAGCGTGGAATTGGACCGGGGAAGAGATGCTGCGAGAGAAGCGGCACGGATATTAATGGCCAGTTTCATTGTGGGCACCTCTGTAAATGAAATTTCATGTTCCCGGTAGTAACATAACTGAATTGGAACGTGGAACATACAACAAGATTGATCACTCCGAATACATATGTGGAATGGCACACCAAGGACGATGCAACTGAATTGGAACGTGGAACCAGAATGGATCATACAACAAGATTGATCACTCCGAATACATATGTGGCATGGCACACCAAGGACGATGCAACGTACTAATGTAAGTCAACGCAAATTGCACGCAACCGTGCCGGTAATTTTGGATGGGCCAGAGTTGGTTGTAGGTGAGCAGTGAGTTCTTTGGCCGGATAAGGTCGGATCTGAGCTATGTTGAGCGGGATTACAAGAAGTTGATGATAAATACATCGCATTCAGATTTGATCGCGTGTATCATGTGGAATTATATTTGTGGCAGCAGACCTGCTAGATTAGCAGTCCTCATGCGATGGGATGGGGTCGGCTTGAGCGGTACAGATTGACTGCGATGTTGGTCGGCTCCACTCGAGCTGCGTTGGGAGAGGTCGGTAACTTGAAAATGTACAACAAATGTATATTTTGGAGTAAAGCCCAGACACAGGACGAGGAATAGCGACTGGGAATGTGGTCAAGATTAGTCTCGATAATTAATTGTGTGACAGTAGCGCCTGAAAGTGGTCTTGGAAATAGGACGATCGCAGCACGTCGAAAGCACGTGCACCCGCAAAATATCAGGCTGATTCCAAAGCTATGAGCAGTTGGCCAATGGCGGCCACCATGTATTTATATTAGTACGTATATCTATTCAACTGTCGTATCACTGAACACCCAAAAATTATAGGCATATCAAAACGCACAATATTTCGTTTATTAGCAACATGGTTATTGCTCTCTTGGACGTTTAACATATGCATTCTTGCGTAAGTCGGCCATCATTACCATAGCAACCATGGAACATTATAGAACTTGAAACTGTCAAACGACGCTCAGTGATACGCTACGTACATCGTTGTCTCGGTGTTCGTGTCCCGGGTTCCGACTAAAGTGTGCCTTTCACAACGTTTCCAACATGCCACTGTCAGCAAGGGATAAGAAGCGAAAGCGTCAAGAGCGCTACCGGCGTGCGGTACAGGCGCGGTTGGACATAGGAGTTGAAGATGACCACCGGGAAGCTCAGGTAGGTGGAAACCGGGCGTTGTGATGATGATTGCATGCGATGCATTGACGGCCCACAGACGAAAATCGGCGCGACCCACACCCGGGGGTAGTAAGTCGTACTTGAGACAGGAAGCACACACAATACATCTGGTGTTTTCAACCTGAATGCCAAGTTAGAATGATACCAGTACATTGAAAACATGAAATTAGTTCATTCCAGTAGCACATAAACTATCTTGACAGCATGTGTCTATATTTACATAGAATACCGGAAAAGTGTGCGTATTTCTCGAACTTGCTTATCGGAGAGGCATAGTCCATTTGGTGCGCAGTGTCCACAACCGGGGTTAGATAGCTTCAACTTCCGAACGAAACTGTCGCACTGTGTACATCGTCCTCCAACTATAGCGGAGTTATTAGATAGCTTCAACTTCCAAACGAAACTGTCGCACTGTGTACATCGTTCTCCAACTTAATTTCTGATTTATTACTGTTGGCAAACGTAGGACATGTATTTTTCGTATCACCATGTTGTTGCTGATTGCGATGTGTTGCATTTTCGCCGTCCATATACTGAATGGGGTATTCTGTGTTTTCAGCATGCACGTGAGCCGCGCGTGCCTGCAGGTGAGCGTCAGCCTAGGACACCAGAGGCGATGCAAACTGACCAACCAGGCCCGACCGCTGCCGGACCTGCCGCCGATACCACCTTGAAGGCGGCCGCTATTTCCGAGGCAAGTGATATTCGATATTCCAATTTAGCACTTACTGCAGGAAATGCTTTTGTGCATGATCCAGGAAATCAGTATTCACGCAGGTTGAGAATGCGGCAGATTTCAGCAACAATCCATAGGTTTGTCCCATATTTGAGGTCGATTTCGTCGCAGCATATTTCCGATGTTCAGCATCCACATCCATGGCCACCTGCATGTTGCTTTGTAGTGATACCTGTGTAGGGTGATCATAGCCCAGTGCCGTATGATATGTTTGACTATAGCGGAGTTATGTGTCTGCATTACCGTTTGGTGGCACGTTTCGTGTTCAAGAATAACTACCTCCGTCGATCCATTTCTCTGGCGCTCTCTAACTGAATTATGTACCATCATGTTGTTGCTAAGGGCGACGTGTTGCATTTTCGCCAACCATATACTGAATGGGGTATTCTGTGTTTTCAGCATGCACGTGAGCCGCGCGTGCCTGCAGGTGAGCGTCAGCCTACGACACCAGAGGCGACCCAAACTGACCAACCAGGCCCGACTGCTGCCGGACCTGCCGCCGATACCACCTTGAAGGCGGCCGCTATTTCCGAGGCAAGTGATATTCGAAGCTAGCACTTGCTGCAGGAAATGTTTTTGTGCATGATCCAGGATATCAGTATTCACTCGGGTTGAGCATGCGGCAGATTTCAGCAACAATCCATAGGTTTGTCCCATATTTGAGGTCGATTTCGTCGCAGCATATTTCCGATGTTCAGCATGCACATGCAGGGCCACCTTGCATATTACTTCGTAGTGATGTATGTGTAGGGTGATCATAGCCCAAGCCGTATGATATGTTTCACTATAGCGGAGTTCTGTGTCTTTGCATTACCGTTTGGTAGCACGTTTCGTGTTCAAGAATAACTACCTCCGTCGATCCATTTGTCTGACGCTCTCTAACTGAATTATGTACCACCATGTTGTTGCTGAGGGCGACGTGTTGCATTTTCGCCGTCCATATACTGAATGGGGTGTTCTGTGTTTTCAGCATGCACGTGAGCCGCGCGTGCCTGCAGGTGAACGTCAGCCTCCGACATCAGAGGCGATCCAAACTGACCAACCAGGCTCGACTGCTGCTGGACCTGCCGCCGATACCACCTTGAAGGCGGCCGCTATTTCCGAGGCAAGTGATATTCGATATTCCAATCTAGCACTTACTGCAGGAAATGCTTTTGTGCATGATCCAGGAAATCAGTATTCACGCAGGTTGAGAATGCGGCAGATTTCAGCAACAATCCATAGGTTTGTCCCATATTTGAGGTCGATTTCGTCGCAACATATTTCCGATGTTCAGCATCCACATCCATGGCCACCTGCATGCTGCTTTGTAGTGATACCTGTGTAGGGTGATCATAGCCCAGTGCCGTATATGGTTGATTATAGTCGTACTTGAGACAGGAAGCACACACAATGCATCTGGTGTTTTCAACCTGAATGCCAAGTTAGAATGATACCAGTACATTGAAAACATGAAATTAGTTCATTCCAGTAGCATATAAACTATCTTGACAGCATGTGTCTATATTTACATAGAATACCGGAAAAGTGTGCGTATTTCTCAAACTTGCTTATCGGAGAGGCATAGTCCATTTGGTGCGCAGTGTCCACAACCGGGGTTAGATAGCTTCAACTTCCAAACGAAACTGTCGCACTGTGTACATCGTTCTCCAACTATAGCGGAGTTATTAGATAGCTTCAACTTCCGAACGAAACTGTCGCACTGTGTACATCGTTCTCCAACTTAATTTCTGATTTATTACTGTTGGCAAACGTAGGACATGTATTTTTCGTATCACCATGTTGTTGCTGATTGCGATGTGTTGCATTTTCGCCGTCCATATACTGAATGGGGTGTTCTGTGTTTTCAGCATGCACGTGAGCCGCGCGTGCCTGCAGGTGAACGTCAGCCTCCGACATCAGAGGCGATCCAAACTGACCAACCAGGCTCGACTGCTGCTGGACCTGCCGCCGATACCACCTTGAAGGCGGCCGCTATTTCCGAGGCAAGTGATATTCGATATTCCAATCTAGCACTTACTGCAGGAAATGCTTTTGTGCATGATCCAGGAAATCAGTATTCACGCAGGTTGAGAATGCGGCACATTTCAGCAACAATCCATAGGTTTGTCCCATATTTGAGGTCGATTTCGTCGCAGCATATTTCCGATGTTCAGCATCCACATCCATGGCCACCTGCATGTTGCTTTGTAGTGATACCTGTGTAGGGTGATCATAGCCCAGTGCCGTATGATATGTTTGACTATAGCGGAGTTATGTGTCTGCATTACCGTTTGGTGGCACGTTTCGTGTTCAAGAATAACTACCTCCGTCGATCCATTTCTCTGGCGCTCTCTAACTGAATTATGTACCATCATGTTGTTGCTAAGGGCGACGTGTTGCATTTTCGCCAACCATATACTGAATGGGGTATTCTGTGTTTTCAGCATGCACGTGAGCCGCGCGTGCCTGCAGGTGAGCGTCAGCCTACGACACCAGAGGCGACCCAAACTGACCAACCAGGCCCGACTGCTGCCGGACCTGCCGCCGATACCACCTTGAAGGCGGCCGCTATTTCCGAGGCAAGTGATATTCGATATTCCAATCTAGCACTTGCTGCAGGAAATGTTTTTGTGCATGATCCAGGATATCAGTATTCACTCGGGTTGAGCATGCGGCAGATTTCAGCAACAATCCATAGGTTTGTCCCATATTTGAGGTCGATTTCGTCGCAGCATATTTCCGATGTTCAGCATGCACATGCAGGGCCACCTTGCATGTTGCTTTGTAGTGATACCTGTGTAGGGTGATCATAGCCCAGTGCCGTATGATATGTTTGACTATAGCGGAGTTATGTGTCTTTGCATTACCGTTTGGTGGCACGTTTCGTGTTCAAGAATAACTACCTCCGTCGATCCATTTGTCTGACGCTCTCTAACTGAATTATGTACCACCATGTTGTTGCTGAGGGCGACGTGTTGCATTTTCGCCGTCCATATACTGAATGGGGTATTCTGTGTTTTCAGCATGCACGTGAGCCGCGCGTGCCTGCAGGTGAGCGTCAGCCTACGACACCAGAGGCGACCCAAACTGACCAACCAGGCCCGACTGCTGCCGGACCTGCCGCCGATACCACCTTGAAGGCGGCCGCTATTTCCGAGGCAAGTGATATTCGATATTCCAATCTAGCACTTACTGCAGGAAATGCTTTTGTGCATGATCCAGGAAATCAGTATTCACGCAGGTTGAGAATGCGGCAGATTTCAGCAACAATCCATAGGTTTGTCCCATATTTGAGGTCGATTTCGTCGCAACATATTTCCGATGTTCAGCATCCACATCCATGGCCACCTGCATGCTGCTTTGTAGTGATACCTGTGTAGGGTGATCATAGCCCAGTGCCGTATATGGTTGATTATAGTCGTACTTGAGACAGGAAGCACACACAATGCATCTGGTGTTTTCAACCTGAATGCCAAGTTAGAATGATACCAGTACATTGAAAACATGAAATTAGTTCATTCCAGTAGCATATAAACTATCTTGACAGCATGTGTCTATATTTACATAGAATACCGGAAAAGTGTGCGTATTTCTCAAACTTGCTTATCGGAGAGGCATAGTCCATTTGGTGCGCAGTGTCCACAACCGGGGTTAGATAGCTTCAACTTCCAAACGAAACTGTCGCACTGTGTACATCGTTCTCCAACTATAGCGGAGTTATTAGATAGCTTCAACTTCCGAACGAAACTGTCGCACTGTGTACATCGTTCTCCAACTTAATTTCTGATTTATTACTGTTGGCAAACGTAGGACATGCATTTTTCGTATCACCATGTTGTTGCTGATTGCGATGTGTTGCATTTTCGCCGTCCATATACTGAATGGGGTGTTCTGTGTTTTCAGCATGCACGTGAGCCGCGCGTGCCTGCAGGTGAGCGTCAGCCTACGACACCAGAGGCGATCCAAACTGACCAACCAGGCCCGACCGCTGCCGGACCTGCCGCCGATACCACCTTGAAGGCGGCCGCTATTTCCGAGGCAAGTGATATTCGAAGCTAGCACTTGCTGCAGGAAATGTTTTTGTGCATGATCCAGGATAACAGTATTCACTCGGGTTGAGCATGCGGCAGATTGCAGCAACAATCCATGCGTTTGTCCCATATTTGAGGTCGATTTCGTCGCAGCATATTTCCGATGTTCAGCATCCACATCCATGGCCACCTGCATGTTGCTTTGTAGTGATACCTGTGTAGGGTGATCATAGCCCAGTGCCGTATGATATGTTTCACTATAGCGGAGTTCTGTGTCTTTGCATTACCGTTTGGTAGCACGTTTCGTGTTCAAGAATAACTACCTCCGTCGATCCATTTGTCTGACGCTCTCTAACTGAATTATGTACCACCATGTTGTTGCTGAGGGCGACGTGTTGCATTTTCGCCGTCCATATACTGAATGGGGTATTCTGTGTTTTCAGCATGCACGTGAGCCGCGCGTGCCTGCAGGTGAACGTCAGCCTCCGACATCAGAGGCGATCCAAACTGACCAACCAGGCTCGACTGCTGCCGGACCTGCCGCCGATACCACCTTGAAGGCGGCCGCTATTTCCGAGGCAAGTGATATTCGATATTCCAATCTAGCACTTACTGCAGGAAATGCTTTTGTGCATGATCCAGGATATCAGTATTCACTCGGTTGAGCATGCGGCAGATTTCAGCTACAATCCATAGGTCTGTCCCATATTTGAGGTCGATTTCGTCGCAGCATATTTACGATGTTGTCGAGCAATCCTAGGTATTTATGGAATTGCACGTGCGTGTTGTGCAATTATGACAACCGTGACCGACTATCGGTTCTCTTCAATCCCGTTTGGTGGTAATTTTGATGTTCATTCAATGCCTACACCCGCTTCGCTCATTGTATGTTTCGCTCTCTGCATCATTGCTTTGCATAGCACTTACGCCACTGCTTCGTTACATCACTCTTGCAACACCACGTGATTTGTGAGGATAACGTTTTTGTGTGTTTTTTCCTCATATGCACTTACTGAAGTTCGCTATGTTTTCAGCATGCACATGCAGGGCCACCTTGCATATTACTTCGTAGTGATGTATGTGTAGGGTGATCATAGCCCAGTGCCGTATGATATGTTTGACTATAGCGGAGTTCTGTGTCTTTGCATTACCGTTGGGTGGCACGTTTCGTGTTCAAGAATAACTACCTCCGTCGATCCATTTGTCTGACGCTCTCTAACTGAATTATGTACCACCATGTTGTTGCTGAGGGCGACGTGTTGCATTTTCGCCGTCCATATACTGAATGGGGTATTCTGTGTTTTCAGCATGCACGTGAGCCGCGCGTGCCTGCAGGTGAACGTCAGCCTCCGACATCAGAGGCGATCCAAACTGACCAACCAGGCCCGACTGCTGCTGGGCCTGCCGCCGATACCACCTTGAAGGCGGCCGCTATTTCCGAGGCAAGTGATATTCGATATTCCAATCTAGCACTTACTGCAGGAAATGCTTTTGTGCATGATCCAGGATATCAGTATTCACTCAGGTTGAGAATGCAGCAGATTGCAGCAACAATCCATAGGTTTGTCCCATATTTGAGGTCGATTTCGTCGCAGCATATTTCCGATGTTTAGCATCCACATCCATGGCCACCTGCATGTTGCTTTGTAGTGATACCTCTGTAGGGTGATCATAGCCCAGTGCCGTATGA
This sequence comes from Ashinkailepas kermadecensis, assembly GCA_034440615.1. NCBI lineage: Eukaryota > Metazoa > Arthropoda > Thecostraca > Neolepadidae > Ashinkailepas > Ashinkailepas kermadecensis. The sequence continues at coordinate 566,074 of JAOTOM010005022.1, forward strand.
TATGGTCGACTATAGCGGAGTTCTGTTTCTTTGCACTGCCGTTTGGTGGTGCGTTTTACGTTGAAGAATAACTGGCGATCCATTTGTCTGGCGCTCTCTAACTGAATTATGTACCATCATGTTGTAGCTGAGGGCGACGCGTTGCATTTTCGCCGTCCATATACTGATTGGGGTATACTGTGTTTTCAGCATGCACGTGAGTTGGGCGTGCCTGTCGGTGAGCTTCAGCCTTCACCACCAGAGGCCATGCACACTGGCGAACCAGGCCCGTCTGCTGCCAGAGCTGACGCCGATACCACCTTGGAGGCGGCCGTGATGTCCGCGGTAAGCGATACTCGACATTCCAAGCTAGCACTTACTGCAGCAAGTGTTATTGTGCATGATATAGGATATCAGCATTCACCCGGGTTGTGCATTCGGGAGATTGCAGCAACAATCCATAGATTTTTACCAGACTTGAGGTCGATTTCGTCGCAGGATATGTTCTATGTTGTCCAACAATCCTAGGTGTGTATGGAATTACATTCGTCGCTGCATATTTCCGTTGTTGCCGAGCAATCCTGGGTGTATATGGAATTACATTCATCGCAGCGCAATTAGTATGTTGCCGAGCAATCCTATGTATTCAGCAGCCACAACCATGACCACCTTGCATGTTGCTTTGTGTGATACATGTGTAGGGTTTTTATAGCGCAGTGCCGTATGATATGGTCGATTATAGCGGTGTTCTGTTCCTGTTGCACTACCGCTTAGTGGTACGTTTCATGTTCAAGAATAACTGCGTCTGTCGATCCATTTGTCTGCCGTTATCTAATTTAATTATTCTCACTGATTATCGATTGCTAACGTAACACATCTCATTTTCGTACCACCATGTGGTTGCGGATGACGACGTGTTGCATTTTCGCCGTCCATATACTGATTGGGGTATACTGTGTTTTCAGCATGCACGTGAGTTGGGCGTGCCTGTCGGTGAGCTTCAGCCTTCACCACCAGAGGCCATGCACACTGTCGAACCAGGCACGTCTGCTGCCAGAGCTGCCGCCGATACCACCTTGGAGGCGGCCGTGATGTCCGCGGTAAGCGATACTCGACATTCCAAGCTAGCACTTACTGCAGCAAGTGTTATTGTGCATGATACAGGATATCAGCATTCACCCGGGTTGTGCATTCGGGAGATTGCAGCAACGATCCATTGATTTTGACCAGATTTGAGGTCGATTTCGTCGCAGGATATGTTCTATGTTGTCCAGCAATCCTAGGTGTGTATAGAATTACATTCGTCGCTGCATATTTCCGTTGTTGCCGAGCAATCCTGGGTGTATATGGAATTACATTCATCGCAGCGCAATTCCTATGTTGCCGAGCAATCCTATGTATTCAGCAGCCACAACGATGGCCACCTTGCATGTTGCTTTGTAGTGATGCATGTGTAGGGGATCATAGCTTAGTGCCGTATGATTTGGTTGATCATAGCGGAGTTCTATGTCTGCATTATCGTTTGGTAGCACGTTTCGTGTTCAAGAATAACTACCTCCGTTGATCCATTTGTCGGGCGTTCTCTAACCTAAATATTCTCATTTAGTATCCACGGCTAACGTAACACATCTCACTCTCGCACCAACATGTGGTTGCTGAGGGCGACGTGTTGCATTTTCGCCGTCCATGTACTGAATGGTGTATTGCCTCGCTTATGGCATCAAATGTTATCGCATGTGATTCGGGATTTCAGTTTTCAATTCAGCAGTGCATTGAGCAACTTCCACCAACATTCCACGTTCTTGGGGCAGGCATGAAAATGTGGAAGTCCAAAGTAATAACCGTTCTTACATTATATCGTAGATTACTGTTATCATGCACATGACAGAAACCTGTACATTGTTATCGAACACTCCCAACAAAGGACATGATCAGTTCCCCATTGAATCCCCGTTCTAAGGGTGCGTACCTGCTTAAGGTCACCAATTGTTCGTCAAATGTTGTACGACAAACACGTGGAAATCGTCGTATTATCCCGTTCATGCTCTGAGTGTTGATTCCCACCAGTCGCCTAGCCCAGCATGAATCCATTGCTATTCAAGTACTCCAATTTGCCGCCATATTTCACTCCCACCAGGGATGTAGACCCGACTCAAATATTCGCGCTGACCAAGTCCCGCGCCAGGCTTTCACTGATGGTCCGGTGATAGAATGGCACAAACATATATATTTATCTACAGCTCATCCAGAGGACATGGCCATTGTCCACCCCACTCCTCCCGTACATGCATCCCAGCTCAAGGATGCCAATTGTTGATCATGCGCCACTCCTGGCAGTGATGTAATGGTGACAAAGCTAACTAAAACACTACATCCTAGGTTGCTTCAGCCGTCCCTCCACTGGACCAGATACAGCCCTGCACGTTCAGTAACATGTCTCAAGGGAGTTGTCTAAATTGGTTTTAATGGTGGCATTGCTAACTAAAACACTACCTAAGTTGCTGCAGTCGTTCCTGCACCGGATTAAATAAAGCCATGCACTTTCAGAGACATGTATAAAGGGAGTGCGCTCGCACATGCGTCTCAATAGTACAATTCAACTAAGCAAAGTAATCTTTTCTCAGGGCATCCACGGGCCGACCACCGTTGTCGACGCTACTGCCAGACGCCGTGCGCGTGACGCACTCTGGCATGCCAGGGCCAGAGCAGCAGAGCGAGTGCAGGAGCGACAGAATCGTCTCGCCGCCGACGCTGCTCGCCACACCGAGCGGCGGATGACGGAGGATGAGGAGGAGAGAGTGGCCCGTCTCGCCGACGACGCTGCTCGCCACACCGAGCAGCTGATGGCGGAGGATGAGGAGGAGAGAGTGGTCCGTCTCGCCGACAACGCTGCTCGCCACACCGAGCGGCGGATGGCGGAGGATAAGGAGGAGAGAGTGGCCCGTCTCGCCGACGACGCTGCTCGCCACACCGTGCGGCTGATGGCGGAGGATGAGGAGGAGAGAGTGGCCCGTCTCGCCGACGACGCTGCTCGCCACACCGTGCGACGGATGGCGGAGGATGAGGAGGAGAGAGTGGCCCGTCTGGCCGCCATCGCAGTACGTGCCGCCGAGCAGCGTTTGACGGAGACTGAGGAGGAGAGAGTGGCCCGTCTCGCCGACGACGCTGCTCGCCACACCGAGCGACGGATGGCGGAGGATGAGGAGGAGAGAGTGGCCCGTCTCGCCGCCGTCGCAGCATGTTCCGCCGAGCAGCGCATGGCGGAGACTGAGGAGGAGAGAGTGGCCCGTCTCGCCGCCGCTGCGGCACGTGACGTGGAGGAGAGACGCCAGGAGGACGCCGATCAGCGGGCGGCACGCCTACTTTACCAGCGGCAACGGCGTGATGCGTTCCGCAACAACCATCCGGAGCAGCTGGCTCGCCACTACAGCGGCGACACCTTCCAGATGCCGGCCAACGTGCACCTGGGGCGCAAGGGCTGCGTCTGCCCGCACTGCGGCGCTCTCCGCTGGCAAGTGGAAGCGCCCAGTTCTTGCTGCTCCAGAGGGAAGGTCGCACCGCCATTCCATCCGCCACCACCGCCGGCACTGGCCCACCTGTTCAGCGCGGAGTCGCCATTCCATCGCGACTTCGTGAGGAACATTCGGCGATACAACTGCGCGTTTCAGCTGGCCAGCATGGGATGCACGCAGGTTCGTCAGCCTGGCTGGAACCCCAACTTCACCGTGCAGGGCAACGTCTGTCACTACATCGGCAGCCTGTTGCCTGCACAGGGCGAGATCCACCAGTTCCTGCAAGTGTATTTCGTCGACGACCAGCTGAACGCGCGAGCCAACCTGTTCCAAGGACTCAACATCGAGGTGCTGCGCCATCTCCAGCGGATCCTGCATGAATGCAACAACTACGTGCAGGCGCTGCGTCCGGCCCTGGAGATGGTGAACGCCCTGCAAGGCCAAGCCTGCCGGATTGTGCTGTCCGCGAGGCATCGCCCTCTCTCGGAGCACGAGCGGCGCTTCAACCTGCCGACCAGCAGAGAGGTGGCCATCCTCATGCCCAACGAGGTGCCAGGACCACGCGACATCGTCCTGCAACATCGGGATGGCGCTGTGCGGAGGATCAACGAGTTCCACCGAAGCTACGATCCTCTGCACTATGTCCTGCTGCACCCCTACGGCACCGACGGCTGGTCACTGGACATGAAGACGGCCACAGGGATCACGGCCAGGCAGTACTACGCTTTCCATCTGCGGTACCGTCCCGGCCACTTCAACCTGATCCCGCGCGCTGGTCGACTGTTCCAGCAGTTCCTGGTGGATGCCCAGGCGAAGATCGAGTCGGACCGTCTCAACTACGTCCGCACCCACCAGGACGGACTCCAGGGCTTCCGGTCGGAATCCATCCGCGGCATCCAGGACGCCCTGCAGGACGGCGAGCGGCACGGCAGCGCTGTGGGCCGCGTGGTGCTGCCGGCCAGCTTTGTCGGTGGCCCTCGCTACATGATGGCCAAGCTGCATGACGCCCTCACCTACGTCCGCGACTTCGGATCGGCGGATTTCTTCGTCACAGTGACGTGCAACCCACTGTGGCCGGAGATCTCCACAGCCCTGCGAGAACAGTTTCCGGGCGACCAGCCTCATGACCACCCGGACATCGTGACCGAGGTGTTCAACCTGAAGCTGAAGGCTATGCTGCGCGAGCTACGGAGCGGTGTCATCGGTCGTGTGCGCGCCCTCCTACACACCGTGGAGTGGCAAAAGCGAGGTGAGTTTCTACCGATACTTTACCACTATGGAGCGGGCTTACCTGGTGCACACTTGATGCCCCCCCCCTCTCCCCAGCAGAAGTCATCACTGAGCTCATTCACATTGTCGGCCGTGCACAACACAACGTTATTCACATGGCGTTGTTCGTGCTGCGTCGTAGGTAGCACTAACATGGCTCCGGACATACTGGAATGTCATGTTGTCATTGCACATTGGTGTCGATTTAGTGCATTTTGCGGGCCTTGGTTTGCACAGCATTGCCTTTGGCCCCGCAACCCAATGCTTTAAATTTCAACATTTGGGCGGGCCACAATCAACATCAGCTCTCGGAAATATTGTCGGTAATTAACGTTCCTGTCAGTGCATCTAATGCTTAATTGCGTGCACAAAGGGATGTTGTGTAGTAGGCCAATTTTATATGAATGATTGCATAATTAAGTGAAATATCTACTCATTATGGTGCTGTGTGGTCCGTTGTTTTGAATGTTTTTGTCGGCTGGCATCAGTAGCGTGTTAGGCGGCACGGAACTGAACCGAAACCCTCGGCAATGCACGCACATCAACGTACGTTTAAATGACTCATTGACTGCCAATATAAATATTCCTAGAACACGACCTAATTTTGGAGAAAATAACTACGGTCCACAGCTAAGATATATTGCGTTATTGTCCAGTCGGACTGGCCGCCACGATTGTTTCGGGGATGCCTCACGCTCTGACGAGCTTCATACGTCTGTCGAGATGATTAGGTTGTTATTGCCGCCTGATGGTTATGCAATTAGATCTGCCTATCTGCATTGCGGCGCAGCATGCAAACCTGCCGCCGCATGTTTTCAGTTGCCCGTCTGTGGTATGACCGTTGTCGAACCGTAGCAATTCGTAGGACATGAGTTGATTGACTTGGCTATGGATGTTTTGCTTTACGTTCGATGTTCGGTCATTCGATTGATGTTGTGTTATGTTGTGAACATGTAGCACTGATTCCACTAGGGACCACTGACTTCACAATACGCCATGCAACATGCAATGCAATTCGAAGAATGTGTGCCTGAAGCAACGTCAATAAGCGTGCGAACTCCGGCGGTACATTTTGCTTAAATTAATTGCAACATCCTTCCTCGGCAGGTCTTCCACACGCTCACCTGTTGGTCTGGGTTGTGCCAGAGGACAAGCCGAGGCAAGACCAACTGGACGACTGTGTGGTTGCCGAGCTGCCCGACCATGAGACCGAGCCGCAGCTCTTCGACATCGTGCGCTCCAAGATGGTGCACGGCCCGTGCGGGGCGTTCAACCCCCGGGCGCCCTGTATGCGCGACGGCGTGTGCACCAAGGGCTACCCGAACAGCTTCAGGCCGGACACGGAGCTTCCCGAACGTGGGTATCCGCGATACCGGCGTCGTGCCCCCCAGGCCGGAGGAGGTGTGGCGCTGGTGCGCTGTCGCCGCGGCGAGGTGCGGGTGGACAACCGGTGGATTGTCCCCTACAATCCGTACCTGCTGCGCGTGATGGCCGCCCACGTCAACGTGGAAGTGATCACCCATTCCACCGGGTGTATCAAATACGTCATCAAGTATGTCACCAAGGGCACGGACCAAGTCATGTACACCGTGGTGGACGCCAACGGCAACGAGGCGATCGACGAGATCGCCACGTACCGCAACTCACGGTACCTCGGCTCCATGGAGGCTGCCTGGCGTCTGCTCGACCTGCCCATCCACGAGCACCACCCGCCTGTCCAACAACTGGACGTGCACCTCGGTGACGGCGAGCGACGGGTGCAGTTCAGACACCACGTCAATCTCGAAGACATCCTCCGCGAGCAAAAAGACTCCAAGCTGACGGCGTTCTTTCTGCTCTGCGGCGAGGACGAATTCGCCCGCACTCTCCTGTACACCCAGGTGCCACGCTTCTACACGTGGAGCACGGGAGCGCGCCGGTGGCAGCGGCGCAGACGTGGTGTACAACATCGGGAGGTTGCGGGCGTATTCGCCACCGACACTCTGGCCCGGGTGTACTCGGTGACACCGCGGGCCGGAGAAGTCTTCTTCCTGCGGCTGCTGCTGCACAAGGTGGCCGGCCCCACGTCCTATGAAAGTCTGCGGACAGTGGACGGGGTCGTGCACGCCACCATGCGAGAGGCCTGCTCGGCGCGGGGACTCCTCGATGACGGCAGACACTGGGACCGTGCGCTGCAGGAGGCCACCGTCACCGGCTTCCCGCGCGGTCTGCGTTTCCTGTTTGCCGTCATCTTGGCCGAGGGCAACACCACCTGCGACCCGCTCCGCCTGTGGACCACTCACAAGCAGGCCCTCTCGGAAGACATCACGCGGCGGCAGCAGCGTCTTCGAGCCGCCGGAAGACCATGTCTGACAGACGAGGAGGTAGGAGACGAGGCGCTCCGTCTGATCAGGCAACAACTCCGGCGGCTCGGCGGCCGCCCACTCGAAACGTACGGCCTGCCACTACCACCCGACGCTCCAGCTCAGCCTGCTGTCACGCCCGACTTCGATCCGGGCGAGCAGCTGGACTTTGTCGCCACAAACGAGCCACGCCTGACCGCTGATCAGCGCGCCGTGTACCACGAGGTGGTGCGGCGACTGGAATGCGGCGCCGGTGGTGCCATTTACCTCCAGGCCGCAGGAGGCTCCGGCAAGACCTTCCTGGAGAACCTCCTGCTGGCCAAGGTACGCAGCACCGGTCAGGTGGCCGTGGCCGTGGCCTCATCGGGCATCGCAGCGTGTCTACTCGACGGCGGCACCACGGCTCACTTCCGGTTCAAGATCCCCATTCGCCTGCAGGCAGGGGAGAATGTGTGCAACATCTCCAGGCGATCGCCGGAAGCCGCCCACCTGCAGCAGTGCCGCCTTATCGTGTGGGATGAGGCGGCCATGATGCATCGACGAGCCGTGGAAGCCGTCGACACGACACTGCGTGACATCCGCGACTGCCCTGATGTGTTCGGAGGCATCCTCACCATCTTCTCCGGCGACTGGCGCCAGATCCTGCCCGTCGTGAAGAACGGCGGGCGGGCGCAAGTCGTCGGAGCATGCCTCAAGTCTTCGCCGCTCTGGCCCAACATCACAGTGCTGGAGCTGCACACAAACATGAGAATCCACCTGCACGGCGACCACCAAGCCGGCGACTTTGCAGCATTCTTGCTGCGCGTGGGAAACGGCGAGCTGCCAATCCTGCGTGACCTCGGTGAAGACACCATCGAGATCCCTCGGCCAGTCCGCAGTCCGGCCAGGGATGTGACTCAGCTGGTTGCCCGGATTTTTCCGGACATCCAGCAGAACTTCCGCGACGTTGAGTGGCTGCATGGAAGAGCCATCCTGACACCACTCAACGCTGACGTCGACGCGGTCAACGCCATCGTCATGGCTCAGCTGCCCGGAGAGGAGGTCGTCTACCACAGCATCGACACGATGTCCGACGACGACGCCGTACCGGTGGCCGTGGAGGTGCTGAACTCCATCGCCATGTCTGGCTTACCGTCACACCGCATCGCACTCAAGGTAAGCTGGTGCAATCATTTACATTTGCAATTGTCGCATAGTCGAAGCCATAAAACACCTTGGTTGATGACTATATTTACCCACCCCTACCGAACCGAACATTGTCGCGGTTAGCCCGTACGCGACAAATTTCCAACTGAACACGCAACTGTCTGACGTGGTAGCGCTAATGCACCGCTCACAAAACCAATAGTATATATTATAATGTAAAGATTGCCGACAGTACACAGATTTGACCAGCTTTCATATGGTTCAAATTTGACACTGCTCGAACAATGAGTGACTACTTGCGACAATGAGAGTCTCCTTAGCACGTTACCACGGGCACGAAAGACCCGCGACGTTCGCTGAGTTTAATTCGCGCGCAATTCTTTTCAAGGTAAATATTCTGGCCAAGCATGCCCAACGTTCGTGGCGACATGGCAAAAAAGTGTGTCAATCAATCATGACTAGCACTTGATTACAATAGTTTACACCAACATAACAACATCCAAACATGCTCCCAGCCGCTGTTGTTCCAGTGATTAAGGTGCTACCAGACTGGTGTTTAGATGTACGAATGTATGTGCATATAACGTTACAGCAGGCGTTTCACACGTATTGCATTTCATTTACCACAGCGAGTTGTCTGTCAAATGGAATATTGCCTGTGGCCAACGGCGAACATCAAGTGCACTTTATTGTATTATAGACACACCTGGTGGGTGGAATCTGAAGTCCCACTGCCGTGCCCGGTGGTTTGTCGTTTATGTACGCTATATCGTGTACCCGTCTGTTCCACAGGCCGGCGCGCCCATAGTGCTGATGCGCAACCTGGACGCCCCGCGGACAGTGAACGGGACACTGTGCACCGTTGTTCGGCCCAGCCCGAACGTCCTGGAGCTGCTCATCGCGACCGGGCCTGGTCGTGGAGAGACGCTGTTCCTGCCGCGTCTGCCCATGGAGATGGACGGCGCTGACTCGGGCCTGGGGTTTTCGTTCCGGCGACTTCAGTTCCCGATCAAGCCGGCGTTCGCCCTCACCATCAACCGCTGCCAGGGGCAGACCAAACGTAAGATAGGGGTTTACCTGCCCAGTCCCGTTTTCACCCACGGCCAGCTTTACGTCGCCCTGTCACGCGTCGGCCAGCCCGACGCCGTTGAGGTGCTGTGCCCAGGACACAGTACAAGGAACGTCGTTTACAGGGAGGTCCTGTAGCAGCCGTGTCGGTGTGCCCCGGACTCACCGTTGACGTCTGTCGTCAAATATGACTCTTCTTCCCAGGTATACAGGGATGTCCTGTGGCAGCTGTGTGAACGTTCTGTGCTCATTGATGACGTCTGTCATGACAGACTCTTCCCAGGTGTGCAGGGAGATCATGTAGCAGCTGTGTTAATGTCCCAGGCTCGCCGTTCACGTCTGGCATCACGTATGACTCTTCTCAGGTGTGTAGGGAGGTCCGGCAACCGCCATGTCCATATCCTAAGCTCAACGTCTGTCATCACACATGCCTATTCCCAGATGTAGCAGCCGTGTCAATGCCCCGGGCTCACCGTTGCCGTCCGTCATCACATGTGACTCTTCCCAGGTGTACAGGGAGAGCCTGCAGCAGCTGTGCCATGCCCTAAGCTCACCGTTGACGTCAGTCGTCACTTTTGACTTTTCCCAGCTGGACAGACCTTCCCACCAGCCAGGCCGAGCATCAGCTGTACTGTTGTGTGCTGCATGTGTGCCCCAGTTTCGTCTGCTCGGAGTGCCGTTGACTTTCCGGCACTCCGGGGTCTCAGTATCTGGGTTATCAAAAACGGAGATGCAGTCTGATGTGGTCGCCTTCTCGCGGCAGACTGTGTTTAACACAAAGAACCACAGAAAGTCATGCGTATCGTAGGCAATAATTTGAATGGCGGACAACGCGTGCCATCAGCTGATGTGATGTGCCAGCCCAATTATATGCTATGGTTTATCTGCGACAGCTACAAAGCAGTTCAGTGTGCGGTGTAGAATTCAATTGGCACCAGGTGTGTACCGGGTGCGCGGCACGCGCACAAATTTCCCGCGACACCCCGAATCGATTAGCATGCGTTTAAATAAGTCCAAACACCGACCGAGACCGGCATACTTTGGCGCCCGGCACGGCTCACAACACCGTGATCGAGCGGCTGGCAACACGACGTTAAAGCACCAAATGTTGGCCATCTGTTGGCCCAAAGATCGTTGCGATCGGGTCAATATGTGTTGTGCGTGAGCGACACGGTGGTCTTGGTACAACGGGCGTCCGTCGAGTCTGCGCCGTCTCCGTGGCGTCTGTCGCGCCTGTACTGCATCTGTGCCGCGTCTGTGGTCGTGTCCGCGCAAGGTCCGTCGCGTGTGCGGCTCATCCCTCGCGTCTGTACCGCATCTGTGCCGCATCTGTTGTGGATGCGCAAAGTGCGTCGCGTCTACGCCATGTCTTTCGCGCCTGCGACGCGTGATACCGACAACTGGCGTTGCCGAAATCCCCCGTCGTAGAAATGATTTGTTTTGTCGCTAGAAAATTACCAATTCAGTGCTCGGACTCGATTCCGATAGCGATAACTCGCCAACCTATGGACTGGTGGACACGAAACCGACACACCTGTGTAGCCACTACAATTGTCAGGCGCTAATATATCGGTCGGTCCGCTCACCACGCCGTGTCTTTAACGCTAGCGCATTAGCGCACAGGCGTGGACAATTGTGACTGAGCAGTGTCAGTTATTTCGGATGTGACCGACTCAACCCCACGCACTGCTGGTGCAGCGGCTATCCTGCATCCACACTTAACTGCGTTGATCTTTTGCACGGCTTACAACGAAATACGGATAAGATGTTCACGTCAATGTGTATCATAATTATGCGCCAGTATCAGCATCGCTGCGAACGGAACCTGCACGCTGACTATACCAACTGGATCCTGCACAACGTGTCAATTATCGTCCGGAAGAGCAGCCACGGAGGGTAGAAAACCAGCCGAGGCTGGCATTTATTGTCCGCGACATCCGTCGTCGGACAAACGCGAGCCATCTCGAAATACGTGCATAGTCAGTGGTGGTGGTGGTGGCACCGCGCCAAGCAATGATGGTGGTGCCACCATCATTGTTAGCCCGGCATAGCGGTGGAGCCACGACCACCTCATTGGCTTAACGTGTGATTTGGGAAATTGCATGCGGCGGACGAGACGTGCGCATATTGGCGGCAGGGACGGCTCACAACAAAACTACGTAAATATTGCTGACATCACGTGAAAGCCCCAAATGTTGGGTATCCACTGGACACAATTTCGTCACAGTCGGGTCAACGTGCTGCGCGTGAGCGTCACGGGGGTCCTGAGAGGACGGGCTATCGGCCGCCCATAGGAATAGCATGTAAAACCTGTATTTTTTCCCACCAATTTTAGCGCTCCCGATCGATTGGATTCACACCGCCATATCTCGACAACCAATGGACACCAAACAAACACCTTAGTGTTGTTGCCACGACAATTGCCAACATCACCACAGCAGCCGCTTACCCCTCACGCACACGCGAGGGGGGTGTGAAAAGAGGAAGTGACGTTTTTAAGCGTTTCTCGCGATTGGGGTTGGTTCTCGGAAACGGCCCAACTTGGCGACTTGCCGTTCCATTCACCACGTGGGAGCATATACCGGCTACCCTTTTCCTATTGACTATCATTGGCTGCAGTGTGCACGCGCGCCGTCATCGTCACACGGGCACACTATCCGATGACATTTCGCGGAAAAAGTTGTATGCGCGGATAGCCCCACTCTTTGTGATGGTCACGGTTCCTTAGGATCTTCCCCATCGCAAAGAGTTTGGTTGGAATCGTCGATGCCCGCAACCCTTACCAGACGACATTTTTCGCGCGCAATTTGCGCTTCAACACGTGAGTTTTTTCGGCGCCGAGTCACACGCTATTGACTGAACAATGAAAAAAATGCCAAGAGGGCGGGCCGGGCGCTTTCTCGGCGGCGACACCTCCGCCGGACAGATTTCTTTTTAAATAAGAATATTCGGGAGCAGATAAATGAATCAACGTTACGTTCAAATGGGCGTAGCGGCCGAACAACTAGGCCGATTCACATGAAACAAACGCCAAAACGCAGAGTTTGGTTGGAATCGTCGATGCCCGCAACCCTTACCAGACGACATTTTTTCGCGCGCAATTTGCGCTTCAACACGTGAGTTTTTTCGGCGCCGAGTCACACGCTATCGACTGAACAATGAAAACAAATGCGAAGAGGGCGGGCCGGGCGCATTCGTGGCGGCGGCACCTCCGCCGGAGAGATTTATTTTTAAATACAAATATTCGGGAGCAGGAGAAATGAATCAACGTTACGTTCAAATGGGCATAGCGGCCGAACCACTACGCCGATTCACATGAAACCAACGCCAAAATTTTTTAACCGTGTCTGTCGCAACCGCGGGACGTCTGTCGCACATTTGTCGCATCTGCGACGGTTCCGTCGCGTCTGTCGCGTCTGCGCCGCATCTGTCTTATCGGCGCCGCGTTTATCGAGTCTGCACGGCGCATGTAGCGTCTGCGCCGCGTCTGTCGCATCTTCACCGCGTCTGCCGCGTCTGCGCCGTGTCTGTCGCAACCGCGGGACATCTGTCGCATCTGCGCCGAGTCGGTCGCACCTTTTGCGCTGGCGCCGGGTCTGTCTCATCTGCGTCGTGTTCGCCGCGTATGTCGCGTCTGCGCCGTGTCTGCGCCACAGCAGTCACGTCCCCGTCGCATGTGACGAGTCTGCGCCGTGTCTATCGCGTCTGCGCCGTGTCTGTCGCGTCTGCGCCGTGTCTGTCGCGTCTGCGCCACATCTGTCGCATCTGCGCCAGATCCATCGCGTCTGTCGCGTTCGCACCGCGTCAGTCTAATCTGCGCCGCGTTTGTCGCGTCTACGCCGCGTCTGTCGCGTCTGCGGCGGGTCCGTCGCGTCTGCTCCGCGTCTGACGCGTGGCTCGATTTAAACCGGAATAGCGGCCGAACTAATGGACCGATCGATTTGAAACCAACAACACTTTGTAGCATAAAATATTGCATTCATTCGCTCAGCGAAGCGAGCGGGACTGCGCTTGATGTATGAATGAATGATGAGAATATAACCAATGTTACACCAAAATTGGCATAGCGACCGTACCATAAGACCGGAATTTGTCTTACCAAAGCGGAGACGGCGCGCGATTTCTCGGCGGCGACATCTCCGCCGGACAGATTTCTTTTTAAATACAAATATTCTGGAGCAGGGAAATGAATTTCCCTACGCCGCCTCTGTCGCGTCTGCGCCGTGTCTGTCACAAACGCGGGACGTCTGTCGCATCTGCGACGGATCCGTCGTGTAGGTTAGGTTAGGTTAGGTTAGGTTAGGTTAGGTTAGGTTAGGTTGGGTTAGGTTAATGAATTCCACTAAAATTGGCATAGCGGCCGAACCACTAGGCCGATTCACATGAAACCAACGCCAAATTTTTTTTAACCGCAGCGGAGCAAGGGCCGAAGGCGCTTGTCTACACTATACTATTTGAGTAAAAAACTTTGTTTGTCTGTCTGTCTGGATATCTGTCTGTCGTCTTTTGTCCTTTTGTCGATTGACGCCGTGTGTAGGTTAGATCATGAGTCGCACGTGCTTGAAATTTTCACACGCGACAGACAATCGACGTGTGACGTGCGGTGCCGCGTTTCTTTGTCGTCGGGTGCATGCCTCGCACGTGGCACGTGCTCAAAGTTGGCACTACCCCGTCATTGGCTTAACGTGTGATTTGGGAAATTGCATGCGGCGAAACATATTGGCGCCTGGGACGGCGCACAACAGAGCCACGGAAATATGGCCGACATCACGTGAAAGCCCCAAATGTTGGCTATCACCGGGATGAAATTTCGTCACGATCGGGTCAACGTGCTGCCCGTGAGCGTCACGGGGGTCCTGAGCGGACGGGCCGTCGGCCGCCCATAGGAATAGCACGTAAAACCGGGATTTTTTCACCAATTTTAGCGCTCCAGATCGACCCGATTCACACCGCCATATCTCGACAACCAATGGACCGATCGACACCAAACAAACACCATAGTGTAGCCACGGCAATTGCCAACATCGCCACGGCAGCCATTAACGGGTCACCCCTCACGCGCACGCGAGGGGGGTTTGAAAACCGGAAGTGACGTTTTTCAGCGTTTTTCACGATTGGGTCTGGTTCTCGGAAACGGCTCAACTTGGCGACTTGCCGTCACTTGCATCACCTGGGCGGATGTACCGGCTACCATTTTCCCATAGACTATCGTGGGCTGCAGTGTGTGCGCGCGCCGTCATCGTGACACGGGCTGCACGTGTTTCGGTCCGTGAAAAAACGTCCGCTCTACACTGTCCCCACACCACTGTCCGATGACTTTTCGCGACGAAAGTTACATGCGCGGATAGCGCCAAGCTTTGTGATGCCCACGGTTCCTTCGGATTTTCCACATCTCAAATAGTTTGGTAGCAATCGTCGAAGCCCGCAACCATTACCGGGCGACATATTTCGCCGGCGATTTGCGCTTCAAGCCATGGACCACGCTGAGCACAGTTTCCCACCAATTTCTTCAGCCGTCAAGACAACAATGGCGGCACGCGCGTTATCGGCGGCTACACCTCCGCGGGAGAGACTCTGTAAATATATATATTCGCGGGAGCAGGGAAATTAATTCCACTAAATTGGCATAGCGGCCGAACCATTAGAGTTGCACGTCGTGTCAGTCTTATCTGCGCCACGTTCGTCGCGTCTGCGCTCATCATGTCACGTCTACGCCACGTCTGTCGTATCCGCGCCGCGTATGTAGCGTGTGCGACGCGTCTGCCGCGTATCCGCCGTATATGTGGCGTGTACGCCGTGTCGCGTCCGCGACACGTCTGTCGCATCTGCGCCGAGTCCGTCGCGTCTCTCTCATCTGCGCCGCATATGACGTGTCGGCGCCGTGTCTGTCGCGTCTGCACCGTGTCTGTCGCGTCTGCGCCACGTCTGTCGCGTCCGTACCGGGTCCATCGCGTCTGTCGCTTTCGCGCCGCGTCACTGTCATCTGCGCCGCGTTCGTCGCGTCCCCGTCGCACATCACCCGTCTGCGGCACGTCTGTCGCGTCTGCACAACGTCTGTCGCATCTGCGCCGCATCCGTCGCGTCTGCGCCGCATCTGTCTTATCGGCGCCGCGTTTATCGCATCTGCACGGCGCATGTAGCGTCTGCGCCGCGTCTGTCGCGTCTGCGTCATGTCTGTCGCAACCGCGGGACATCTGTCGCATCTGCGCCGAGTCCGTCGCACCTTTTGCGCTTGCGCCGGGTCTGTCTCATCTGTGTCGCGTTCGTCGCGTCTGCGCCGCATATGTTCAGTCTGCGCCGCAACAGTCACGTCTCCGTCGCATGTGACAAGTCTGCGCCGTGTCTGTCGCGTCAGCGCCACGTCTGTCGTATCTGCGCCAGTTCTATCGCGTCTGTCGCGTTCGCGCCGCGTCAGTCGCATCTGCGCCGCGTTTGCCGCGTCTACGCCGCGCGGATCCGTCGCATCTGTCGCTTCTGCGCCGTGTCTGTCGCGTCTGCGCCGGGTCTGTCGCGTCCGCGAGACATCTGTCGCACCTGCTCCGAGTCCGTCGCATCTCTTGCGCTTGCGCCGCGTCTGGCTCATCTGCGTTGCGATCGTCACGTCTGCGCCGCGTATGTCGCGTCTGCGCCGTGTCTGCGCCGCGGCAGTCACGTCCCCGTCGCATGTGACGAGTCTGCGCCGTTTCTGTCGCGTCTGCGCCGTGTCTGTCGCATCTGCGCCAGAACCATAGCGTCTGCCGCGTTCGCGCCGCGTCAGTCTCATCTGCGCCGCGTTTGTCGCGTCTACGCCGAGTCTGTCGCGTCTGCGCCGTGTCTGTCGCAACCGCGGGACGTCTGTCGCACATTTGTCGCATCTGCGACGATTCCGTCGCGTCTGTCGCGTCTGCGCCGCATCTGTCTTATCGGCGCCGCGTTTATCGCGTCTGCACGGCGCATGTAGCGTCTGCGCCGCGTCTGTCGCATCTTCACCGCGTCTGTCGCGTCTGCGCCGTGTCTGTCGCAACCGCGGGACATCTGTCGCATCTGCGCCGAGTCGGTCGCACCTTTTGCGCTGGCGCCGGGTCTGTCTCATCTGCGTCGCGTTCGCCGCGTATGTCGCGTCTGCGCCGTGTCTGCGCCACAGCAGTCACGTCCCCGTCGCATGTGACGAGTCTGCGCCGTGTCTATCGCGTCTGCGCCGTGTCTGTCGCGTCTGCGCCGTGTCTGTCGCGTCTGCGCCACATCTGTCGCATCTGCGCCAGATCCATCGCGTCTGTCGCGTTCGCACCGCGTCAGTCTAATCTGCGCCGCGTTTGTCGCGTCTACGCCGCGTCTGTCGCGTCTGCGGCGGGTCCGTCGCGTCTGCTCCGCGTCTGACGCGTCTGCTCCGCGTCTGACGCGTGGCTCGATTTAAACCGGAATAGCGGCCGAACTAATGGACCGATCGACTTGAAACCAACAACACTTTGTAGCATAAAATATTGCATTCATTCGCTCAGCGAAGCGAGCGGGACTACGCTTGATGTATGAATGAATGATGAGAATATAACCAATGTTACACCAAAATTGGCATAGCGACCGTACCATAAGACCGGAATTTGTCTTACCAAAGCGGAGACGGCGCGCGATTTCTCGGCGGCGACATCTCCGCCGGACAGATTTCTTTTTAAATACAAATATTCTGGAGCAGGGAAATGAATTTCCCTACGCCGCCTCTGTCGCGTCTGCGCCGTGTCTGTCACAAACGCGGGACGTCTGTCGCATCTGCGACGGATCCGTCGTGTAGGTTAGGTTAGGTTAGGTTAGGTTAGGTTAGGTTAGGTTAGGTTAGGTTAGGTTAGGTTAATGAATTCCACTAAAATTGGCATAGCGGCCGAACCACTAGGCCGATTCACATGAAACCAACGCCAATTTTTTTTTAACCGCAGCGGAGCAAGGGCCGAAGGCGCTTGTCTACACTATACTATTTGAGTAAAAAACTTTGTTTGTTTGTCTGTCTGTCTGGATATCTGTCTGTCGTCTTTTGTCCTTTTGTCGATTGACGCCGTGTGTAGGTTAGATCATGAGTCGCACGTGCTTGAAATTTTCACACGCGACAGACAATTGACGTGTGACGTGCGGTGCCGCGTTTCGTTGTCGTCGGGTGTATGCCTCGCACGTGGCACGTGCTCAAAGTTGGCACTACCCCGTCATTGGCTTAACGTGTGATTTGGGAAATTGCATGCGGCGGACGAAACGTGCACACATTGGCGCCTGGCACGGCTCACAACAGAGCCACGGAAATATGGCCGACATCACGTGAAAGCCCCAAATGTTGGCTATCACCGGGATGAAATTTCGTCACGATCGGGTCAACGTGCTGCCCGTGAGCGTCACGGGGGTCCTGAGCGGACGGGTCGTCGGCCGCCCATAGGAATAGCACGTAAAACCGGGATTTTTTCAACCAATTTTAGCGCTCCAGATCGACCCGATTCACACCGCCATATCTCGACAACCAATGGACCGATCGACACCAAACAAACACCATAGTGTAGCCACGGCAATTGCCAACATCGCCACGGCAGCCATTAACGGGTCACCCCTCACGCGCACGCGAGGGGGGTTTGAAAATCGGAAGTGACGTTTTTCAGCGTTTTTCACGATTGGGTCTGGTTCTCGGAAACGGCTCAACTTGGCGACTTGCCGTCACTTGCATCACCTGGGCGGATGTACCGGCTACCATTTTCCCATAGACTATCGTGGGCTGCAGTGTGTGCGCGCGCCGTCATCGTGACACGGGCTGCACGTGTTTCGGTCCGTGGAAAAAACTTCCGCTCTACACTGTCCCCACACCACTGTCCGATGACATTTCGCGACGAAAGTTGCATGCGCAGATAGCCCCAAGCTTTGTGATGCCCACGGTTCCTTCGGATTTTCCACATCTCAAATAGTTTGGTAGCAATCGTCGAAGCCCGCAACCATTACCGGGCGACATTTTTCGCCGGCAATTTGCGCTTCAAGCCATGGACCACGCTGAGCACAGTTTCCCACTAATTTCTTCAGCCGTCAAGACAACAATGGCGGCACGCGCGTTATCGGCGGCTACACCTCCGCGGGAGAGACTCTGTAAATATATATATTCGCGGGAGCAGGGAAATTAATTCCACTAAAATTGGCATAGCGGCCGAACCATTAGAGTTGCACGTCGTGTCTGTCTTATCTGCGCCACGTTCGTCGCGTCTGCGCCCATCATGTCACGTCTACGCCACGTCTGTCGTGTCCGCGCTGCCTATGTCGCGTGTGCGACGCGTTTGCCGCGTCTCCTTTTATCTCGCCGTATATGTGGCGTGTACGCCGGTTGTCGCGTCTCGCGAGTCGATCGATTTTCTGTCGCTCATCTGCGCGCGCGTATGTCGCGTCTGCGTCGTGTCTTCGAAAATCTGCGCCGCATATGACGTGTCGGCGCCGTGTCTGTCGCGTCTGCACTGTGTCTGTCGCGTCTGCGCCACGTCTGTCGCGTCCGTACCCGGTCCATCGCGTCTGTCGCTTTCGCGCCGCGTCACTGTCATCTGCGCCACGTTCGTCGCGTCCCCGTCGCACATGACCCGTCTACGGCACGTCTGTCGCGTCTGCACAACGTCTGTCGCATCTGCGCCACATCCGTCGCGTCTGCGCCGCATCTGTCTTATCGGCGCCGCGTTTATCGCATCTGCACGGCGCATGTAGCGTCTGCGTCATGTCTGTCGCAACCGCGGGACATATGTGGCATCTGCGCCGATGCCGTCGCACCTTTTGCGCTTGCGCCGTCTCTGTCTCATCTGTGTCGCGTTCGTCGCGTCTGCGCCGCGTATGTCCAGTCTGCGCCGTAACAGTCACGTCTCCGTCGCATGTGACAAGTCTGCGCCGTGTCTGTCGCGTCAGCGCCACGTCTGTCGTATCTGCGCCAGTTCTATCGCGTATGTCGTGTTCGCGCCGCGTCAGTCGCATCTGCGCCGCGTTTGCCGCGTCTACGTCGCGCGGATCCGTCGCATCTGTGGCTTCTGCGCCGTGTCTGTCGCGTCTGCGCCGGGTCTGTCGCGTCCGTGGGACATCTGCCGCACCTGCTCCGAGTCCGTCGCATCTCTTGCGCTTGCGTCGCGTCTGGCTCAACTGCGTTCCAATCGTCACGTCTGCGCCGCGTATGTCGCGTCTGCGCCGTGTCTGCGCCGCGGCAGTGACGTCCCCGTCGCATGTGACGAGTCTGCGCCGTTTCTGTCGCGTCTGCGCCATGTCTGTCGCATGTGCGCCAGAACCATAGCGTCTGCCGCGTTCGCGCCGCGTCAGTCTCATCTGCGCCGAGTTTGTCGCGTCTACGCCAAGTCTGTCGCGTCTGCGCCGTGTCTGTCGTAACTGCGGGACGTCTGTCGCGCATTTGTCGCATCTACGACGGTTCCGTCGCGTCTGTCGCGTCTGCGCCGCATCTGTCTTATCGGCGCCGCGTTTATCGCGTCTGCACGGCGCATATAGCGTCTGTGCCGCGTC
Organism: Ashinkailepas kermadecensis; assembly: GCA_034440615.1. Classification (NCBI taxonomy): domain Eukaryota; kingdom Metazoa; phylum Arthropoda; class Thecostraca; family Neolepadidae; genus Ashinkailepas; species Ashinkailepas kermadecensis. The sequence continues at coordinate 585,869 of JAOTOM010005022.1, forward strand.
TGTCGCATCTTCATCGCGTCTGTCGCGTCTGCGCCGTGTCTGTCGCAACCGCGGGACATCAGTCGCATCTGCGCCGAGTTGGTCGCACCTTTTGCGATGGCGCCGGGTCTGTCTCATCTGCGTCGCGTTCGCCGCGTATGGCGCGTCTGCGCCGTGTCTGCGCCACAGCAGTCACGTCCCCGTCGCATGTGACGAGTCTGCGCCGTGTCTATCGCGTCTGCGCCGTGTCGGTCGCGTCTGCGCCTTGTCTGTCGCGTCTGCGCCACATCTGTCGCATCTGCGCCAGATCCATCGCGCCTGTCGCGTTCGCACCGCGTCAGTTTAATCTGCGCCGCGTTTGTCGCGTCTACGCCGCGTCTGTCGCGTCTGCGGCGGTCCGTCCGTCGTCTGCTCCACAACGCGGGACGTCTTGGAATGATATCGCATCTGCGACGGATCTAGGTTAGGTTAGGTGTATGTTAGGTTAGGTTAGGTTAGGACCGTACATAAGACGATTTGTCTTACCAATTAATTTTTTATATATTCTGTAACCTATTTCCGTTTTAAAAGGGGTTTAGGTTAGGTTAGGTTAGGTTGGGTTAGGTTAATGAATTCCACTAAAATTGGCATAGCGGCCGAACCACTAGGCCGATTCACATGAAACCAACGCCAATTTTTTTTTTAACCGCAGCGGAGCAAGGGCCGAAGGCGCTTGTCTACTATACTATTTCTGATAAAAACTTTGTTTGTCTGTTTGTCTGGATGTCTGTCTGTCTGTCGTCTTTTGTCCACGCGTCGATTGATGTAGTGTGTAGGTTAGAACATGAGTCGCACGTGCTTGACATTTTCATACGCGACAGACAATTGACGTGTGACGTGCGGTGCCGCGTTTCGTTGTCGTGGAGTGAATGCCTGGCACGTGGCACGTGCGCAAAGTTGGCACTACCCCGTCATTGGCTTAACGTGTGATTTGGGAAATTGCATGCGGCGAAACATATTGGCGCCTGGCACGGCGCACAACAGAGCCACGAAAATATGGCTGACATCACGTGCAAGCCCCAAATGTTGGCTATGCACTGGACACAATTTCGTCACGATCGGGTCAACGTGCTGCCCGCGAGCTTCACGGGAGTTCTGAGCGGACCGGCCGTCGGCCGCCCATAGGAATAGCACGTAAAACCTGGATTTTTTCACCATTTTTAACGCTCCAGATCGACCCGATTCACACCGCCATACCTCGACAACCAATGGACCGATCGACACCAAACAAACAACATAGTGTAGCCACGGCAATTGCCAACATCGCCATGGCAGTCATTAACGGGTCACCCCTCACGCGCACGCGAAGGGGGTTTGAAAACCGGAAGTGACGTTTTTCAGCGTTTTTCACGATTGGGTCTGGTTCTCGGAAACTGCTCAACTTGGCGACTTGCCGTCACTTGCATAACCTGGGCGAATGTACCGGCTACCATTTTTCCATAGACTATCGTGGGCTGCAGTGTGTGCGCGCGCCGTCATCGTGACACGGGCTGCACGTGATTCGGTCCGTGAAAAAACTTCCGCTCTACACTGTCCCCACACCGCTGTACGATGGTATTTCGCGGAGAAAGTTGCATGCGCAGATAGCCCCAAGCTGTGTGATGCCCACGGTTCTTTCGGATTTTCACCATCTCAAATAGTTTGGTAGCAATCGTAGAACCCCGAAACCACTACCGGGCGACATTTTTCGCCGGCTATTTGCGCTTCAAGCTGGGAGCCATTCTGATCACCCGTTCCCACGAATTTCTCCAGCCGTCAAGACAACAATGGCGGCACGCGCGTTATCGGCGGCTACACCTCCGCGGGAGAGACTCTGTAAAGATATATATTCGCGGGAACAGGGAAATTAATTCCACTAAAATGGGCATAGCCGCCGAACCATTAGAGTTGCACGTCGTGTCTGTCTTATCTGCGCCACGTTCGTCGCGTCTGCGCCCATCATGTCACGTCTACGCCACGTCTGTCGTGTCCGCGCCGCGTATGTCGCGTGTGCGACGCGCCTGCCGCGTCCGTCGCACCTTTTGCGCTTGCGCCGAGTCTGTCTCATCTGTGTCGCGTTCGTCGCGTCTGAGCCGCGTATGTCCCGTCTGCGCCGTGCCTGCGCCGCAACAGTCACGTTCCCGTCGCATGTGACAAGTCTGCGCCGTGTCTGTCGCGTCAGCGCCACGTCTGTCTTATCTGCGCCAGTTCCAGCACGTCTGTCGCGTTCGCGCAGCGTCAGTCGCATCTGCGCCGCGTTTGTCGCGTCTACGCCGCGGGGATCTGTCGCTAATGCGCCGCGTCTGTCGCGTCTGCGCCGTGTCTGTCGCAACCGCGGGACATCTGTCGCATTTGCGCCGAGTCGGTTGCACCTTTTCTGCTGGCGCCGGGTCTGTCATCTGCGTCGCGTTTGCCGCGTCTGCGCCGCGTATGTCGCGCCTGCGCCGTGTCTGCGCCGCAGCAGTCACGTCCCCGTCACATGTGACGAGTCTGCGCCGTGTCTATCGCGTCTGCGCCGTGTCTGTCGCGTCTGCGCCGTGTCTGTCGCTTATGCGCCACGTCTGTCGCGTCTGCGCCAGATCCATCGCGTCTGTCGCGTTCGCGCCGCGTCAGTCTCATCTGCGCCGCGTTTGTCGCGTCTACGCTGCCTCTGTCGCGTCTGCGCCGTGTCTGTCACAAACGCGGGACGTCTGTCGCATCTGCGACGGATCCGTCGAGTAGGTTAGGTTAGGTTAGGTTAGGTTAGGTTAGGTTAGGTTAGGTTAGGTTGGGTCAGGTTAGGTTAGGCTAGTTTAATGAATTCCACTAAAATTGTCATAGCGGCCGAACCACTAGGCCGATTCACATGAAACCAACGCCAAATTTTTAACCGCAGCGGAGCAAGGGCCGAAGGCGCATGTCTTCTACTATACTATTTCAGTAAAAAACTTTGTCTGTTTGTCTGTCTGTCTGGATATCTGTCTATCGTCTTTTGTCCTTTTGTCGATTGACGTCGTGTGTAGGTTCGACTATTGGCCGCACGTGCTGGACATTTTCACACGCGACAGACAATCGACGTGTGACGTGCTGTGCCGAGTTTCGTTGTCGTGGCGTGCATGCTTCGCACGTGGCACGTGCTCAAAGTTGGCACTACCCCGTCATTGCCTTAACGTGTGATTTGGGAAATTGCATGCGGCTGACGAAACGTGCACACATTGGCGTCTGGGACGGCGCACAACAGAGCCACGGAAATATGGCCGACATCACGCGAAAGCCCCAAATGTTGGCTATTACCGGGATGAAATTTCGTCACGATCGGGTCAACGAGCCGCGTGTGAGCTTCACGGGCGTCCTGAGCGGACGGGCCGTCGGCCGCCCATAGGAATAGCACGTAAAACCGGGATTTTTTTTCACCATTTTTAACGCTCCAGATCGACCAGATTCACACCGCCATATCTCGACAACCAATAGACCGATCGACATGAAACAAACACCATAGTGTAGCCACGACAATGGCGAACATAGCCACGGCAGCTATGTATGGGTCACCCCTCACGCGCACGCGAGGGGGGTTTGAAAACCGGAAGTGACGTTTTTCAGCGTTTTTCACGATTGGATCTGGTTCTCGGAAATGGCTGAACTTGGCGACTTGCCGTCCCTTGCATCACCTGGGCGGATGTACCGGCTACCATTTTCCCATAGACTACCGTGGGCTGCAGTGTGTGCACGCGCCGTCATCGTGACACGGGCTGCACGTGGTTCGGTCCGTGAAAAAAAACTTCCGCTCTACACTGTCCCCACACCACTGTCCGATGACATTTCGCGGAGAAAGTTGCATGCGCAGATAGCTCCAAGCTTTGTGATACCCACGGTTTCTTCGGATTTTCCACATCTCAAATAGTTTGGTTGCAATCGTCGATGCCCGCAACCATTACGAGGCGACATTTTTCGCCGGCCATTTGCGCTTCAAGCCATGGACCAAGCTGAGTACGGTTTCCCATTCATTTCTTCAGCCGTCAAGACAACAATGGCGGCACGCGCTTTATCGGCGGCTACACGTCCGCGGGAGAGACTGTAAATATGTATATTCGCGGGAGCAGGGAAATTAGTTCCACTAAAATTGGCATAGCCGCCGAACCATTCGAGTTGCACGTCGTGTCTGTCATATCTAAGCCACGTTCGTCGCGTTTGCGCCCATCATGTCACGTCAACGCCACGTTTGTCGTCTCCGCGCCGCGTATGTCGCGTGTGCGACGCGTCTGCCGCGTATCCGCCGTATATGTGACGTGTACGCCGTGTCGCGTCCGCGACACGCCTGCGCCGCGTTTGTCGCGTCTGGGCCGTGTTTGTCGCAACCGCGGGACATCTGTCGCATCTGCGCCGAGTCCGTCGCACCTTTTGCGCTTGCGCCGAGTCTGTCTCTTCAGTGTCGCGTTCGTCGCGTCTGCGCCGCGTATGTCCCGTCTGCGCCAAGTCTGCGCCGCAACAGTCACGTCCCAAGTCGCATGTGACAAGTATGCGCCGTGCCTGTCGCGTCAGCGCCACGTCTGTCGTATCTGCGCCAGTTCCATCGCGTCTGTCGCGATCCAGCCGCGTCAGTCGCAACTGCGCCGCGTTTGTCGCGTCTATGCCGCGCGGATCCGTCGCGTCTGTCGCTTCTGCGCCGCGTCTGTCGCTTCTGCGCCGTGTCTGTCGCGTCCGCGGGACATCTGCCGCACCTGCGCCGGGTCCGTCGCATCTCTTGCGCTTGCGCCGCGTATGTCGCGTCTGCGCCGTGTCTGCGCCGCGGCAGTCATGTCCCAGTCGCATGCGACGATTCTGCGCCGTTTCTCTCGCGTCTGCGCCGGGTCCGTCGCGTCTGTCTCATCTGCGCCGCATATGACGTGTCGGCGCCGTGTCTGTCGCGTCTGCACCGTGTCTGTCGCGTCTGCGCCACGTCTGTCGCGTCTGTGCCGAGTCCATCGAGTCTGTCGCTTTCGGGCCGCGTCACTCTCATCGGCGCCGCTTTCGTCGCGTCCCCGTCGCACATGACGCGTCTGCGGCACGTCTGTAGCGTCTGCACGTCTGTCGCATCTGCGCCGGATCCGTCGCATCTGTCGCGTCTGCGCCGCATCTGTCTTATCCGCGCCGCGTTTATCGCGTCTGAACGGCGCATGTAGCGTCTGCGCCGCGTCTGTCGCGTCTGCGCCGCGTCTGTCGCGTCTGCGCCGCGTCTGTCGCGTCTGCGCCGTGTCTGTCGCAACCGCGGGACATCTGTCGCATCTGCACCGAGTCCGTCGCACCTTTTGCGCTTGCGCCGTGTCTGTCTCATCTTTGTCGCGTTCGTCGCGTCTGCGCCGTGTCTGTCGCAACCGCAGGACCTCTGTCGCATCTGCGACGGATCCGTGGCGTCTGTCGCGTCTGCGCTGCATCTGTCTTATCGGCGCCGCGTTTATCGCATCTGCACGGCGCATGTAGCGTCTGCGCCGCGTCTGTCGCGTCTGCGCCGTGTCTGTCGCGTCTGCGCCGTGTCTGTCGTGTCTGCGCCGTGTCTGTCGCAACCGCGGGACTTCTGTCGCATCTGCGCCGTGTCGGTCGCATCTTTTGCACTGGCGCCGGGTCTGTCTCATCTGCGTCCCGTTCGCCGCGTATGTCGCGTCTGCGCCGTGTCTGCGCCGCAGCAATCACGTCCCCGTCGCATGTGACGAGCCTGCGCCGCGTCTGTCGTGTCTGCGCCGTGTCTGTCGCGTCTGCCCCCTGTCTGTCGCGTCTGCGCCACGTCTGTCGCATCTGCGCCAGATCCATCGCGTCTGTCGCTTTCGCGCCGCGTCAGTCTCATCTGCTCCGCGTTTGTCCCGTCGACGCCGCGTCTGTCGCGTCTGCGGCGCGTCCGTCGCGTCTGCAACGCGTCTGACGCGTGGCTCGATTTAAACCGGAATAGCGGCCGAACTAATGGACCGATCGACGTAAAACCAACAACACTTTGTAGCGAAAAATATTGCAGTCTTTCGCTCAGCGAAGCGAGCGGGACTTCCCTTCATGTAAGAATGAATGATGAGAATTGAACCAATGTTACACCAAAATTGGCATAGCGACCGTACCATAAGACCGCCATTTGCGCTTCAACACGTGAGTTTTCTCGGAGCCGAGTCACACGCTATCGGCTGAACAATGAAAAAATTCCAAGTGAGCGGGCACCTCCACCAGAGAGATTCTGTAACTTGAAATATTCGGGAGCAGGGAAATTAATCAAGGTTACGTTCAAATTGGCACAGCGGCCGAACCACTAGGCCGATTAACATGAAACCAAAAGGAATTTTTAATAAATGAATTCATGAATGACATGAATTTTTAACCGCAGCGGAGCAAGGGCCGAAGGCGCTTGTTTGTAGACTATTTGCGTGTTGGTGTATGTGAGATCCTATTGTGGTTTTAAGTCGTGGTACGTTCATGAGTAAGTGTCTGCGTTTGTGCGTTTGGTGCGTATTTTGAGTGCTTCAGTGCATGGGTGGTGTTTGACGAGTTGTGTTTTGTAGTGATATCTAAGTAGTGCTTCTGTGCGTCTGTGTTTGAGTTCTGGTATGTCGTTGTATATGTGCAGTGCGAGATAAGGTGTAGTGATATATGCTCCGGTGGCTATTTTTAGGCATTGGTGTTGTAGTGTGTCTAGTAGGTGGAGGTTTTATTTCGCTGCGTTTTCGAAGAGTGGGATCCGTATTCCAAAATTGGCCGAATGAGTGATTTGTAGAGAGTTAGAAATGTGTTTCGATCGGATCCCCAGTTTGTGCCAGAAAATGATCGGAGGAGGTTTATTCGTTTTGATGCGCGTTTGTGGATGTCTAAGATGTGTGGCCGAAAGGTAAGTCGTGGGTCTAATGTGATACCTAGGAATTTTGTTGTGGTTACAAATGGTATGGGTGTGTAGTCTATTTTTAGTGGTTGTAAGTTTGTGTGTCGAGTGTAGCCAAATAGCACGCATTTCGATTTGTGTAGTGCTATCTGTAAGTTAAGTAAGGCTAGTTTGTCGTGTAGTTCTGATAGTGCTCTTTGTTGTGTTCCTAATGCGTTGTTGGGTGTTTCATGTGATGTCCAGATTACTATGTCATCTGCGTAATTTGCTATTTTGGTCGGGAAATTGTCAGTGATGAGTGAGTTTAGGCCCAGAATGAAGAGAAGGGGACTTAGAACGGAGCCTTACATTAAGCCGGTCGTGGGGAATTTAATGTCTGACGTGTGGGGCCCAATTTTGACTTGAAATGATCTGCTTAGTAAGTAGAAATGTAGGTAGTGTAGAAGTCTTCCTGGTATAGGTGCTGTAAGAGTGCTGTGATGTTGATAGTGTCATAAGCTTGTTTGAGATACAGGAAGACGGCGACGGTGGTACGTTTCTTTGCCGCCGCTGCCTGGATGTGAGTGGTGAGGTAGGTGAGGTTGTCAAGACAGGAGCGGTTAGGGAGAAAGCCTGATTGTATAGGAGAGATTAGTTTTTGTGTTTCAATAATGTAGAGAAGGCGTTTTTTACAAGGCGTTCAAAGAGTTTGTGAAAACAGCTGGTTAGTGCGATAGGGCGGTAGGAGTCGCATAGGGTTCGATCTGTGTTTGGTTTTGGGATAGGAATGAGCAGAGCGTGTAGCCAGGATTGTGGGTATGTATGTGTTGTCCATGCGGTGTTGTAGGTGTCCAGTAATGTTTGTAGTGCTTGTGTTGGGAGGTGTTTGAAGAATGAATAGTGTATGTTGTCTGGTCCTACGCTTGTGTTTCCTGTTTGTGCGATTGCTATTTGTAATTCTGTGAGTGTAAACCTAGTGTTGTTAATGTGTGGCCGTGTGTGCCTGGTTGGTGGTGGTGGGTGTCGTGCGAGTGTGGATGACCTAATGTGATAGTTCTGTGTGAAAATGTTTGCTATTGTTTGTGGATCTGTGGTGGTGACGTTGTTGTGTATGAGTGTGATGGCTTTGGCTTGTGGTCTTTGTCGATGTTGGAATGTTCCAAGAAGTGTCCAAATTTCGCCGAGAGGAGTGAATCTGTTAAATTGGGTGCAAATTGTATTCCAGGAGGTTTTTTTGGCCTTTTGAATGGTTCTTTTGCAGGCTGCTCTGAGTTGTTTGTATACTGTGAGTGTTTCTGGTGTGCGGTGTCTTTCGTGTCTGTGTCGTGCGTGGTTCCTCGCGCGGATCGCCCGGTGGCATTCGTCGCTCCACCAGGGTGCCGCGCGAGGTTTGTGTTGATAGCGTGGTTTTGTTTGTGGTATGTGTTGGTGTGCTGTGGTGATGAGGATGTGTGTAAATTGTTCTGGTGTGAGGTTTGGGTTGTGTGCTGTTTGTGCTGCTATGGATTCTGAAAAGGGTGTCCAGGATGCTTTTTTGAGGTTCCATCGCCCCGTGGGTGGATTTGATGGGCTAGTGGTCGGGATTTGGTTAAAGGTGATGGTTATGGGTGCGTGGTCGCTGAAATGAGGATCGGGGTCGGATGTCCATGATAGGGTAAGGGCTATGCGTGAGGATGCCAGGGTTACGTCAGGGGTAGTGGGGGTAATTGGGACGAGGTATGTTGGTGATCCGGTGTTGAGTACTGTGAGGTTATGTTGTGTAGCCCGTGTGATGAGTGTGAGTGCTCTGTGATCGGGTCGTGTTATGCAGGTGTCCCATAGTGGGTGGTGCGAGTGAAAGTCTCCTGTGAGTATGACGGGGGTGTGAATTTGATCGTGTGCCTTGTTTAATTCCGAGAGGGTTTCTGTGGTTCGCGAGGGGGGATCTTATATGTTAAGGAGTGCGTAAGCTGTGTTGGGTAGGTGGATTTCAGTGAGTAATATGTCTGCTGTGGTGTTGAATTGTATCAGGCGGTGCGGTGTTGTATTCCTAATGTATGTGCATACTCCGTCTGATCTGTGTGTTGTGTGTGTCTTGTCTGTGTAGCGTGTAGTGAGCGGTGCTAAATTGATATGGGTCATGGGGTTTGAAGTGTGTTTCCTGTATGCATAGTGCAGTGTGGTTTGTTTGTAATGCGTAGTGTTTGAATTCTGGCCAGTGTCTAATGAGTCCGTGCGTGTTCCATTGTAGTATTGTGTTCATTGTCTGTGGGTGTTGGCTCGAGTGAGTGGTCTTTTGGGGGATTGTTTTTGGTGGTGCTTTTCGTGGGCCTATGAGGTTCTTGTGGTTGAGTGGGGGGTGGTGTTGGTGTTGGGTTTAAGGGGATTGTGATGTCTGAGTCGGTTGTGGTGTGATCGGTGTCCGTTTGCTCTGATCCGGTGTCTGTGTGCGAGTGTTGTGCCAGTGATATGGTCGATGTGTGTGAAGTTGGGGATGTTGAGGTTTCTGGTTGGTAGGGTGGTGGCGGTGGAGGGTGGCAGGGTGGAGTAGGTGCCTGTGAGCGGTTTGGGATAGGTGATGGTGCTTGGAGTGGTCTGTGGGTAGTGGGGTGTCCTGGCGTCGCGGGGTGTTTCTTGTGTGTGTTGGTGTTGGTCGGTGTTGGTGTGTCTGTTCGTTGTGAGTTTGTGTTCTGCCTGCGTGGTGTTAGTGTGGGCAGAGCCGGGTATTCTGTGTAAGAGAGTGGTGGTGCTGATGTGTGGTTCCCCGGTTCTGTGCGGTGAGTTGGCCACGCCGCCCGCGGGCCGAAGACCACTGCCCTGGCGTCGGGCAGGGACATGCCCCCGAGATGGACTCGGCGGAGCACCTCGCGCTCCGCCTGCCACCGGGGGCAGCCCCCGTCCGACGCCGCGTGGTCCCCCCCCCCCGCAGGCGGCGCAGTGGCGCTCGCCGCTTGTGCACTGGTCAGTGAGGTGTGGCTGGGCGCAGTTCCCGCATGTGTGTGTGGTGCTGTGGCACCCCTCCTCCCCCCTTGAGTGGCCATAGCGCTGGCACTTGGCACAGCGTCGCGGGAGGGGTGCACGTGGACTGACTTCGTACCTAATGTATCCGGCTTTAATGTGTTTTGGTGGTGTGCGTGTGTTAAATGTGAGTATGTGGAGTCCTATGCTGCGTGTGTTCCTAGGGGCCGGCCGGTACACGGCGGTGACGTCCTGGTCGAGGAGCCTCTCGACCAGGACGTCCGCCGTTATACCGGCCAGCTCTCTGGCCATAATGGTCCCTTGTGAAGTGTTGAGGTGTGTGGCAGGGGTGATGGTGACCGGGATGTTGAGGATGGCGTGCATGTTAGGTAGGAGGCGTGCGTCGATGTTGTTGTGCGCTTGTATGAGGAGCGCCCCTGACCTAAGTAGCTTGGCGTGTAGGGGCGCTCCCGTGTAGGTGGCGAATTCCTCATCTACACGCCAGGGGTCGAGGGAGCCCATGGACCCCCCGTCTCCCCGGCGGCAGATAAGAATTCGCCTGTGGGTGTGGTGTCGTTGGCCATGGTTCTGTGGGTCCGTGGGCTGTTGTATGTGTTTATGATGTATGTGGTGTTGGGGAAAGGTGCGTTGTGGCAGGTGTGTGTGCAACAGTGAACAGTACAATAGTTGGCGGAGGGTATAGAAGGGCGTGAAGAGAGCCCAACAGATTGCAACAGAAGGGCAGAATAGTCGAAGAGAACACAAAGAAATCGGAGAATGTGCGTGAAGAGAGCACGGTCAGACAGATCAGATAAAGATCGTGCAGAGGGCACCAGAGGGAAAGTCGGGGAGTGGGGTGGAGGGAGCCCGGGGCGGGAGGGAGTGGCGGCACCGCCGGACTGAACTTGTAGCAGAAGAAGACGATAGCCGTAGATGCAGGTTGTAGAGGTAGGTGGTAGATCGTAGATGTAGCTTGTAGAAGTAGCGGCGATGAAGCGTAAAGGTAGCCAAGGTGATGACGAAGATGGCGCACTGCACTGAAGAGTCTTGTAGTTCAGGTGGAGTAGAGAGGAGTAGGTAGACAGTAGTGAAAAGAGGGGGGGGGGATAAGAGGTGAGGTCGTTGCGCAGGGAGGGTTGTGTGTAGAGCGTGTGTGTCTTGTAGTCCGGTGTGTAGTGTAGTGTTGGTGGCAGGTGGCAGGTGGATGGTCCGGCGTGGTGTTCCTGGCGTCTTGCGGTTGCGGCTGCAGTACCGATCGCTTGCGGTTCTGAGGCGCAGGGCTTCACAAACAGGGCGATAGGCGTGACGTGCGAGCGAAAAGGTCACGGATGAGGTATATGGATGATGATACGTACTTTTCCGCTTACGCACTTTTACACATACGGACATTTGCGCTTACGTACCTTTGCGCATGTGTACATTTGCACTTGCGTACATTTGCAATTACGTACATTTACGCATACGTACATTTGCGCACACGTACATTTGCGCTTCGGTACATGTGCGCTTGCGTGCATTTGCGCATCCGTAAATTTGCGCTTTCGTACATTTGCGCATATGTACATTTGCACTTAGGTACATTTGCGCCTACGTACTTTTGCGCTTACGTACATTTATGCTTACGTACATTTGCGCATACGTACATATGCGCATACGTAAACGTGCGCTTTCATACCCTTGGGTTACGTAAAGCTGTACTGACATACCTTTGCATTTACGTACTTTAGCGGTTACGTACATTTGCGCATACGTACATTTGTGCATACGTTCTTTTGCGATAAAGTACACTTGTGCGTATGCGCAGTTACATTACATACATTACATTCATACATTACATTACATACATTACAATTACATTTGCGCTTACGTACATTTGCGCATTCGTACATTTGCGCTTACGTACTTTTGCGCTTACGTACTTTTGCGCATACGTACATTTGCGCTTACGTACTTTTGCGCATAAGTACATTTGCGCTTACGTACATTTGCGCATACGTATTTTTTCGCTTACGTACATTTGCGCTTACGTACACTTGCGCATACGTGCTTTTGCGGATACGTACATTTGCGCATACGGGCATTTGCCAATACATACTTTTGCGAATACGTACATTTGCACTAACATACATTTGCGTTCAAGTATATTTACACATACGTACATGTACAAATACGTACACGTGAGCTTTCATACACTTCGATTACGTAAAGCTGTATTTACATACATTTGCCCTTACATACTTTCTCGACGACGTACATTTGCACTTACGTACATTTGCGCTCAAGTACATTTACACATACGTGCATGTACACATACGTACACGTGCGCTTTCATACACTTCGATTACGTAAAGCTGTATTTGTGTACATTTGCCCTTACGTACTTTTGCGATTACATACATTTGCGCATACGTACTTTTGAGCTTACGTACATTTGCGCTTACGTACTTTTGCGCATACGTGCATTTGAGCTTGCGTACATTTGCGCTTAGGTACTTTTGCGCATACGTACATTTGCGCATACGTACTTTTGCGCATACGTACATTTGCGCTTACGTACATTTGCGCATACGGACTTGTGCGCATACGTACATTTGCGCTTACGTACATTTGCGCATACGGACTTGTGCGCATACGTACATTTGCGCATACGTACATTTTCGCATACGTACATTTGCGCTTACGTGCATTTACACATACGTACTTTTGCGCATACGTACATTTGCGCTTACGTACATTTGCGGATACGTACTTTTGCGCATACGTACATTTGGGTTTACGTACATTTGCGCATACGTACTTTTGTGCATACATACATTTACGCATACGTACATTTGCGCTTACGTACATTTGCGCATACGTACTTTTGCGCATACGTACATTCGCGCTTACGTACATTTGCGTTTACGTACACGTGCGCTTTCAGACATTTGAGTTACCTAAAGCTGTATTTCCATATAATTGCTGTCACGTAACTTTGCGGTTATGTACAATTGCGCATACGGGCATTTGCCTATACATACTTTTGCGAATACGTACATTTGCACTTACGTACATTTGCGCTCAAGTACATTTACACATACGTAAATGTACAGATACGTACACGTGCGCTTTCATACACTTCGATTACGTAAAGCTGTATTTGCGTACATTTGCCCTGACGTACTTTTGAGGTTACGTACATTTGCGCATACGTACTTTTGAGCTTACGTACATTTGCGCTTACGTACATTTGCGCTTACGTACATTTGCGCATACATACTTTTGCGCATACGTACATTTGCGCTGACGTACATTTGCGCATACGTACTTTTGCGCATACGTACATTTGCGCTTACGTACATTTGCGCATACGTACTTTTGCGCATACGTACATTTGCGTATACGTTCATTTGCGCTTACGTACATTTGCGCTTACGTACATTTGCGCATACGTACATTTGCGCATACGTACATTTGCCATACGTACATTTGCACTTACGTACATTAGCCATACGTACATCTGCGCTTATGTACAATTGCCATACGTACATCTGCGCTTACGTACATTTGCGTACGTACATCTGCCATACGTACAATTGTCCTTACGTACATTTGTCCTAGAATCGGTACACTGCTCCTAGCTTAGGGGTGAAGTGTGAAGTATTTGTGTTTGCTTTTATATATGCAGACTTGCTCTGGAGCAAACAGTGCAATGAAAGCGTGCCGCTCCGTACCGTGAGGTGTGAGAGACCAAGCCATGCTAATTATGATGATGCACTTCTTTGTTCCTTTGCAGGGGTATAGCTTGGATGTTTTTGGGAAGGCACTTGCTCGCCCCATTCCCCCCGCAATGTTGGCTGTGCCATCTCTCCAATTACTTCAACTTAACATGGGATTCTGTGGTATGCCCCTGGAATCCATTTGGTCCCCATTTTCGTCATATTTTTCCCTCCCCCACCCCCCTCCAAAAAAATAATGTTCACATACGTGCACATGTGTTCGATTGCATTGACATTTGGCGAAACTGACGACCTGGTTCTAGTGAAGCTCAAGCCGTCGTTTATTTTTTAAAATCCCAGATGTCAGTTGGATCTCAGCCAAGCTCAACTGAGCTGCACCTAATCATGAGCGGAACTAAACTCAAACGTGATTTTCATGGGTGAGGCCATTATTTTTATAGATATCTGTGGCTGGACAATGAGCATTTGCTGCATGATGCCATGTTTCGAAGGGAAACCTCCTTACACCCTTATGCTATGTATGAAGGGTTGCATTGAAAATGGTACCTATTCATGCTTGAAGAAAATGGTGGCTATATATTTATATAGACCTACCTAAATATGTGCTAGGTATCAGAAATGTGGTGTTTTCTAATGTGGTTCAAACGAATTTGACTTTCATTTCTTGGTAATGCAACTACTTTTTTTTAGACATAAGCACTAGGTTAATGTATGCAAAGTGTTATATAATTAATATGAGGTGAGATGCTGAATAAGTAAATCAGTTCATAAAGCATGCCGCCGCCTCGGTGGTTCAGTTGTTAAGAGCGCCGGCGTGCATTGGTCTCCCATGTCCTAGTAAGACAGGGTTCGAGTCCCGTCACGAGCTCTCGTTTAGCCCCCGGCTGGGAGGATCAGTTAGCAACTGGCCCAACTATGCTGGGGACGAGCTACCAGAGCGGCCGTGTCGGTGCATTGACGGAACGTTAAACTCTCGGTCAAAATTCTGTCTTTGAACTGGAATTCACCGATCTGGTGGGACCAGGGTTCACACAACAATCTCTGCTTGGCAACAGGACCTTTGTCCGTAAAGCCACCCCAGCAAGACCTCGAATACAGTGTCTAAATATAAAATACAAATAATAAAAACTAGAAAAACTTAGACATTTCCATCGTCACCATGGGTGGAAATGAACCTAGTTCGCTTCGCAAACAAAGCAAACAGTTTTACAGTTCTGATTATTTGGTGCTGAGGTCCAAAAGAATGTATTACAATGCTTGCATACAGACATCAACAGAGCCTGCAATCTGTTCATAAAGCACAATGGACCACTGTGAGCAAACCTAGCAAATCGACCGTGCAGGAATGAAAGTCAACTGCCATTAATGTGGTGGAATCGTCTGAGTTTGTATCTGTGCCTTGCACGGTTCCTCGCTCGGATCGCCCGGTGGCACTCGTCGTTCCACCAATTGGCCGCGCGAGGTTTGTGTTGGTGTCTTGGTTTTGTTTGTGGTATGTGTTGATGAGCTGTGGTGAGTATATCTGCGAATTGTCGTGGTGGAAGTTGTTGGTTTGAGGCGGTTTGGGCAGATAGGGATTCGGAGAATGAGGCCCAGGCGGCATTTTTGAGGTTCCATCGGCCAGACGGGGGGAGAGGGGGTCGGTGGTCGGTATTTGGTTGAGGGTGATGGTTACATGTGCATGGTCACCAAAGTGGGGATCAGCATCACATTCCCTGGATAGTGAAAGGCGAAAGATTTGTACGTTTTGAAGGGAAACCAGAGATTTTGAAAGATTGTGGTTTCGGGTCTCACCTGTCGCTACTCTTCGCCAGCGACCAATCGGCGTGAGAGATTGGCGACGCTATATGACTCAACGGTCGACGTGTCGTAAAACCAATAACCAACCATCCCTGGATAGTGAGTGGGAGATGCGGGAGGAAGCGAGGGTGATGTCGGGTGTCGTGGTAGAGTATTGTGGATTGATTGAGACGAGGTAGGTTGGCGAGCCGGTGTTCAGTACTGTTAGGTGTCGATTGGCAGTGTGATGAGTGTGTGTGTGATCTGTGATCGGGGTGTGTGTCTCATACTGGGTGGGGTTGATTGAAATATCGGGTTAATATGGCTGGCGTGATAATTTGGTTAAGTGCTTTATTTAGTTCCGAAAGGGATGCTGTGTTTCGCGAGGGTGGTCCGTATATGTTGACTAGTGTGTATGCAGTGTTGTGTATGTGTATCTCTATGATTAGTGTGTTTGATATTGTGTTGAAGTGTATCAGGCGGTGTGAAGTGCTGTTTCTAATGTATGTGCGCACGCCGCCTCATATGTGCGTGTTGTGTGAGACTTGTATGTGTAGTGTGTATTGTGCTAAGTTTAAGTGGTGTGGGTCGGTGGGTTTAAGATGTGTTTCTTACATGCATAGTGCGATGTGGGCTGTTCCGAGTGCGTAGTGTTTGAATTCGTGTCATTGCCTCATACAGGCAATGACATACAGTCAGGCATACAGGCAATATTGCATGTGTGGCTCATAGCTGTGCTTGCCGCACTGCCCCGTCTTCCGCTCCACATGGCCTCTCACAGGCGTCCACCGAAAAGCTTGCGTCCAGCTTGTATTCCAGTGGGTGGAATACAAGAAAGAACTTTGCCTGGAAGCGCTTCTGTATATGACTTCGAAAGCACCAACGCGTCAAGTGCCCCGCAGTTATTCCCGCATGAGAACGTGATGACTCCATGAATTGTGATTGGCCGCGGCTAGACCCGATAGTGTTCGTCCGGTGTCTTCACATCGGGCGTGAGTGTGCATGTGCATGTGGGTGGGTGGGTGCGTGGCCAAATCACAGACAGAGCGAGCCCAACTATACTTTGTCATACAATTCGCTCATTCACACTAACACTCACTACACACGAGTGCACGAGGAGGCACACGCTCGCTCATGCCCTCGAGTATGGCATAAAATGATTACACCCAAGATCAATGAAACATTTATCAGCTTATAGTAATGAAACACTCTGATCAGTTGTGCCACAATCTCATTACATGACATGTTTCGTGCAAGCTCCTTCAGCTGCTTTTTGGCCGTACATGTAAGATCACTGACTAGCTCAATAGTGGAACACTGGTCACAAGTTTGCTGCGTATGCATGACAAAAATAGTGAGAGCTCTTCCATGGATTAGAGCCCAATGTTTTATGTCTGTAATTAAACAATAAACACGCGTGATTAAAAACGCGGTAAGAACTCCGAGGAGTCAGTTTGATGACTGAAAAGCTCGCACACGAATAAAGCCTGGACATTCCGTGCACTCAGATTGGATCCCATAAAACCTGACGAAGTCCTCATAATATCATAATAATAAGGCTTAGCGTGAACCGAGGTGCCAGCCAGTCATTCCAAGAGCCCGGGCTGCACTTTCTCAAAGTGACGGAAGTGGGCTTCTCCCCTGCCGCCCCAAATCACAGCACTTGTCATTCAGCACGGTTGGAACGTTGGATTATAAGCCGACAAATCGACCTTTGATAACCTGCATTTGGTGGGTGGGAGAGGGACAACTGGGAGGGCCGAATCAGTTGACCCAGAGCTATGCTTCCTTTTTGTCATGGCATCGGCGTGATCTGCGAAAGTGCGTTTTACGCGAAGATAACCGCGAAGTCTCGAATCGTCGATGCGCTTTCCAGTGAGATCCATGAATTTGTCATCCTGAATTTATAGGCCTGGCGTATAGAGGTAGTTTTGAGGAACCTGCATTTTGAAAATTTCATTTCGATTTCCAGCCGGCCGCCCACCGCGCAATGACGTGTCTACGTCACTGCAGCTCAGCAACGTCTCGCTGAGTCTTAACTTGGCGGTTAAACTTCACGTCGTCCACAAACATGAGGCACTGGGAACTTTTAACGACCATTGGCAGGTCGTTCACGAACAGCGAACAACGGCGAGTGCTGTCCCCATCCCCTCGGGAGTGCCTGAAAACATGACGCACTCAGAACCCTTCGCCTTTGGTATTACTCGGCTTGCGTCTAGCCAGGTATGAGCGAAGCCATCAGTGAGCCAGTCCTCCGATTTCGGGCATGCTTGATTTTGTGCTGGAACAGTTCATTATTAGCGTCATGAAAAACCCATGAAAAGTCAGCATAAATAGAACCTAATTGTGTTGTCAGAGATGGCCGCCAAAGCATGAAAGAGAAAGATGTCGGATCGGTAGTGCATGACCGCCACGGCATGAAACCGTGCTGATCTGCTCCGTTGTGAGGGGCGAACGTGATGGGATGCCTATGCCGAAAGAAATCGTGTTGCAAAACTGGCACAGGGGCACATAAATATATCTGTAATTTTCGGGCAGCTTTTGATACTTTTTTCGCATACGTGCGATGTTCACGTCTGCATACTGAAGAAAAATACCATTACCAAATGGAGGCGAATAAAATGTTGCATTGTGTTACTGCCAACCCATTAGCGAATTCCTTCAAAATGTATCAGTCCATCAGTCCATCAGGTTCGCAGGCTTTTCGCACCGGCTGGCAGCGAAGTAAATTTCTGACGTCGACATGAGACTGAACAGCTGATCAAGTTAATAGGGTAACTCGCAAATTTCTGAAAGTTACTGAACGGCCGGGAGAAATTGTTAAGCAAATGTTTGATTCCGGAGGTTAGCTCACTGAATATCACCAGTAACTTGGATGCCGTTGCACGCAAGGATAGGCGTTCCTAAATTGCAATAGCTAACCACGCAGGGACAGAACTACCTTTCGTTTGTTAAAAGTATTTCACAAAGCTCCAAAAACTTGAAGACTGGTCACAAATCATCCACCAGGCCCTCAAAATAATTCCGATAGCAGGCAGTTGCAATACGTTAAAGCAGCATGTTTGTATGAAAAAATGCTGTTTACGGGCGCCAAATGAACCTCTTGTAGGTGGGCCCTTAAACCCAAATGCTCAATGAAAAATAGGTACCTGACCTACGTCCAGGTGCCTATTCATCCTTTCGAATGATGTTAGCTGCGGACCCGGTGCCCTTCTCGCTGCTGCCGTAAACCGGGGCAGAAACCGCATGTTCAGAGTTATGACCGGAATATGGTCACGCCGTTCCACATTCAGTGTGGTTGCCGACTCTATCTGGAGTAACACATCAAAGGAGGTACATCAGCGTGTGTGCCGTCTAATGAGTTCCATGGGTCAGCTGGGACAGCACCATGGTGTGCGTGCGAGCACACGCGGGAGTATGCGTTTGGGTGTATGCTCTTCCAGCCTGCCTCGTTCATCGATCTCGTCTATGAAGAACTGTCATCTTTTTATGTGTTTGCAAGTGAGAGTGAGTGAGTGAGTGAAAGTGAGCTCAAAGGCCTGCTGGATCATAGTGGTCATTCACGACCCGTGTATCGTGAAGAGCTGGTTGCGTGGGCTTGCGATCAAAGTTTTTTTCCGGATCCGCCATGCTGGCATGATCGTCAAGTGAGGGTGTCGTCGGCGAGTGGAGTGAAATGACACGTGAATTCCGCTGAGTTTTTGGCACATGCTGCGCAGGCGGGTGTCTGGTTCCCAGCACGGAACACCTGTAGTCCGCACAGCACTTGTGTATTTGTGTTCATCGAATATGACGTTCCATACTCAAATCAGAGAATTGTGCTCCTGCCGCACGGGCCATCGACAGCCGTCACCCAGCCGTCCGGCGTACCAGTGGGCGCAGGTCGTGCACCGAGCCGGCTCTCCATTGGTCCATCGTCCGCGAGTCCCATCCTCTCATCTCTCACGCTCGTCACTGAAAACACAATCAAGAGCGGGTTAGCTGTGGTTTGTGCCGGACCTGTGAAAATATCTGGCTATTTCTCACGGTGGTGGAACGAAGTTGACTGATAATGTGCTCAACAAACCACAGCAAAGGACGGTTGGCTGATCATACCGAGACGAACCGGGCGGGGCATTGGTGCCCATCGGCAGCACTCACGCGTCGCGGTCGCCGCAGGACAGCTGCATGAAGACCTCCAACAACTTGGGCCGCACTAGGTCGGTCGCTCTGGACGCGCCGTCGTCGCTGTCGTCGGGACAGAAGCTCATAATCTTGCGGAGCGCCGTCTGAAGCAGCATGCGTCCGCGGTTATACCGACTGCAGCTGACACGCCAACAGTCATTAGTCTTACAGTCCTACACATCCGCAGTTATACCGGCTGCAGCTCACACGTCCGCGGTCATAGCAGCTCCAGCTGGTGCGTTCCACGACAGATCGACCAATGCACTTCAACCCATAATTTTGTATTAATACCAAAATTTGCTCACAGGATTGTCTTTGGCTCTGAACACGGCTGTGCACATTTCAACCCGATTGGGCGAACGGTTTTTGAGCTGCAGTCTCCGACATTATTTTTAGGTCAAATAACATGGGTTGGTTTGACGATGGATATATCATGAATAAGAAGAAGAAATGGTGGCAAAGTAGATATATATTAGACGAAAAAAGAATCAACTGAAACATTCCCGAAATAAAATATCAGTATTTCCTACAATTGACCTCGTGACTTCATAACCCCGTGACCTCGTGACATCCCGTGACCCATAGCCCATCGAAATTGACAAATTTGACGGCGGAATTAAAACTGGCCATGATTTCGCTGACCAAACAAATTTTTTTTAATGTGTTATAAATATTCGATATGGCCGTCCTACCTTTTTTACCTTACCTTTTACCTATTTTTGACGTACCTCTCCCTCCCTCAGGGAAGTATTAGGGGACGAGTTATCAATCGTTCAATCGGGACAGCCCTTCCGCTTCCTACAAGAAACAAAGTTTTATGTGATTTATACCCTCATAAACTCGCTTTTACACCTAACAAAATTAGGATAATAGAACGGCATGATGTCATACGTGCATCGACCCCTTTACATGCAGTTGTCTCGTCGACTGACCTTCATGCATATGCCATTGTTTGATTGACGATGATATGGGCGCTGCATGATCGACGCAGCCGATGTGCCCATAAACTCCAATAACCAACTTATCGGTAATGGATTGATTGACCTTGAACTTTGTGAAGTTTATTTAGGAGAACTATAAGACTTACAGTAAAAAGTTTTAAATATTTTGTGTTAAGCAAACGTTTTGATATCACCCTTCTTCATCTCATTGTTCAATCCCCTCGTAGTTTTCATTGGGAGACAGCGTACTCGAAATCCGTCCGTTCCGAAAATTGGGAAATCATAGAAACCATGGAGAACGGGTGCGTATATGGGATATTTAGAAGCAAAACATTTTTTTAAAAATTAAATAAGGCAGATCAGTCATGCCCGTTTGTATTTCTGCCATACAATTTATCAATTTCAATGGGCTAGGGGTCACAGAAGGTCACGAGGTCAAACATGAGAAATGTCGATATTTTATCACGGATGTGTTTTTTGTAATCATTATTCTTCTCAAAAATGCGTAATAGGTCACACTTCCTCTTCATTATCGATGAGATATCTATCGCCAAAAATACCCTTGCTGTGTGACCTCAAAATACTGCCGTAGGCTAACACCGAAACCGTTGGTCGGATCGAGCTATAACTTGTTCAGGCGTGTTCAGAGCACAAGTCTACCCTGTACACCAATGTTGGTCCAAATACAAATTTAGTGGGTGTAAAATTTTACATTTTCTGGTCGATCTGTCGTGGAACACACCAGCTGACACACCAGCAGTCGTACCGGCTGCAGCTTACACGTCCACGGTCATACCGGCTGCAGCTCATACGTCAGCAGTCATACTGGCTTCAGCTCACACGTCCGCAGTCACACTGGCTGAAGCTCACACGTCCGCAGTCATACTGGCTGCAGCTCACACGTCCGCAGTCATACCGGCTGCAGCTCACACGTCCGCAGTCATACCGGCTGCAGCTCACACCACCGTTATACCGGCTGCAATCAAACCGGTTGCAGCTCACACGTCCGCAGTCATACCGGATGCAGCATATACGTCCGTAGTCATACCGGCTGCAGCTCACATGTCCGAAGTCATACCAGATGCAGCTCACACCGCCGTTATACCGGCTGCAATCAAACCGGTTGCAGCTTACACGTCCGCGGTCATACCGGCTGCAGCTCACACGTCCGCAGTCATATCGACTGTACTTACACGTACGCAGCAATTATATCGACTGCAGCTTACACGTCCGAAGCTATACCAGCTGTAGCTTACAAGTCCGCAGTCATACCGGCTCACACGACTCGCCGAGTCGCACGTACCATGCATTATCAAATATCGTGTACGAGCCAACTATTGGCGTCATACATTCCCTTGCGGCAGTTCAGCTGTTTGTCTAAGGCAGTGGCACGGGAATAGTCTCAATGTTGTTGGGCGGTGGGGGGCGCAAGCATCATTTTGAAGTCAATTATTTCTATACAATGCCTATGGGATCATTGTCAATCGATGTCGTTCAAAGACTTCTGCCCCTCTCCGTTCGGTTTCCACGCCCATTGTCTAAGGCTGCACTTATTGGGGAAATAATCCCAATGCTACTCGTTTTCAGAAATGCACCAGCGCCAGTCATGAAGTCGCCCGGCCTCGCGACACGCCAGTCGCGCTTCACGACTGCATAACCGCGCGACTGGCGCCTGGTTGGCTGGCCCTTCGTCGGTGTGCCACTGATACCAGGCGTAATTCGGAGTGGAGAAATTCTAACTTTAAGTGCTGCACCAAAACGTTATTGATGTTTCCAAAGCGTGGCGGTCGGGTCGTCAGCTGGACTGTTGTGTATTCGTGGGAGTAGTATTGCTCGACTTCGCCCTCGCTCGTAGCTATGCAACGCGCAATTAGCACGTGATCGTGAAATTCCGGGTGGGGTGCGTTGGGCCGCTGCAGAGTAAGTCAACACCAGGGATGCCACATGTTTTTGTCAGGAGACATAGAGGATCCCTGGTGGACTGGGTCCCCTTTGGATGATTCAGGCCCTTTCCATCAGCCCAGGGGTCTTCATATCGGCCTCGGGCCCTTCCGTCGGCCCAAGGCCGTCATATCAGCTCCGGGATCTATCGAATGGTCTCGGGGTGCTCTGGTGGTTAGGGGCCCTCTTCGTTGGGTTTAGAGCGCTCTTTACTGGCGGGGCCTCTCCGTCAGCCCGGGGATCACGTTATCAGACAGGGCAGACCGGGCCACATACCAGGCAGGCCACGAAGGCGGACCGGACCACATACCAGGCAGGCCACGAAGGCAGTCCAGGCCACATACCAGGCAGGCCACAAAGGCGGAACGGGCCACATACCAGGCAGGCCACGAAGGCAGACCAGACAGGCCACGAAGGCAAACCAGACAGGCCACGAAGGCAGACCGGACAGGCCACGAAGGCGGACCAGACAGGCCACGAAGGCAGACGAGACAGGCCACGAAGGCAGACCAGACAGGCCACGAAGGCAGACCAGACAGGCCACGAAGGCAGACCAGGCAACATACCAGGCAGGCCACGAGCACGCGGTCGTCGCGGCCGCGCAGCTGCGGATGCCGGCAGAGGCGCTCCAGTCGCGCGGCGGCGCCGCTCGCCGTCAGGTGGCGGGCGGTGCGGCGGTTGGCGCACATTCTGCTCAGCGCCACGGCCGTGTTCTGCTGCAGTCGGTGGCAGGCGGCCGTGGCCGCCGCCGGCCAGGGCTGCTCGGTGCTCAGCTGCAGGTAGCGCACCAGCGCCGGTAGCGCCACCCGCCGCAGCAGACCGTCACCTCCCCCGCTCGCCACGTTCGCCAGGACGGTGGCCACCTGGCGGTGACAGAGGTCAGGCTCGGGAACGCGGTCCTGAGTAGCGCGGCAATGGTACGGTACAGAACGATAGCAAGCAGGGAATACCACAGCAGACATCCCGTACCAGGACGGCGTACAGTGACGAATCCAATGGGCCATGATTGCCCTCCCCCTCCGAGATGGTCTGATGTGGAGCAAAACTGGCCTTCTTTTATTCACGATTTGCTGGGAAACTAGAATATTTTGTCGGGAGTGTATTGTATCAAGCTCAAGATCAGGTCTCCAGATATCCAAATCCGGTGTGTTTTGGTTCATTGAAAAGGCGGTAATTTTTATATTTACGGCACCAAAGCTGACTAAAAACTGCCCGGCTGGATACGCTTCCGATGGCACAGGGGACTTCCGGAATGCTACGGCACAGCAGGCTATGCTTCCGGCACAACACAGTGGACCAAAATTCCGGCACGGCACGACACAGCACACCAGGCGTCTTGGATAGCACGACATAGCAGACCAAGCCTCCGGGACGGCATGATACAACAACCAAGACCTCTTGGACGACACGACATAGCAGACCAAACCTCCGGGACGGCATGATCAGCACACCAGACCTCTTGGATGACACGACATAGCAGACCAAACCTCCGGGACGGCATGATACAGCACACCATACTTCTTGGATGACACGACATAGCACACTAAACCTCCGGGACGGCATGATACAACAACCAAGACTTCTTGGATGACACGACATAGCAGACCAAACATCCGGGACGGAATGATACAGCACACCAGTCAGCCAACAGCACGGCACAGGAGACCTCCGGCACGTCATGATACAGCACACGACACAGGAGACCTCCGGCACGCCATGATACAGCACACCAGACAGCCAACAGCACGACACAGCAGATCTTCGGGACACCATTGTACGCACATGAAGCCTCCATGCAGCACAGCACAGCAGAACGGAGTATTGTGGTATCAAATTATTTCTCTCAAAATCCGTGTAATTGTTTTGAACACAAAATTAGTTATCAGCAACAGAGCATGGATAGAGGGAAGTAGATGGTTGCGCCTGCCCGGTTGTGCCTCTGATTTGCATGCTGCTGCAGGCCGTTCATGAGCTGACCTGGTCCAGTACGAAGACATTCCCTGGGACCCGTTGTGCTGCTGAGGTAAGTGTTTCCACCGTACAGCGGGCCGTCATGTGCAGCAGCACGTCTGGCTCAATGCAGGTAAGGTTGGCCAGTCCGGCGGCCGCCAGCAGCAGTGCCTCGTCATCGGCTGACTCCTCCGCCATGTCTGAGGTACGGCTGTCGTGTCAGGGGAGGACTCTCCCTATCCTTTCCACCCACACCCCTCTTGATATCACTATTCTGACACCTCCCTCTTCTCATCGCTGTCTCTCTGTCTCTCCCAATCGTAGGGGTTAGCCAGGACACGTGTCTGTCATGCAACGATCCGTTCATCTGATCCAGTTGGTGGATTTCGGTGTTGCGTCGCAGTCACCGACGATAGCGTTTCGTATCATAGCTCAGGACGCCGAGTTATGCATTCATCGATGTTTTATCTCGAGGACCTAGAAATGGCAATAGTCGCGTTCTGCCATATTTGGCCGTGAGTGCAGATGTGGCTGTCCGATCTGCATGCAATTAAAATATACGTGGGCAATGTTACGATGTTCTTTGGTGCGAAGTGTGTATACCATTCGTGTGCTGAGGTACCACGACACAAACGCTGCAGCTCTCGTCGGGTGACTCTATTGGAGACTGAGCGTGACCGGGCAGTGGGCCGGTCCTGCCGGCCGGTCAGGCGAGCGTAGCCGCCGGGCTTTAGAGGTGTCAGATTGAACACCAAAAGTCCAACACAGAACAGGCAATACGTGGCAGCCAACAACTGAACGTGTATACGGGATTTTTTTAAGTGTCGGCATAACTTTCTACCCACAAACGCGCTGCAGTGCTAATGTTCCCAACATTAAGACACCGTAGAAGGCCCCTACAAACTAAACCATGAGAAGTAAGCACGCAAAGTCCGTCACCTCTAACCTGCTTCATTCCGCACGCTCAAGAGGGGTAGCGCAAGTAAATCCTGGTTCTGGTACGGAAGTGAAGTAGTCCTTAGTATTCCAGCAAACACATGAGCAGCATTCGTATCAGAGAAGGAACGTAATAATTACGCCTTTTTACGATGGGCTTAGCCATGCAGGTGATTGAGCGCTGTCATTACCTGACCCCGAATGGCCATAGAAAAGCTGCAATTCCAAGCAAACATAAACATCGTGAGAATTGAAACCCACCCGTGCACGTTAGTGTGTCAAAGGTGCAGCTGACTGCCAGGTTGGCGGTGAGCTGAGAGAGCGGGCGCCTCACCGGTGAGAGTCTGTACGACGGCGGGCAGGTGGCGGGAGAGTCCGCGCACCGTGTGGTTAGCGGAGAGCCAGGGTGCCGTCATCTGTGCCAGAACTGCGGCGGCCTCGTGTCGAACGGCCGGCGCCGCCGTACCATCGCACAGCAGCCGACAGACGAGTTCAACACCGCCCTCCTGACGGCACAGGTCAGGTCAGGTCACAGCAGCTGGCAGATGAGTTCAACCCCGCCCTCCTGACGGTACGTGTCAGGTCAGGTCAAGCAGAAGCTGACAGGCGAGTTCAACCCCGCCCTCCTGACGGTATAGGTCAGGTCAGGTCACAGCAGCTGGCAGATGAGTTCAACCCCGCCCTCCTGACGACACAGGTCAAGTTAGGTCAGGTCACACAGTAGCTGACAGACAAGTTCAGCCCAGTACTCCTGACAACAAAGGTCATGTCAGGTCACACTCATAGGTCAATCCTGTCCTACCGTCGGCACTGGTGATGGTTGGGTCGATGGCGTACCTGTTCCATTGTGCGGACACACGTTTCGGCGCAGCAGAGTGCCGACAGGGCGCGCAGCACATGCAGTCGCAGCGGCCAGAAGCGTCTGTCAGTGGCCAACCTGAGCACCTGGCTGATGCCGCCCAGTCGGCAGAACAGACCGCTCACGTGACAGCCCTGCGCGCCGGCCGCCGTGGTGGCTGCCAGCGCCGCGCGACCACAGCTCAGCACGTGCGGCGGCCGCAGCGCCTCGGTCAGCAGGCGCAGCTGCTGAGTGAGCAGCTGGTCCACCAGCCGGGTGATGGCGCCGCCCAGCGCAGTCACGGCCGACACCAGGTGCGGGGCGCACGAGGCGGTGAGCAGGCGTCGGGCGGCGGCCGCCAGAGCCGCGTGCGCCGCCGGCACGTCTGTGGTCAGCACGGGCCGCAGCGAGCGGCAGCGCAGCGCCACGGGCGGCGCGCGGCACACGGCGCTCAGCCGCCCGGCCCGCTCCACCAGCTGCTCCACCTGAGGCCGCAGCTCGGCCGGCGGCACAGTCTCCAGCTGTCTGTGGAGCAGACACGGCCGCCGTCAGCAGTGTCATGACACGGCCGCCGTCAGCGGTGTCATGACACGGCCGCCGTCAGCAGTGTCATGACACGGCCGCCGTCAGCGGTGTCATGACATGGCCACCGTCAGCAGTGGCATGACACGGCCGCCGTCAGCAGTGGCATGACATGGCCACCGTCAGCGGTGGCATGACATGGCCACCGTCAGCGGTGTCATGACACGGCCGCCGTCAGCAGTGTCATGACACGGCCGCCGTCAGCAGTGGCATGACATGGCCACCGTCAGCGGTGTCATGACATGGCCACCGTCAGCAGTGGCATGACACGGCCGCCGTCAGCGGTGTCATGACATGGCCACCGTCAGCGGTGGCATGACATGGCCACCGTCAGCGGTGTCATGACACGGCCGCCGTCAGCAGTGTCATGACACGGCCGCCGTCAGCGGTGTCATGACACGGCCGCCGTCAGCAGTGGCATGACATGGCCACCGTCAGCGGTGTCATGACACGGCCGCCGTCAGCAGTGTCATGACACGGCCGCCGTCAGCAGTGGCATGACACGGCCACCGTCAGCAGTGGCATGACATGGCCACCGTCAGCGGTGTCATGACACGGCCGCCGTCAGCAGTGTCATGACACGGCCGCCGTCAGCGGTGTCATGACTTGGCCACCGTCAGCAGTGTCATGACACGGCCGCCGTCAGCAGTGGCATGACACGGCCGCCGTCAGCAGTGGCATGACATGGCCACCGTCAGCGGTGTCATGACACGGCCGCCGTCAGCGGTGTCATGACACGGCTGCGGTCAGCAGTGTCATGACACGGCCGCCGTCAGCGGTGTCATGACACGGCCGCCGTCAGCAGTGGCATGACACGGCCGCCGTCAGCAGTGGCATGACACGGCCGCCGTCAGCGGTGTCATGACACGGCCGCCGTCAGCAGTGGCATGACACGGCCGCCGTCAGCGGTGTCATGACACGGCCGCCGTCAGCAGTGGCATGACACGGCCGCCGTCAGCAGTGGCATGACACGGCCGCCGTCAGCGGTGTCATGACACGGCCGCCGTCAGCAGTGTCATGACACGGCCGCCGTCAGCGGTGTCATGACATGGCCACCGTCAGCAGTGGCATGACACGGCCGCCGTCAGCAGTGGCATGACATGGCCACCGTCAGCGGTGGCATGACATGGCCACCGTCAGCAGTGTCATGACATGGCCGCCGTCAGCGGTGTCATGACACGGCCGCCGTCAGCAGTGGCATGACACGGCCGCCGTCAGCGGTGTCATGACACGGCCGCCGTCAGCGGTGTCATGACACGGCCGCCGTCAGCAGTGGCATGACACGGCCGCCGTCAGCAGTGTCATGACACGGCCGCCGTCAGCAGTGTCATGACACGGCCGCCGTCAGCGGTGTCATGACACGGCCGCCGTCAGCAGTGGCATGACACGGCCGCCGTCAGCGGTGTCATGACACGGCCGCCGTCAGCAGTGGCATGACACGGCCGCCGTCAGCGGTGTCATGACACGGCCGCCGTCAGCGGTGTCATGACACGGCCGCCGTCAGCGGTGTCATGACACGGCCGCCGTCAGCGGTGTCATGACACGGCCGCCGTCAGCAGTGGCATGACACGGCCGCCGTCAGCGGTTTCATGACACGGCCGCCGTCAGCGGTGTCATGACACGGCCGCCGTCAGCAGTGTCATGACACGGCCGCCGTCAGCAGTGGCATGACACGGCCGCCGTCAGCGGTGTCATGACACGGCCGCCGTCAGCAGTGGCATGACACGGCCGCCGTCAGCGGTTTCATGACATGGCCACCGTCAGCGGTGTCATGACACGGCTGCGGTCAGCAGTGTCATGACACGGCCGCGGGACATCATAGGTGTCAGCCCGCCACACAAATGTAGGCCACACAGCATATGTGTCACTATGTAACAGGTAATTATTTGAAATCCGGACATTTTTTTAAGCGTGTCGTGGCCAGGTCAGAATCGTGGTAGGAAGGAAAATCCAATATAAGACCCCAAATGATTTACGGACCTATGCATGGGTCTATTTTGGTTATGCTGGGGGTCGTATACTGAATGCCACTGTGCAAAATGGGGACGCTGTTACGTCAGCAAGTTCGCGAGCTGATCGCTGATTTTTATAGAAGAACATCCTGATAAGTCAGCCAGACACAGCAAACACATTTATGATAATAGAACCTCGAAGAAGCACTGTTTACGATGTAATAAAACGTGTGAGAGAAGGAAAGGTGCTAAGCACAAAAGGAAAGGAAAACTCGCTGTCGAAATGACGGAGGTACGACAGATTCCTGATGGAAGCGGTAAAGCACCAGGTGGATGTTTCTCAGCGAATTATTTCCCAAAGATTCAAAGGTATCCAGATTCTGGCTTCTAAGGTTCTAAAAGAAGCTGGTCCCAAGTACAGGAAGAAACAAAAGGCACCTAAAATATCATAAACAAATAATTCACAGCAAACCAGGATTTGCCAGCACTCTGTATCCTGGACCATATTATGTGGCCTGACCTGGTCACGGCTCACGACGCGCGACAATCCATAAAACAGTTTGACGGAGTTGGTAATCAGCTACGTGAGCAAGTTAGACAGCCCGCCCAACTGCCCTAAGATTTGACCAATCGAGCACATGTGGGGTATTCTGAGGCAAGCGTTGTACACAGGCGACTGGCAGGCGAAGTCTGAGCGCCAACTGATCTCGCGGATTCAGAGCGTCATCAGATCTCTGGACCCGCAGGTGCCGAGGGAAATAATGATGCACTCTCCGCTCACGTACACCTGGTCGTGCGCCGTAGGGGCGCTTCAGCAGCAGTGTGCTTAAAGGTTCGAAACATAGTGTCTGAGCTTTCAAAATTGTGTCCTTTCCACCATCACCTGATAATGCCACGCCGCTTTTAATTTCGCTCAGACTTAAACTAACCAGCCGTAAGTTACCCGTAGAGGTGCGTGAGGACCATGTCAATTTTTATTGATTTAACCATGAGTACTATGGCACACAATGATGGTGGTGGCTGCACTTGTCACAAACGTTCAACGTTGGGAAACAAAAGTCTCTTCCTTCATTTATGCATAACAATGTTCAGAAAGAGGCGACACAGTAGAAGTTGGAGCCGCTTGAAGATAGTACTATAAGGAAATTTCACCGCCATAAACTCGATTTCGCTTAAATTTTAGCCTCGTTGCACCACTCCGAATTTGTATTACTTTGAGCTATAACTTTGATAACATTGTGTTTGTGCTCAATGGCACCAGAAAAATGGTGTTGAAAAAAAAATCGTGAAAACGTTTTCAAAGCCTGTTAGCTGGAACCCACAATAGCATTAGACTTTGCCGCCCCCTCCGCCTGGTGAAGACGAGCTGACGTCGTGCGATCAGCAGGTCGGCGCATGCCTGACCTGATCACCGAGCTGGACGAGTCGGTCCAGCTCACGTCATCACGGCCCACAAACCTGCCACAGACAGGTTTGTGATGTGACTAATTGTGGGAAGTTCAAGCGTACCATGACTGGACGTCGTCATGTACTGTGCAGTTAAATATTATGGACCAGGTTTCACAGTCACCTTAAAGACAAGTAGACAGACCATCGTAAGAATGTGTGTGGTTGTCCTGTTGGCACGTCTAGTCTGTTACATATGTCGTGATTGTATGCACGCGCGTAGGAATGTATAAATCTGACCGTAATAATTACAGCTATTGCTATTGCATTCCGGAATTTATTGGCAAAGTAAAGCCCAAATATAAGACACTGCGCTGTGTTGTAACGAAGCTACCTTCCAACGCTCATTAGTAATAAAACATGGGAATAATCATAGCCACAACCATGACCCAGTTTCCATGGTCACCGATAATCCGACTTAGGACAGGCACCAGTAAGAAACTAAGAATACGTATCGGACGAAGCGATACTGTCCTGCATAGTTGTTGAGTGAGATACATAAGTATTTCAAATGTCATTTAAGCTATATTCTTTTTACCAAGCATATCCGAACATGACAACTTATTTGAATAAATATGTTATTTTCGACATTTGCTACTGAGCACAGCCCTGCACAGTAATGAATTATTTTAATAGCGTGACCGTTGCCGTGAACAAGGCCGGTTTAAAAAAAGTGGCCTTGCGCTCCAACAAGTCATTGAACTAAATTGTATGTCAATTTAAACCAGAGTTGATCAATTTCAAGTAGTTATCACCTGAATCAGAATCAATTCAAAGCAAGACTAGATTGTTTCATGAAAATTGGCTGATTCATTGCTGAATGAACATTTGTGTTTTATTTTTGTGGCGGATCATGATTGAATCATATTATTTTAACTTCATGGACACTGGATCACAGCTGAACCAAGATATTCTTGTGACCTCGGAATTGAGTCATGAATGAATTATCAAAGCAAACAATGATCTGATTGGAGTAATTGAGTGAACAATGATGCTGAATCAGCACATCCGCTACCAGCCCCCCCCCCTCACAAACTGCTGACCCACCAGAGTCCAGCCCTCATGCCTTGTCACTTCGTCGCACGTTTCTGGTCCAACAACACGTACGTGTGTCTCCCCCATCGCTCACCCGACACTCTCGCCAGCATATTTTGCATCGCGCGCGGCGGGCAAAACGAATACCTAAAGATGCGCTAAAGATGTCCACGGCAAGGTGATCAGCCGATTCGCTGGCCTTGAATGATCCAGGTTAATCTGTGTACACTGATTGGGTCATGGGAACACTGCACACGAGGCGGTTTACGTGATTGGGGCTGAGCTTCATCAAGTATGGCTGCGAGACGTTTTGTCCACGGAAACACCACTGCCAACACGAATTAACGTCGACACCGATCAGCCTAATCCAGCCGTTCTAATCCCAAATGGCCGTGGGAGCCAGGCGTATGTGCCGGACGTGTCGGGAGCCTCGGCTCCGAGCGGGAACCTTGGCCCGTCGGCCGGCGCCGGCCTGTCGCCGACGTCGGCAGTTGACAGGCTCGACAGGATGTCGAGCCGCCACCCCTCCCCACGTCTCGCGGTGGCGGCAGTGTGCTTTGCTTCGTCTGATCCGGTGATGTCGGTGACCGACGGCATCTGCTGTGCACCACCGTGTGACATGGCACTGCACTTCTCCATGCAGTATGCAACCGTTGCACGTTTAGGATGCGACTGGGCGAATGTCGCTGGCCGAGCCCCTCCCTCCGAGACATGCGTGTGGCAACGCATGTTTCCAGGAGGGTCTGATGCGTTATAGGTGTGGCCCGAGTCCGAGCACGCAGCACGCGTCCGCCGCTGGTCATGACAGAAGCAGCGTTGCCGCCATGGTACAATCGTACCAGATCTAGTACGCTTTCCAAAATCTGGTACGCAGGTTCGGAACGTACAAAATATTGTACATTTTGAGACTTGCTGATACAATTTGGTAGATTTCGTTACTTTGTAGAAAATGGTCGGAATACTCCAGTTGTACAAAATATAACATCATGCAGTTAAAAATAATTAAGACATGTTCTCGCAACGACGTCATGAATACTACCACTGCCACACCAGCTGTCCGTATCTGAGTCGGATCTGGTCGTAGCCGGTCGTATCAGCTCGATGTAGGGCACACCCTCGCCAATTTAACTCGCTACCATAGCTTGAGCGATTATTCACTATGATAGGTCTATATTCACAATCTTTTTGAACCTAGTTAAGCTTTGTTTACATAAAGAAACCATTTATAAACGAACTGTTGACTGCAACTTGTGCCAACATACATTGACAGACAATATATATGTGCACACAGCTGATCTGCATTATCAGTAACTACGGCCATCGTATGACTGTTGTATTCACTAACACTATAAACACGCTATGCTTGACTGTAAGACGGTATTTTAAATATAAAGGAATCATCCATTGGACATTTTTTTTCGCGGCCGATTAGTTGCTTAAGTTGACACCGTCAGTCGAGCATGTGAGAATTCAAACACTTATGCTTTATGTTGAGAAAAAAACTTCTCCACTGGCAACAAATCCTGGTACGCTGGTTAAAAAAAATCTTGGACATTTTGGGCATCTGTTTGGCACGATGATTTGCAAATCTGGTACATTTTAGGCATCTGTCTGGTACGCTGGCATGGATGATGTACGGCGTACATGATCCATGACGCTGGTTTGCAAATCTGGTACAATTTTGGAATATATCTGGTACGCTCACCAAAACACAAAACGGCAATACTGGACAGACTGAACTGGACAGCGGAGGTGATCGGACGTGTTATTGGACGGTTGACTGTGCCTTGCCGAGAGGAACTTTGGGACACAAACTGCTGAAAGACACGCATTGGTGTCTGTCCAGGCGACTGATGACGCTGTCTCTGCATGGCACGCTGTCGCCGTTTTGCTGCTCGTAAGCTCGGTCAATACAATGGGCAAATAACAGCCACTGCATTTGCGGACAAGTTGTCGCGAAGTGAAGTCTGAACTGGACTCACAGCCAGGACAAACGAACTGTCCTACATATCCCCTCAACCCAAATGACGGTTGAGCCCATGCTGCGAATTATCACCGGTGCCTCCAGAACAACTCCTGTCCTTGCGTTGCAAGCGAGCTCTGATCTTCCATCGTCCGCAGATCGCCGCATACTCACGCTGCTGAAGTTGATGCACTTTTATCAGACGATGAGCCCACAAGATCACTCAGTCTTCTATGAACTTATGCCACAACCTATAACTAACCGCCAGTCAATTCGGCATCACATTAGTGCTGTGGTAGACAACGCACAGAGGGTCGCTCCGAGGAACTTGGTACTCCACCGCTCTCTGTTGTACATGGTCCCCAATGTTTCCCCTTTGGCCATGCTGCTCGCCATCTATCACATCTTCTCTTAGCCCTCGCCGGACCGAGATGGGCAGGAGGCCTCTCAAGAACCCCCATCAAATTTAGGCACGAAACTTGTAGTGCCTTCTGATACATCTGCTTTGCATACCTCGTACAAATTACACGCGAAGGTCGTCAAATGTTATTGACTTGAGATTGTGTCAATTCCCTCGTTTTTTCTTTCTTATTGAATGGATATAATGGAACATGGAGTATTTTTATAGGCCGAAAATGATAAAGGGCATGCTATAATAATTCTGGTTTATAACACGCAAAAGGTCGATGCCATCAGATATGGTCAAGTATCATGTATTTTCTACACGATGTCATCCATGCAGAATGCTGCTGTTCCTCGTGAAGTCATATCTGATTTCGGTGTCAGCGCAGCCCAAGTCGGGTGACATGACATTTGCTGGCCCACCAATGACTTAATATGATCCGATCTCATGCGATCTGACATGATTTGTTGTCATTTGACCTTTCTTCGGACTTATTTTCCAAGCAGTGAACACAAGGTCAAGTTGCGAGGTCAGAAGCTGGACAGTTTGCAAAATGCTTCAGTATCATATCATTTCTTCTTCGGAACAAAGCTGTTTTACTTCAAAGGTGATGTACCAAGGGTATTCAAGTTTGAATTTACTCTACCAGACAGAGTGGTACAACCTAACCTGACTTTAGGATGTTCGTATCTCATATATATATATATATATATATATATATATATATATATATATATATATATATATACACCCCCATATATATACATATATATATATATATATATATATATATATATATATATATATATTCATATATTACGGGTCATTCTCAAAATGGCATGTCTCCGAGTATTGTCCTCTTTGATGACCTCAGTATGGCCGAAAATGGAAAAGTGATATCAGCTCTAGCCTATTTCGACTTCCCAATGACATTCTTTCTGTGTCTCTAACATGCATAGTTCAGAAGCTATTTTTTAGCCTGATTTTAACCTGACCTGGCCTATCATGTCGTGACTCTGTTTTGCTATGATCAATATAAATACATTCATCTACGTTTGCTCTGAAAAACGATGCCGAAGGAAAACAAGCTCCACCTTCTTAAAACCATTCTCAGGGATTTCAGCAGGGGTCCGAATATTCACATGACCTGCGGTGATTTCATCAATGACCAAAATAAAAACGTATAGCATTTGTGATTCTGGCTCTCCATGACAAGAGGGCTCCATTCGGGCTCTAACGGTGCTTTGCAATTTATCCGAGCTTACTTAGATCGGAGGTTAGTGGGGAGATGCTTTCAAGATGCCTTCTCTCACTTCAGCTCAGCGAAGATGGATTTGCCGGCCGGCCCGGCGATAAATAATTAGAATAAATCACAAACTGCGGAACAGGCTATTGTCAACATATCTGGAAATTGAGCGTGAGCATTCCGAGTAGGCATGTTTTCTATACCGATGACCACGGTGAGCGGGTGGGAGCTACAATGACGGGCCAAAATTATCGCATTTGCTCCTGACTACACAAGAAGTTTATTGGCTGAAATATTTCCTATTACAAACGTTCCCCTACATCTCAAGACCAGCGTCACAGGCAAGTAGCTATATGCAGGAACCTAAATTTATTCCAACAGGCATGGCATCCCTACTATCCGTGAGCATTTAGATGTGATATTGAGTGGAGACATCGACTTCATGGCATTCAACACCCCGGTGTGTATGCATTAATCCATTTACTTCGGAGTCATTACCGTAGGTGCATATTAATGTTGCATTGCAACTCCATTGTTGACACAAGGTACGCTGGTCAATTATAGGAAGTAATACCAAATGCAAAGCAATGTGATCAATAGTAAATATCTCAGCAAACTCCTCGGACGGTTAAAGCACCCCCACACTACGATGATGGTTCAGGCCGTACGCTAGGGTGCATAAAGCGCCCCGACCCGACAAATCAAGTACGCCTATAGTCATATGCACTGGCGGATCTAGCCCACCGGTTTGGGGGGGGGGGCAACTTTCGGTTTTCGGCATCAGCCCCCCCTCCCCCTCCCCAGTGGCGTGTCTAGGAATTGCATCAGGGGTCGAAAGGATTTGGAGGGTGCCAATTATCCCACTATTTTTGGTTAAAAGCACCGGATTTCGACCACTATTTGGCAAAAGGGCCCATTAAAAAAAATTAATGACAACATAATTTCCTGTGTAGGGGCCACCGCCTACCTCCACCGTTTCTAAGTTACCCGATTTTTGTTCTTGTTTACCAAAACGTTCACGTTCACGTTCAACGTCTTGTACTAGGTTAACGTTCGTGCACGTGTCACACTGGTGGATCCGATTTTGTCAACTTTTGCTGTAAGCAGAACTTGAGCGGCATGGAACCCTCGATGTGTGTCAGAATCTACTATGCTACGATATTGGCTTCCAAACAATTATTTTTAAAAAACCTTTTAAATTGGAGATTCTTTAATTCAGACGCTATTTTTTTTTTACCTCGGGAAAGGCTACTGCATTTTAATTTAGTTCACTTCTGTTGGTTTGGGGGGGGGGCAAAATACCCTTTTAAGCGCTTCGGGGGGGCATGGCCGGAATGGCCCCTCCCTGGATCCGCTAGTGGTCATATGTTGTCTGAGACCCGAATAGACTAATCACGAATATTTTTTGATGTTGTGCTTCGCTTAAGGGATGAAACCTTACTTTTCTCATTTCTTTGGCTAGCTTTGAATATCTTTGTCCATCCCTTCCTTTCTAATTTAGATGGTGTCATGGAATAAAATAGCACGTTGAGATATAAAATGTCCATATAATGAGTCAAAGCATAACTGCCTAAGGCCATTCATTAACCTCCCATGTTAGATCAAAATTAACACTTCATGCAACATATGTTCGTTCCGGTTAAAATTGGTCTATCAGGATAAATCAGGCGCAAAACACATATCAGTGTCCTGCTGTGGATCATATTATAAAATAGTTGTAGCATTTAAAAAATCGAGATAACATCTAGTTCTGTGGCCGGAAGCGATGCCTATCGGCCGTTTAGACAAACTTGGGTTACTTAACCCGAGGCGAAGCCCCGGGGGAGACGGGCGCTCACTCTTGGACGAGTGGCGACGACAGTAGCACGCGTCTTGCTTGCTTTGGTTGCTCGGAATTGCCTTGCGGGTTTGTTTTGCTTTTGCTTTGCTTTTTCTGGCTGGAATATATATTCTAAAAGTACAGTGCTTTCGTGTAAAAAACTAACGAACAAGATGATGCCTGTTACAATAATGGCGATATGGATGTGACCTATTTGGTCCAATGCTATCACTAGAAGCTGTCACAACACCTTCACCGGACGTTTGGTGTGGGGGTGACTCCATCCCATGTCCTCTCTGAAGATATGGCTCCCACAGAAAATAATCCAGGTGCCGCTGAATGTTCGTTGATGAGTCCTCGAGAGCAGAGAGCAGAAAGCAGAGAGCAGAAAGCAGAGAGCAGAGAGCAGAAAGCAGAGAACAAAGAGCAGAAAGCAGAGAGCATAAAGCAGAGAGCAGAGAGGAGGTGCCACACTTACCGACATAGTGCGGCAAACGCCTGCGACATTGCCTTGCCAGCCAGCTGAATGGATCTGAGACTATTGCTGACGTCATCGGTCATCAGTTGGATCAGCCGAGTGGCATCGCTGACGAGAGTCTTGGACTGTAAAGTAGTGGAGCACTCGGGCTCACACAGGGTGGCCAGGTCCTGCAGCCACTGGCGCACCGAGCGGTTCCTGTGGAAGGCACAGGTACACTGTCATGCACCCATCGCGTCGTGCCACCGTTCATCGCTCTGTCATATGGTTCCGCTTCTGTGTCACGGCAGGACTCGGGAGCTTTACTCGCCTGGCGTATTGCAACTTATATAGTGGTTGAAGGGAAATGAGTGGCGGTTTTGTGTTCAAACGGCTACACGGGAAAAGGTAGCCAGGAGCGATGCACTAGCATATCTTGATACAGCGGATTATCGAATGGCAAGAAAAATTAACCTAGACAAAAGTTATGATATAGCCACATAAAGCCAGGAAACTCGGAAAGGGCACCATACGGAAAGTTCGAATGGGCTCGGCCATCGGTCTCGCCTTGGGCCCGCCGGCATCAATGTCACCATGGCCCACAGCGAGCCCTCGGGCTGTCTTATCTGTCTTCAAAGCTACGCTACCTTTGAATAGGCTGAGCAGCTGTGGGCTGGCACAACATTATGCATCACTAAACAGAGGTGGCGGCATGCACGTAAAAAATATTTAAGTAACATAGAGTGAGTAGATCAGCTTGGAATAATGCATAGGCTCGAATGAGCTTGATCCCTCAACCGATGGGTCTATTAATTGGGAGTAAGCCAGATGATGTCCTTCTTGACTTTCCAATTTGGCACGTTGCATTAACTCAATGTAGTGGGTTGAACCTGATGGTGGGAAGAACCGTCACCACTCCCTCGAGACAACCTCTGGCGAAGCCTGTGAACCGGCCTTTCATCCTTTGTGCCACAACATATTGGAAGCGGCCCTGAATCTGCACTGCCACCACTGCCTCGAAGCAAATCCCCGGTAAGCCCTGTAAGTCGGCCACTCATAATCCGTGGAACAAAACTTTCCAAATGCCCCTGGATCAACGGAAAGGTTCCTGTCGTCCCTTACATGCGCATTGCGCTCCGTCCAATCACGTGCATATATTCCATTCATCTATTTATCCAGAAGCAAATTAAGTTCACATGCACGCACGTCGTGAACTTTTGTATACATTTGGAACTCTTCTGAAGCAATGATGACGTCAAAGACAGCTTCACCACGTCCTGTTTCGTTTGCAAGCAATATGTGCGCCAGTTTTGGTGATACTGCTTACTTACCGGCTGTATTATTTTAGAAGCTCATTTTTAATGGCCAGAGAAGATAGTGGTATGGTTTTCCTGAACAATATTTGCTGAATGACAATTACAATGCATACCTTGTATTGTCTGACTGCATTCTATCATTGGATCGTAGCTCACAGTTCTATGTGGCTCACTTTATGTCTGGTACAACACCAACACAAAACTCGGATTTCGGCGATTTCATTGTTTGGTCACGGAAACATAAGTTGTCACCTAAGAAAATTAATTAAGCACGGCCCGCTGTTCTCAGGCCTACACATTGGCCGCACCTCTGGATTCCGGTTACTTTTCCCATCTCTATTCATTGTGATGCCTGTAAAGAGATTCTGTCTGCAAATGCCAACTTTTGTATACTATTTATTGACAATGTAATTTCCTTCACGTAATGGAAGGCATACCACTCCTATGAAGCAACATGCAAGGCTTGATTTATTCACATTTCAGCAGACCTGTGCTTCCTCTTTGAATTTTACAGCTAGCACATTATATCACTTAGTGCAATGTGGTGCAGGATGCCTTAATTACTCATTTAGTTTGGGTGTATGGTGCATAATGTGATCCATTTTCTTGCCCTGAGTACCATGGCACTTGCTGGTCCTTGAGATAATGTCCTTCATGTCGCATGTGGCCGTGTGCTTCCTCTAAATTGACAAACGGGTCAACAAATGGAATCAACACAGCTCTCGACTGTGTTGCCATGTGTTCTGATCATTTGTTGCCATGTGTTACCACCATCTTTTTCCATTTCCATGCTCTCTTTCATGCCCAGAGCCGTGATGATCATTAAAAGTAAGCTGGAATTTACAATAAAGTGGTGGTTTTGTCGGTTTCTCAACCAAATCAGTAGAACACCTAGCTAGATGTTGTTGATCGGAACCAGCTACAGTACACTTGTGGTAAATGCAAAGTGCAAGTGTTGTCCTCTAGTAAGGCTTAATGCAAAGTAAATCATGCAAACAGGCCTGAACGTGCCAGCATCCTCCTGTGCCGTAGACTGAATATGCAACCGCTAATAGTAAATATTTAGCTACTGCGCGCAGTAGCCAAATATATACTAAGTGTAATTGTGACAAATTGTACCATTAGACATTTCGTTGGTGACGAAAACCTTTTTTCGCCCCTGCGACTACTCAGCACTGAGGTGGCACGCAGCAACGCTGGGTGCGGCCGCGCTTCTTGACACGGCCTCCACCAAGCGGCGGGTCGGTTTTGTCGAGGCCGCCTGTCCGTGTCAGCCAGCTGGGGGAACACAGCCGTGAAGCCGTGCTTCATCTGCACGCCTTTTTACCGGCCGATAAAGCGAGTGGGGGGCCAAGAGTCAGACGATAGCTCATCAGTAATCCAACCGTCATCGCAATCACGCGGTGCTGAGTGCGATATTCAGCGGTGTAATTCGCCCCTAGACATATGGATGTTCACACGCTAATTATGCAGAGGATGGGATGGGGAGGAGGTTGGACCAGTAGCTGAATGCATTGCGACACTCACCCGACAAAATATTGCCGCAATAATTACGAATGGCCGCGAAATGCCAGGAACGGTGACCTCCCCGATTCCACAGCCGCACAGATGTTGCATAACTGATCACCAATGCCGCTGATTTAGTGCCAGATTGCGTCGACATTGCGGCGCTACAGTGGTGCACCTGTGGGTGGTGTATCCGTCAGGTCAGTGCCAGGACAGTGCCTTCCAGTGCATGACATGTAACCAGGACGCGAGAGTGGTGCACTTGTAAATGGTATATCTGTCAGGCCAGCTGCCTGAGAAACATCTGTGGACGGATACGTGCTAAGTGCTATAACTGGCAATCTGTTGAATTGAACAAGAACTAAATTGAATTTAACTAAATTGAACAATCTGGAAACCTGCTATATCTGGCAATCTAAGTCAAATCAGGCTCTTTCTGACCTTCACATTCTGGTGACTTGTCATGAGAATGTGAGGGTGTGATGGCTGATACAAAATTCCCTGATGAAGAAAATAATACCACGAATCTGCCTTTAATTATCTGAGGGCACAAAACACACAGATCATAAGTATTTAGGAACGCCACCGTCATTTGCCATCTGCTGCTGGCTCTCACCAATAGCCAGACTATAACACCAAAATGTACAAATGTATGTGTGTGACCATACCACACCCCTGTAACCGACCGTATTACACCCATGTAACTTCAAACCCGTTACCAGTACCAGTACCTACTAGTAAGAGTAAGCATGGGGTGGAATAAAGCAGCCGTCGCGTGCGATGTAAAAGGGATCTCCATCCATGTTTCGTAGCGTTTCGTTTCGTAGCTCAAGTAGCAGAACAAATGTTGTACAGCAGGAGATGCCTCACACGTCCGTGAGCTGTTGAAGACTTTCTTCAATGGCTGCCGCAGGCAGCTTGAGCAGCATTATCGCTGCCGTCAGAGGAAGCTCTCTGGGTCAACTGGCTACCGCAGCTGACAGATCCTTGGAAGCCTCGGCTTTAGGCTTGGTGTCAGCAATGGCGGCAGGATACTCAGCAGTGCAGACGGTGCCAGTCGGCGCAGTGTCTCCAGACATCAGTACACTGGCCACAGTACAATGTAAAGTGGCGATGCTAACGGTGGCGGTCAGTCGCTGGAAACCGTCCTTAGTGACAGGTCACCAGAGTGAACGGGCGGACGTCACTAGTTCCAGGGCCATCGGCGGAGTCATCGGCGAGGCCATCGGAGAGGCCATTGGCCGGACCATCGCCGGGGCCATCGGCGGGACCATCGGTGGGATCATCGACGGGACCATCGACACCTCCGCTCCGATCGCAGTCCGCAGTATTACGCTTTTTACTGCATGCCCATTTTCATTTCACATTGGGGGATGGGGGAATTCACTATTGGAGGGACAAAGTTTAACATTGGGGGGGGGGAGCACATGTCCCTCCGAAAGTATACCAAACAACACCACTGCCCTGAAAGGTGCATACATTTGTATATTATTATACACTTGGTTTCTTGTTATATGAACCAATGCATTTCCAGGGCTAGAAAGTATATACTTTTTGCTTGGCCAATAAAAATTGATTGTGTTTTCTTTAAGTTCCTCTCTGTGGTGTGCTATGCTTCTATAAAATGGGCAAATGTAGCCATACCTACATTCGGAAATATTGATGATATTTCGTACAAGAGAACGTGGTATTATTCTACTTTAAGGTGTTCACAGGACATGTTTTACACACGTTACCTCTAGGTTTGATTATGTTAGATTATGTTCTTGATTTGGAAGGTTCTGATTTTTAAAAAAGTTCAAATAGGTATGTTTTACCTCAAAGGGAGGTTAGGCTAGGGCAAGGCTATAGAACACCAGGTAGAACGCTCCGCTTCCCAAAAAGGGAGACGCTTCAGCCGACCATCAATTATATAAACTTGCGCCGACCAATCAGCGTTTGACCACCTCCGCCGATCGGGGCAATATTAAAGGCCGCAGGGCAAAACTTGTGGAAGCTATTATTCATATATTGTTCAATTGTTCGTGCTAATTTTCTACAAAGGCATTCTTGCTACTTTAATCTGGATCTTTAATACACAATGTCACCGTTAACAGGGGAAAAAATTTGA
Organism: Ashinkailepas kermadecensis; assembly: GCA_034440615.1. Taxonomy (NCBI): domain Eukaryota; kingdom Metazoa; phylum Arthropoda; class Thecostraca; family Neolepadidae; genus Ashinkailepas; species Ashinkailepas kermadecensis. The sequence continues at coordinate 627,693 of JAOTOM010005022.1, forward strand.
TATTTGTGTGAATGTCACCGGTTTCGCCGCACTAAAGACAAAATGTGTTTTTTTACCATTGTCACGATCGACGGAGGTCGTCAAACGCTGATTGGTCGGCTCAAGCGTCTCCCTTTTTTATTGGACTAAAATGCTGGAGCGCACCCCTCTGGGCTAGGGTAGGTTAGGATGGATTAGGTTCCTTATGTTGAAATTCTATGTTTCTGTGTTGAAAGTCTATGTCCAATGCTTTTTGTTGTCTAACGTTTTTTGGTCCAATTTGTTATGGGAACTCTATAGAGCTCTATAGAGTTAATGTGTTATGTCACCTATTCAGTTATATTTTGTATCGGGCCCAGCTCAGATATTTTAGAAAGAAGAACCGTGGTCGACGATTCACAAACAGGGACAAAACGTTGGCTCTCTAGTTATATTTGAGGGGTATACGAATCGACAGCATGTTTAAAAAAAAAGTTATTTCACCTTCCATGACCTTGAACACTGTGGGTTGGATATTTAGGCTTAGGGGCGCATCGACTGCGTTGGTCATACAGCGCCCATACCTTGAACACTGTGTCGCTGGCGTGAAAATCAAGAGGCGTTACATACATATTATGGATATTATGCAATTCATATACATATTATGGATGTGCATTCATTCATATACATATTATGATTGCTCTCTGCAGAGAGCAAAAGTGAACGCCGGCTAGAGACAGAGAAGTCGTTTTACCATTCGACGAGATGCAACTAAAACAAGGTCTCGACTATGATCAGAAGAACGAACGCGTCGATGGATACGTGAATCATGCAGACGACGCACGAGACAATCAGAAAGCTCCTCAGGCTTCCAAGTGCATGGTGTATGACCTATTGGGCAACTGAAAGATTTCAATGGGATATATACTATATATATATATATATATATATATATATATATATATATATATATATATATATATATATATTCAGGCCCCTGGAGGCTGGCGGTAGGAAACGACGGCAGGAACGACAGTAGCGGTAACATTATGTATGCATTCTACGTATGTAACGCCTCTAATATGCTGCTAATGTCAGTATATATGAGCGCTAAGTTACAATCGTTCATCCCAACCATCTTTATTAACACCGTTATGTGAACGATCATTAATGTAAGTCAATACACGAAACAATGCATTTCGATAGCAACGCCGAATACATAACAAAACTGTAACATTTTCACTAGCTTGTGTCTTTTGAATCGTGCAAGCAATTAAAAATGAGGATATGGCTTGTCTCACGCCTCTTCATTTCCCTGTTGTCATTCTTGAACATGTTCGCGAAGCTACCAGTTATCAAAATTTTCGACTTAGTTGACGAAGCTACCAAACTAAACCAAGCACTTGACATGGATTAGTAAGTATGCATCACTAAGTTATCTATTTATTGCTTCCCGAAGGCGCGTGGGTATTCGCAGCCACGATAACGGTCTCATTACATTGCAAACAGAAGTGCAGTATTGTCAATAGGATGCGAAATCGGTAAGCGATGTTCATTTTCGTGATGACAAAATATGTAGATGACGCAATGACATCAATGCGCTTCATGGCTCAGTAAACAGGGCACCTGAACTTGAAAGATACGGTCTAAAACCATTACATATATTTCTTGAAAAATGTTCGAATGGCTTCACTTGTTGTTTAACTACACTATGGCAATACTTACGACACGGTCAACCTTAATACAAGGTCGGCCTATTTTAGTGAGCCGAAGTCTCCTTGACGCAAACAAATCACCCGTCGGTCCCTTTTCGGTTTCACCAGCGTACTGGCCGATTTCTCAGACTTATGCAACCGATAATGGTGAGAGCCCAGTGAGAGCGGTTCGCTAAGCATGCGTGGACGTCAGAGGTGGAAACCTGTTTGTTGTATTGGCAAACAGCTGTGACTCGGACAATGGCCTGATTTTGGCCGGACACCGACCTCACACTGTTCCGACAGTCACTGCTATGCCACTGCTACTGAAAACTAACTGGGTATTGATCTGTCACTGGCACTAACTACCAGCCTGTCACTCACCTGACCTTGACGTGATGCTGACCTCACTGTGACCCATCCTATCGAACTGGCGATCTGACACTGGCCTGACAATCATCTGAGGCTGGCCCGACTTGACCTGACACTGACCTGACGGCAGCAGCTCGCAGCTGCAGGCGACAGCCGGTGACAGTGTGCCGCCGCGGCAAGCTGCGACTGGTTAACACCGACGCCGAGTGCCCATCCTCTTCCGCCTCCTCCCCGGCGTCTCGCGCATCGGCGAACGACCATCGCCGCCGCAGCGGCAACTCTGACACCGACACCGACACCGACACGGCGCCGGCAGCGTCGCTGTCGACGCGGATCGTGCGCACGTGCTGCCACCGCCCGAGCGGCGGTGACGACGCGACGTCGGCACCGACTTGGCTGCAGAGGCGACGGCCGGCGCGGCGGGTCAGCTCGGTGTGTCGCTGATGCTCGGTCGGCTCGGCCTGGTGCTCGGTCGGCCCGGCCTGGTGCTCGCCCGGCTGCCAGCCAATGTTGACCCGGCTGACGAGGCGGCGCTCGTCAGCACCGCCGTCGCTCGAGTCGGAGAAGCCCGAGTCGTGGCTGCGGTAGCTCGGAGAGTGGCACTGGCTGCCCGCGGCGCCCGTCGGGTTCGACGAGCCGGCACGCGCCTCCTCCTCCTGCTCCTGCTCGCGGCACTCTGGGATGCCGCTAAACGGCGCTAAGTGCGTGCGGCTTCGCCTCGAGCCGGAGTCCGAGCTGTAGCAAACATGACTGTGTGCTTGGCGCAGCTGGGACATCTCTGACCCACCAGCCCCGTACAGAGCCGGCTAAGCTCATCACCGCATGCTGTGTCCGTCGCGCAGCGGCCGTCCTAAGTGTCGGCCCCGTGTGCGCCGTGTCTGGTGACTACAGCTGTGGCGCACAAGCACCCAGCGATCCCAACATGCAATGCACAATCCGTCAGCAGCAAAACGTCCCGTCTGCTATCACCGGCCCAGGGTGCACAACCAACGCAGCGGCACCAACTCTCGCGACGGCGGCCACTTGCCGACTGACAACTGGCCCAGTCGCACCCTCGGACCATTCCCACCACTGCGCCGGCGGCCCGCCCGCCCGGCCCATGCCTGTCTGCGCGCCGCGGCCACGCTCGTGCGTGCACAGTGAGAGGGGGCGCGCTGGGCGACAGACGTGTGGCTGTCATGTGGATGTGTTGTGTCAGCAAAGTGACAAGGCGCCGGCCGACATCGGTCGTGCGTGTCGCCATGTTCCGCAGCGTGCCCAAGGTGCTCGCTGCTAATGCCTTGCGCTTCGTGCGCATAGGTGTGGTGGTCGGACGAGGCTCACTGTAGGCCGTTATATCAACGCGACATCACCGTGGCAGGAGTGTGGGTGCGGGTGTGTGTGTGCGTGACAGGACCGCCGCAGTCGTGTGCGTGTGCCTGTGCGTGAGCGTGTGTGCGTGTGCGTGACGGCTCGGCTCTGGAAGTCGATTAGTGCACAGTAGCGTCGCGGCGGCACATGTTCAATCTGATAATAGGACATACATACCACTGGCAAACACCCGACAGCGGGCCGCTGCCGGCCAATGGCGCCGCTCGCTCAGAGCTCCACATGGAACTGGGGACTGAAGCACAGGAGGAGCGCTGATGCGGAGGCATGTGGAGACACAAACCACGTTGGAACGTCGTTCTGAATGTGTGGTCGTTGGCGGCCGCTAGTCATGATCTGGCCCTACAGTCGAAAAGATCAGGACGTCACTTTATATACTTTTTGTGTGTCGCTTGCAACACCAATTAAATTTTTGCCGCACCATTGCTGTATGATACCATACCGATGGTTTTTGTGGACAATTTACGCACAATCTCAATCTATTTTAAACTCAAGGTGATCAGATGAAGGTAAATAGCGTATCTATATGCTTTTCTGCACACAAGTTGACATGCATAAAATTGAGGGTGAGATCAGCATACCAAGGTTAAGACAACATGTCTGACATGTGGGCAAGTGTTCTAAGATATGCTAGGTCAGGATACTGAAACTTTATATTTTGATGGAATATGTTAAATCTAGGTTCATGCGTGTCCAAACTGTTCACGGTACGCATGTACATTATCTAGGGGCAATGAGGCTAGCTTCCCTCAAACGTTTTGAACACATTACTTTTTCATTTGAAGAAGAACACATAATAACCTGAAAAGCATGTTAATAACCTGTTAATAACCTGAAAAGCATGCACCATATGCAAAGTAATACGCAAGTGCATGCCCCCAGAATTATGGCGCATCCTTGAAAGAAAAAAAACGATGCATCCTAGATATTTCATACATTGTGCTTACGTATTAACTACAAGTAAATGCAAGTGGTTTATATTGAAAGGCTGGTTAGAGTCTCCATGCCCGCATCAATCTTGTGGGGGTAGTGGAGCACACAGGGTGGAGTTTTCTATGCTTTTGGTGGGACCTGGTGCCCACCATCTTTGCCTTGATCCCAACAAGATTTTGCTCTTTTAACATTGGAACAATCAATCAGGTGTGCCCCACGAACAAAATTGGCAGCACTCATTGCCTTCATGCATTGAGCCCATCAATAATTTTCGACTTTCTCCACCTATGGTAGGGCACTTACTCCAAACCTGAACGTTCACGACGTATTACCCCTCAACTTTTAAGGCAAATAAAACTTAGCATCACCACAGCATCATGTCTGCAAGATGCAGCAGACGAAAAGTGGGCATTCTCAAAAATCGTCTTTCCTCCATAAAATAAAATATGAAATGCATACTAGGTACTGCTTACATTGTTACCTAGCTACCTACCTCCCTACCGGATATGCATAAATTGAAGTATTTTACCCATATGTGATTATTAATAATAATACCATGCACATACTCGAGTCTTGCAGACCAAAGAGGATGTTTGAATAATCTTTTAATATTTACGTTATAATGAAGTCAAAGGACATTTACATATGGTGCCCCAGAGTAGGCCTCAGCAATAAAAATGCAGGTATTGTCCTGTTTTTTTTTTAATGTATAATAAATATCACATTTAACGGGCGTAAAACTGGGGGTTTGCCGAAAAGAAGTTGAGATCTTTGTTCATTTTTGTTGACATGGAAAACAGAATAAGCAAGCGAAAATACCGAAGTTAATGCGATGTTTCGAGGCGGATTAGATCCGTAACATGGGGGAACACCAAGGTATAGTTTTTGCTGGTTCAACTTATCCGCGTTGTTATGAAGGGGTGTGTGTTTCTTCTGCTTCGGTCATTGCAGATATCCTCCAAATAACTGCCAAAAAATGTGGGTTTGAGGGCTCTGATGAACCGATTTTGTGTTGAGGTTTTCACATGACATGCGCATACCAACTTTAGAAGAAAAATTCACAATTTCGTGGCTCTGACGCAAACAGGCTGGGAGTGGCAAAGAAGAAAAAACGGGACGGTCGGGGTGGGGGCAGAATCTGCACTCCGCACATAAAAGAGCTCAATCTAAATGCTTATTTTCATCAATAGGACCCAAGGACAAGATGGTTTGTCAGGTTTGGAATGTATGGACTTATGCTGAGAAAGATTGTACTGACTGTGGTAATTAGGCACCTACGTACAATGTGAATTATGCATGTCCTAGCGCCTTTAATCAACATTTTCCTAGCTTTTTTTCTTCAAATACTCATGCACAAATTTGCAATATCCCAAGTCAGAGCCATTAGATGTGCGGGCAATAAGCAAGCATTTCTGATTAATGTTTGCTCAAAACTGGAGTATTGGCGTGAAAGCTTACAATGGCAAAGGCGGCATGGGGAACCAGGCACAAACTGCAAGAACCGTACTTTTAGGGTGTCCCCACTCCGTTTAATATCCTAGCACAACTTATTCCTTGTAATATCTTACATCGCATGTTTGCCAAATAAGTCCAGATTGAAAAATCGGTACTCGGGAAGTAAAATGTGCGCTTACCTACCGAGTAGTCGTCTGCTGGCCTTACCACCTTCACGGACCATTCATACAATCCCTGCTTTATCATGGCTGCACTAGCTGATGTTATTGGACCACTCCAGACTGTATCAGAGGGACCTGGCGGTACCCACAACGCCATGCTGAAGAATCCTCCGCCCTGCGCTCTTGTTTCCCACCCTGCTTTTTCACCTCATTATGACTCAGGTCGGTCATTTTCCCTCCTCTTCTCCTTCGCGTGGGAAAATCACGTACCTCGAAAGTTTGTTCATAAGCGCGAAGTTTCACAAGGGAGTGTGCTTAGCGTCACGCGATATGTAATGACATGGAAAACGGGCTATCACAAAGTATTGCAAGATCGCCTTTTATTGATGACTTGGCTATTTCGCCATCTGCAGAGCGGTCTCAGTGGCCGAGGAAAGATATTCCCATGAACAATTGAAAAACGCCCAAACCGCCAAGTTCAATACTCCAAAAATTGCCATATTTCCGCCTTGTTTGAATTCAGCAACGCCATGAGGTAGAAGCACAGGGATTACAGATAGGAGTTGGTCATTGTGCAAGCAATCAAATTAACTTGACTCATATCCTATATACCCCTAGATTAACCTCAGAGATAAGTTTTTGTCATTGTTTAAATGCACTCTCCTCTACTATCTGCTACTCCGACTCCGTACTTCTGTGCTTGGTACCATCTGTGCTCCGTGCTACCTGTGTTCCATGATACCTGCGCTCCATGATACCTGTTCTTCAGGAGTGTTGTGTTGTATACGTTTGGAGGGGCATGCCTCCCCCCCCACAATGTTAATTGTTACCCCTCCAACAGTGAATTTTCACCAATATCAAATGAAGATGGACATGCAGCAAAAAGCATAAAACCGTAGGTTGCGATCGGAGCGGGAGCGTCGATGGTCCCACCGATGATCCCGCTGATGGTCCCGCCGATGGTCCCACGGATGGCCCCGCCGATGGTGCCGCCTATAATCCCGCTGATGGTCCCGCCGATGGTCCCACCGATGGTCCCACCGATGATCCCGCTGATGGTCCCGCCGATGGTCCCACGGATGGCCCCGCCGATGGTGCCGCCTATAATCCCGCTGATGGTCCCGCCGATGGCCCCGCCGAACGTCCCGCCGATGGCCTCGCCGATGGCCCTGGAACTGGTGACGTTGGCCCGTTCACTCTGATGACCTGTCACGCAGGCCGATTTCTAAGCGACTGACCGCCACCGCCAACGTCCCCACTATGCGCTGTAGTGTGGCCAGTGTACTGGTGTCCGGAAACACTGCGCCAACTGGCACCGTCTGCGCTGCTAAGTATCCTGCCGCCATTGCTGACACCTGGCCTGAAGACGAGGCTTCGAGGAAGGATTATTACAGATAGATACATTGTATTATTTTCTTCATCGGGGAATTTTGCAACAGCCATCACACCTTCATATTTTCGTGACAAGTCACTAGAATGTGAAGGTCAGAAAGGGCCTGATTTGATTTAGATTCAGATATTGCCATACATAGCACGTGATCGCCCACAGACATTTCCCAGGCAACGTTTACCTTACGTGTATACACAGGGTTTTCAGACAGAGGTAGCGAGCGTTCCGAGCGAACGCAGTGATACATATGCTAAAACCCATTTGGTCTTGGTCTTGGAGAGGTGGGGGATTCCGCCCCCCACCCTCAGGTACACGTATTAAACAGCCACATCTTATACCTACATTAATCTTGTAGCACCTTGTGCAACCCCCCCCCCCCGCCCTCACCAATAATTTGCATAAAGCAACACCTATGCTGTGCTTTGTGGTGCTCCAGTCTTCTCCACTCATGGCTTTGCTCCAGTGAAACAATGGCGGTAGTTTGGCAGTTCTTGGCGTAGCGACCTCTGCGGTACAGATACAGATGCAGCTGGCTGCAGAGGCACCCGGCATCTCGCCTACCCCAGTGGGCGACACATTTTGAATGATGTCATGATAGATTGAGACACAATATACTCGCACATTTAGTGACTCGAAACATATTGCAATGTTTTAAGTTCAGTCAAAATATATTTCAACAAACTTTGAATATTGTGGTGCGACTTGAAACTAAATGCTTGCGGATGCTTGAAACTAAACGAAACTAAGCACGGTAGACATAATTTGAGGTAGGTTTTTAATGTGAACTCGCTCGTGCAAACTTATTCAAATTATGTCCACTTGTACTTCCGTTAGCATTGCGAGCTGTCCACTTTCCGTCGACTTTTGCGACATATGCGACAGATGCCACAGGACCTTCAGTATCTGATTGTGGCGCATGTGTTTCAAAGCAAGCATGAAGGTTCCTCCGCCTAGGCAGAATCCGGCTGTGGCTATTTCCGATGCCCATACCTCGGTGAGATAATATTTTAACTTCACTTGACACATGAAGGCAAAGCACTCTGGACTTGCATAAACATTCAAAAACTCTTTTTTTGAGGAAGGTGGAACATGGAGATCTTGACGTGCTTACATCGAATCAGAATGAGTTAAGTACCTAGTTAGGTATGTATCCAGGGACATTTCATTGAGTATTCCGTCTGCCACATTTTTGTTATCGATAACCTAACCTAGCCACAACTAGCCTACACTTATGGAAAATGTAGTGGGTAGGCCTACTGATAAACTATGTCGTCTACCTACCTACACCTACAGATAATTGATTAAGTTGGCCTACACCTACTGCTAATTGACTACAATGACCTATACCTACTGATAATTGATCCCATTGTCCCACACCTACTGTTAATTGATCGCATCAACGTTCACTTGCTGCTAATTGACCACATTGGCCTTTTCTCCAGTCAGCCTGGAATGTGATTACCCAAAGCTGTTGGTATCAAACAGGTGGGGGATGAAATACTCCATGAAAGCTGTAGGCACTGCTTAGATCAAATTGGAACTTATCGACCACTGGTGGAGCTTCCAAAGAGTAGGTAAGCAGTTTTTAAATCGCTCCGTGGTATCATCCAATACCCTGCCAAAACATCATGTTCACACGTATCTGGCAGTGCTATGATCATCCACAGTGGGATGCTGCATTGAAATTCAACATATCTATCCTTTATAATATTGAGTTCCACCGAGTGTGGCACGATGATTTCCCATAACATAGCACTTCGTCGGTTTAGTGACACGGGCAATGCCATAAGGGTGGAGTTGTGGCGACATTCAGAACTTTGCATCAATTCCTTTCAGTCAATGAAGCAATGTCCATACACATGTTCTTAAAACTCCTGAATGTTGGAGAGCATGTCTCCAACTTGTCCCCCGGTGATGTCACCCGTGGTTGCCTGGCAAAATAATTGCCGGACTGTTTGGCATGGGTAACATTAAGCGAAAGTCATGACCTGAGACCAGCGAGTACGGGCTAGCACTAACCATGACGGCATGCATTTTAGCGGAAGTTGCAAACATCTGGCTCCGTTTGGCCGCGATTTATAATGGGCGCAATCCGTGCTGGAAACGACCAGGTTGATGACCTTAGCTTGACCTGCGACTTTGATAGGTCAAACTTTTGGTTGTGACGATTAACTAGCATACGGGAGAGCATGTATGTATTCATCCCGGATTTATAGGTCAAATAGGGTAAAAGGTACTGGGAGCGCAAAATTTAGGTAACTTCACCCTTGCTGACCTCTGGGGATCAAATGTTGCGGTGTGACAAAAAGGAGAGCTAGAAATTGTCTCGTAATGGGACGATAAATATTTTGTAGGAATTTCAGCGGCATTTGTGTGGGCGCACCTGAAGGCAAAATAATTGCCATGCCGTACGGTACGGTCTTGCACGGAGCATTTTGGGCGAAAGTCGTGACCTCAGATCAGCGAGTACGGCTTAGACGAAAAAATATCATGTGACATTTTTCCGTTCCAGTTCATGTATGTTAGCGGAGATTGCATTAATCTAGCTCTGTTTAGCTGCGATTTACGAAGAGCGCGATGGGCGTTGCAAATGACCTTAGTTTATGACATTGGTACACGCTGGGACTTTTAGAAATCAAATTTCGGGTTGTGACGATATAGTAGCCTATGGGGAGGATTTTTGCATTGATTCCGTGTTTTAGGCCAATTAGGGAAAAACAAAAATTTTGCATCTTGACCTTTGGTGAACTCAGGAGGGCAAACGCTGCGGTGTGACGAAAAACTGAACTAGATTTCGTTTAGGGTAGTGATGTAGAATAGTGTTGATGAATTTAAGCTCACGCGGATGGGGCTCCAATACGTATTTGAATATGAATACGAATATGTAGTTGATCTGATGGAGCTAGAAAGGGCGGGAAATGTCTGGGTAGTTGAGGAGTGTCTGGGAGGGGAGCCAGGTAGTGTCTGTGTTCGCAGCCAGGTAGTGGCTGTGTTCGGAGCCAGGTAGTGGCTGTGTTCGGAGCCAGGTAGTGGCTGTGTTCGGAGCCAGGTAGTGTCTGTGTTCGGAGTTGGAGAAGTCTGTGTTCGGAGCCAGGTAGTGTTTGTGTTCGGAGCCAGGTAGTGTCTGTGTTCGGAGCTGGGGAGTGTCTGTGTTCGGAGCCAGGTAGTGTCTGTGTTCGGAGCTGGAGAGTGTCTGTGTTCGGAGCCAGGTAGTGTCTGTGTTCGGAGCTGGGGAGTGTCTGTGTTCGGAGCCAGGTAGTGTCTGTGTTCGGAGCTGGGTAGTGTCTGTGTTCGGAGCCGGATAGTGTCTAGCTATGTTCACCCCTTAATGTCTAATAGGCGAAAGTATCCCAAAGGTATCATTGTGCAACAGTAATGCAATCAGCAGCGGTCGGCCGCAGTGCGACCAAACTGACCCAACACTCGCCGCACACCGAGGTCAATTGGAAGCGCACGTTTCGTAACGGTTTCATCGGCAACAGTGATGCGGTTCTACTCGCGGACCGTTTTATCGGTGGGCACGCCGCAAATGGGTCGCATGGTAATTGCACACAAAACGCAGTTTTTTTTTCAGCAGGCGTATTTGTACATGGGTTGATGGGCGATAATCATCGGGGAGCAGCAGGAGAAATCGACCCGCCGACCGAATGACCGAGAGAGGCAAAGGGTCCCAGTGTCGTAATCCTGCGACTCTCATTTGATTATGGTGAATTGGGCGGCAGCTTCCTGTGCGTATTTTTTTTTTGGGGAGGGGGCAGCCACAGGAGTGGCACGGATCTGGGCACGGATAGCGACAAGCGCGAGAAATATGGATATAAAATTTGAGCTAGTGATATTTTCCGCGCTAGAGCTAATGATATTGCCCGTGAACCAGCGCGCATAGAGTTGAAGATTCGGGGGAGACAATGATTGAAAAGGTAAGTAAATGAACGTTGAAAATTAAATGCGCCGTTGGATGGCGCGGTTTTGAAAATGTTTTCATGTCCCAATCTCCCCGTAGCGTAGGGAACAGTTGCACACTGTCCCCGAGGCATCTCCTTTATGAATGCCCATTTTCATCCTTACTAAGGATATTTGAAATATAAAATGGAATCCATCTAGCTTTTCATCCGAGGGTCCTAGTTATATTACCGCAATTCTGACTGCCTGGACCATGTCTTTCACCAGGATGTGTGAGTGACACTGCTGGTTGGCTTCACATTTGATTGCATCTGACAAGCTGCTTGATATTTTTTAATGAGGGCAGTTTTTTTTGGGAGCTAGGGTGGTGAGTGACCCCTGTCAAACGAAGGTTCATACCCTCTCCTCCATCCACCCCAAAATCACACACCAACATTTTCCGGAGCGCCTTTGAGGAGTGCCAGGATTCCTCTAGCTAGATCGAGGGCCCTCTGGTCAAGAATAAGAGCCCATGTTAGGTTCCAGGAGCCCTCTGCTAGATCAGAAGGTCTAGAAACGCCCCTATTGGACTGATTACGGTGACTGCAGTCGTCAGGAACAGCTCGTTCTTGTCAGATATGGGAGCCACCAAAAAAGCGATGGAGAGAGGGGTGTTTGCAAAGACATTTCCCGTATTCATGCGCCTATGGTTGTCCTTGTTGGGAACGACGCAACATAATATAACCAGCAACGGAAGCTGATCCCAGGACACCATCTAGAGCAGCAAATGAAATTCCAGGTGATGCAATAGTACATACAGGGCTGGGAATGACACCTTAGAATCAGACGGAGAAGTGTCACCGGAACAAGAAGCCAACGAACACACCGGGAAACTGGATCCGCGAACACTGGCTCGGATAAACACTACATCTGTTCCGATTACCCTATTTCAGGCTAGGGTACTGTTTAAGCACCCGCAAATAGCCGCAGCTGTAAGGTATTTTCTTCTTCAAATTTCACCGCTACTAGCCCGACCCGGCTCGTCTTATTTGTCCAGGTCATTTGATGTCGGGCGGGTGAGATTCAGATCGTTTGAAGATTGGGGAGGGGAAGAGAAGATACGTCCCCAACCGCGCTACTTCGCCTATATATATATATATATATATATATATATATATATATATATATATACATATACGTACACACATACACACACACATATATATCTATATATATCCATATAGAAACGCATTCATATGTTTCTTTGCAAGACCTTCAAGGCTCCGGATCAAAAGTCAAGTGTTCATGGGTGGGAAAAGCATTCAGTATTGTGCCTATGTTATCCTGCGACGTTTCATCAGGACAACCGACATCCTTTGGCATTAAACAATAGAGGCACATAGGTACAAGTAAATAGTTAGTTTTACATTCCTGGGTGTCCCGATGACTTAAGCGTTAATATCCACATAATATCCCACTTCAGTAATCAAACTCTAAAACATAAAAGCATAAGTGATATTACGGGCACCACCGGTCCACCCATGCAAGTGTCAAAAACAAAGCATGCGATGAACTGATTCATTTACATCAATGAAATGAATTCACATGTCTGCATGGTTAAACAAGATACACAGTGCAGCGAAGATTATTCATCACGTAGTTCTCCTATTGGCCACCAGATTGGCCACTGTAGTTATTAAGGGTATCACTTCAATCGCCCGGTGCAAGCTCCAAGTTTCTTCCTTTCAAGACGTCCTTCGAATCTACGGTTTTTGAGCGCAATATCACCATGACAATTCATGACAATTGACGTGAATGACATGACATGACATTCATGACAATATCACCCGCTTGCCTGGAACATGCTCAAAGGTGGTCCTGGTGACACATCCTACTCATCACTCCCAGTTTAATAATTTGTACAGGTAAAAGGCAAAGGTGAGTGATCAGAGGACAGAAGTGGGCGGGTAGTGGGCACAATTCACCCCACGACAAGCAGGTACTGCCGGAGCGTGCGCGGCCGTCAGCTGTGTGGCTCGCACGGGTGACGTCCGCAGGTGCACACCGCACACGTCACAACTAATGTGGCTGCACGGCCGTCAGCTGTGTGTCTCGGACGGGTGACGTCCGCAGGTGCATGCCCCACACGTCACACACAACTAATGTAATGTGGCTGCACGGCCGTCCATTAACGTCACGGCGCGGCTGCGGCACGGGCCGCCGGCCAGCCCGGTACAAGGGCTCCGTCCGTCAGACGGTAACAACAGACAGTTTTTTTTGTCGCCGGTCATCGGGTTGGGCCCACGTGACATCCAATGGTGAACATTTCAACAGCCTGCAATGACACCGTCGACGTGGGAACGGCCGCTGCTGTCGGCTGCCTGCCAAGCTCCTGTCACGTGGCGTGCGTGGTCAGCTAAGGATGAGGCTGAGGCCGGCCCACAACTGCTGCCCGACAGCTGACAGGCCAAAGGCAGCCACACGCCACCTCGCTCCGAACAATCATCCAACGATGAGGCATTCAAACTTCGAAGGCAATTTACAGCATTCCCGTCGAATTAAAAGGCCAGCCATTGGTGGCAATAATTCATCGCACGGTAAATGCATGCGGCGCCGAAAGACCCTGTTTCGGCAGCCGAAATGGGGTCGTTTTGTTGTGTGGCGTCTTTAGTGAGAAAATTACTCGCCAGATGCTGAAGCAACCATATAAACAGGTACACGACCATCCCCGAGCTAGCGGCCGGTGCTCGCATTGTTTCGGGATAATTTCAGGCAGGTTTTACGACGAAGACCGCAGCTTTCTCCGGCGCCAACAAGGCATGAAGTAAAAATTCACTGGCGATTGGCGCACACTTCGGCCGCGATCCCGTGTGAAAACCACATCAAAGTTTTCCACAAAAAGTATAATTATCCATACGCTCGAACAAATGGTACTGATGAGCTGATGGATTTACCTTGGGGAGGGAGAGCCAGCGCTCGGCACTCCCACACCGTTCGGCAGCCGGCGAAAGCAGAAAGAAGTGGTCTGACCCATAACATACCGGGGAACAGTTGAATGTCAATAATGAAGCGTGCTTGTTCTCCATGCACCGGTATAAACTTCGGACAAGATGGAAACATGGTGGGTTATTTCAGCCCGTGTTCTTTATGTGCGCCTTCAATGCCGCCGAGATTGATCGATTTGACCTACGAGAAAGCTGAGAGTGCCATGGGTAGAGTTATTACTGGACGATGGTGTAAATCACGCCGAGTGGCGAGATACTGGCACGGAAAGATAAAAACAAGGCTGAAGACACAAAGGCAATGGATGGGAGCGACACTGTAATGCATTTGCTTGATGGGGACTCCATAAACAATATACCGACGAACAAACAAAGAGACCCGCTTAATGATGTTTGTTCCCACATCAAATGCATGAGCTGTTTTACGTGCAGATATGGCTGTACACTCGCTGGTCGGTCTACGGTCCAGTGGTATACACAGCAGTCATCGACCCAACACAAGACGGCCAACGGGATTGTGAGAAACTTACCAGCTATGTGCTGCTGCAGACTTCGAATGGTTTGAAAGAAAATGTATACACAGACAGCATATCTGAGCTCCCGAGCATGGCATTCCGCCCTCTGTGAAGCTCCCGAGCATGGCCATTCGCCCTCTGTGAAGCTTCCGAGCATGGCCGTCTGCCCTCTGTGAAGCTTCCGAGCATGGCCGTCCGCCCTCTGTGAAGTTTCCGAGCATGGACGTCCGCCCTCTGTGGAGCTCCCGAGCATGGCCATCCGCCCCCTGTGAAGCTTTTTCAAACAAAAATTGGTCTTTTTCTTTACAAAAACAGGTCAGGCAAGATTAGGTTAAGTATTCATACTCTGATTTAAAAAAAAAGAAAGTGTTTAAAGTCGAACATTAAAAATCATTTATATTCCCGCATGAAAAGTTGGGCTAGATTTGGTTGTTATGTTACGTTTTTCCTGTATTTTGAACATAATCTTGTATGCTATATTACCCAACTACAAACACCTTTTTGGGTGTTATTTTGCCTCGCAACTGAAAAGTACGCATTTGCAGAGGAAATGAGTGGTTGCATCACATTAACCACCTTCACGAACA
The DNA here is from genome assembly GCA_034440615.1 of Ashinkailepas kermadecensis. NCBI lineage: Eukaryota > Metazoa > Arthropoda > Thecostraca > Neolepadidae > Ashinkailepas > Ashinkailepas kermadecensis. Next base: position 643,007 of record JAOTOM010005022.1, read on the forward strand.
TTGCAGTGGAAAAAGAATTTCCAATAATTCAAATATTACCGTAAACAGCAAATTTAACAATATTTGTCCTTTTCAGCATGGTATGCTCTCTTATAAGATAGCCTGACCTGTGTTACAACATTTCTGATATTCAGACAAGAAGCAAACATTCCAATTTTTAGCTTGCATACATTTATATAAGGTGCGGCATATACAGCAACATTTCATTTCCATACTTACCAGCCTGCAAGACCTTCGTGTTGTACTTCATCATTTCATCACAGCAGGACTATCTCAAGCAAAGAAGAACCGTGATATTGATGGTGGCAATCTATTACATGACTGATGGTAATACATAAAATAAACTAAGTATGCAAAATTTCTAGCACCGGCTGACAACAATGAACATTCCACAGTTCTTTGAGATAAACAGTCCACCACACATACGACAAGCCACGGACGCGCCGAAATCGGTAAATTCACGAGCCAAAAAATACAACTTTGTTTTATATATGCGCAGTGGTAGAAAACTGGCATGAAATACATGCAAGATGCGACATGTTTTCTTTTTCGACTATAAAAAAATATCCCAAAATAATATTTGAAACCAGAATATTTTACGGAAGCCGGATCGAAGCATGCAGTTGAAAACTGAGCAAGCATCAATAACGTAACGCGCTACCATCGCACCGGGCGTTTCGTTATTATGGACAGTGGTCACTGCCAGTGTCCGCGCAAGACTGAGTCTGATTTGGAAGACTGCATGTTGCAAATAAAGACCATCCTCAATCAGAAAAAAATTACACTGATAAAAGCCTTCAAACCTCATTTTATTCAGTCATATGAGGACAAAAACAAAATATACGTATGGCAGATGTACGTAAGCAAATGTACGTAAGCGCAGATGTCCGTATGGCTAATGTACGTAAGCGCAAATGTACGTATGCGCAAAAGTACGTAAGCGCAAATGTACGTATGGCAAATGTACGTATGCGCAAAAGTACGTAAGCGCAAATGTACGTATGCGCAAAAGTACGTATGCACAAATGTACGTAAGCGCAAATGTACGTATGCGCAAAAGTACGTAGGCGTAAATACATTTGCGCTTGTGCATTTACCATACGTACATTTGCTTTACGTACATTTGTCCGGTTACCCCGAAAGTGTTTTTATGGGGGGGGGGGGGTAACAAACAACTTTCGAATTTTTGGAACCGAAAAATAAAGTGGCCGAAATCCGAGGAATCTTTTTTTTTGGGGGGGGGGGGCAGGCAGTGGTGACTTTTTCTGCCTCCCATGTCAGTACTTCGGACCACCCCTGTTGAAAAGGCAGTACGGCTGGTTTCGTTGACATGGAGGTCAGCGGCACAAGACGAAATTATCGACCCTATTCAGAAACGCATGCAATCAGGAATCATCCACTATCAAGAGCCCATCATGGTCCTGACTGCACGGTTCACAACTACTAGCATCAATCCCACCCCATCCACCGTCAATTACTGTGCCCGTACCGCTCAATTCGGAATTGAAAAACAAGGTGATCTGACCTAACAATTTATCCGCTCTATTTTTAAATATCTCTAATAAGGAAATACCAACTATATCCCGTAGGAGTTGGGAAAATATAGACTATGTAAAAAGATGAGAAGTATTTGGCGGCAATGAAGAGAGAAGATGAAGTGCTGGTCAGTGTGATCAGGGGAGACGATGAGGTATGAAAGAGGGTCGGAGGAAGAGTAAAGGACGACAGGGCTACACCGGCAAAAACCAGCTTGCAGTGTTGGAGGAAACTGACGACAGGACATGCTCGAGTGAAGGTGGCTCATACCCGGGACGGGACCCGCGTTGCGCAACCCAGGGTGAATACGCGCGCAGCTGAGAGCGCAGCTGCGCGCGCAGTGGACATGGTAACGGTGCGGCGTGACGCGGCCAGTGGGGAGAGTGCGGCGGCCGCAGTGGAGAGAGCGACAGCGCAGCCAGCCGCCACCGTAGCGGGTAGTGCGGCAGCGCAGTCAGCTGCGGTCGTAGCGGGTAGTGCGGCAGCGCAGTCAGCTGCGGTCGTAGCGGGTAGTGCGGCAGCGCAGCCAGCGGCAGCGGTGTCGCCAGCCTCTCGAGAAACGGGAGGTGGGGTCGCTGGCGGAGGGGATGGCAGTGCGGCGATGTTGGGGTGACTATAACTGGAGACTAGGATAGGTCCAGGAGTCGCGTGTATATATTATTGGAGACTCGAAGGTGAGATGACTGAATACGGAGTGTGAGGAAGAAGTGCTTGCAAAGTGCATACCTGGAGCGCGCGTAGTTGACGTTGCAATACGTTTGACTGGGAGCTGGCGGAGGGGTGGGCTGCGGTGGTGGTAAATGCAAGGATAAAAGCTGTAAGGTTGGGAAGGTCTGAAGCCACGATGGCCGATTTCAGAGATTTGCTGTGTACGGTTCTGGAGTGTGGGATGTGGGTGGTGGTAGCCGGAATTCTGCCTAAGGTAAACGCTTCAAACTGATGCTCGTCGAAGGCCATAGGCTTCAACTCGAGAGTGGAGGGCATATGTGCGGATAGGAATATTAAGTTCCTGGATGCCTGAGGTAATTTATATCCGCACAAAATGCTGTTTGACCAAGGGGCTACAATTCAGAGAAGAGGGCAATACCCTACTCGGGCAGCTAGTGGTTTGAACCCCAACACATTGAGAAGGGCGAGACAGAGGAGATGAGGCAAGGGGCTGGGTAGCGGAGGAAGAAAATCACAACAAGACAGAGCTACGGGTGCCATAGAAGCACGATAATGAGTAGACCGAGTTTGAAGTGTTTTGTCGAAGTTATTTCTCTTCTTCCCGCATTTTCTGGTTGAAAAGGAATCCGGATACCTACCTTTCTGGACATTGATGAACGTGCATCATCTTTTGTTCAAATATGCTCACAATTTGAATGGATGAGTCCGTGCCCCCGTCACACAAATTCAGGAGGACTGCGAGATCCCAACAAGCGGCTGCGGAGCACCTGTGCCTCACACTTCCTAATATATAAATTGTCCGCGGAACATGGTCGACAGGTGCATGTTTGAAGAAAAACATGCTATTAACATATCGTGGTTAGGGACCCATGGCAGCCAGGGGAACCCAGTCCGCTAGAATCCTTCCCTAAAGTATGCGCCTCCCCCTCCCGTCCCCTACGAAAATCCTATGTATATACAATAGTCCATAGACAAACACAAAAATAGTCAGATCATCTCCGATCAGGTCACGGGGTAGGACACCAATAGAGCTTAGAGCACCCTTTACCCTAGATATACTTTCCAAATAGGGCCACTAAAAAAACTATAAAAACATACCACCCTACAGTAGTACTGGACACTTAGGTTACTTGGGACGTGAGAAACACGCCGAAGATGTCACGCGTGCGGAAATTGTGCCTAAATTACGCTGACAACAAACAATTGTTAGTTGAAAGTATGCTGGCCAGGCGACTCCGTCCGAGCGCCGAGACGTGACTGGCATCATGCACATCGAGAAGAAACCTCGCGCGCAACCGGTACACCACCACTCCCTCGAATTAGCTTGAATGATGACCATTGGCAACATTTGCCATATTGACGGCCGGCTTCTAACTGGCTGCGTGCACGAAACGTTGCACAACTTCGATGGATGCTGTTTTCACCACCTGCGGGTGGTCTTGTCTGCCATTGGCAAACCGCACCGAGCCCGTGTTTTCACGCCAGATGGCCGCCGTTTTTTCCGCAACCTCAATTGCACGCACGAGATGGGCCCTTGGCTACACCACGGGAGACCTGTGACCCTGACCGTGGTCTACCATCCACGTCTCTTAAAAGTGGTGTAAAAACTCTGCACAACTGTCCGCCATGCCACATCATACATGCTGTTCACGATGTCCACGGTATCTACGGTGCGTATTCCAGATATTTACGGCGTCTCCCACATCCTCGGTGTTCATGGTATCTTCGGTGTATACCGTGTTCACAGTTCGCGGTGGAAAATGTGGTATTGGGGGTATGAAGGCGGCTATACTGTTCAGACAGACTATGCAATACCGTACCATACCATGTTATACCATACGATATCATCATCCCGTCCCATCCCAGACCACACTAGACCAAACCAGACCAGATCAGATCAGATAGACAGACAGGTAAACAGGCACATAGGCAGACAGACATACAGCAGATTGGCATACAGACAGAGACAGAGAGAGAGACAAAGGGAGAGACAGAGAGAGAGAGAGACAGAGAGAGAGAGAGACAGAGAGAGAGAGTGAGAGAGACGGTGAGAGAGAGGGGAGAGAGGAAGAGAGAAAAGAAGAAAAAGAGAAAAAGAGAAAAAGAGAGAAAAAGAGAAGAGAAAAGAGAGAAAAAGAGAGAAAAAGAGAGAAAAAGAGAGAAAGAGAAAAAGAGAGAAAAAGAGAAAAAGAGAGAAAAAGAGAGAAAAAGAGAGAAAAAGAGAAAAAGAGAAAAAGAGAGAAAAAGAGAAAAAGAAAAAGAGAAAAAGAGAAAAAAAGAAAAAGAGAAAAAGAGAAAAAGAGAGAAAGAGGGAAAGAGGGAAAGAAAGAAATGAAAAAAAGAAATGGAAAAAGAAATAAAGAAAGAAATGAAGAAAGGAATAAAGATAGAAAGAATGAGAGAGAGAGAGAGAGAGAGAGGGAGAGGGAGAGAGAGAGAGAGAGAGAGAGAGAGAGAGAGAGAGAGAGAGAGAGAGAGATATATATATATATATATATATATATATATATATATATATATATATATATATATAGAGGGAGAGGGAGAGGGAGAAGGAGAAGGAGAAGGAGAGGGAGATAGAGATAGAGATAGAGATAGAGATAGAGATAGAGATAGAGATAGAGATAGAGATAGAGATAGAGATAGAGATAGAGATAGAGATAGAGATAGAGATAGAGATAGAGATAGAGATAGAGATGGAGAGAGAGGAGAGAGAGAGAGAGAGAGAGAGAGAGAGAAGAGAGAGAGAGAGAGAGAGAGAGAGAGAGAGAGAGAGAGAGAGAGATAGAGAGAGAGAGAGAGAGAGAGAGAGAGAGAGAGAGAGAGAGAGAGAGAGAGAGAGAGAGAGAGAGAGAGAGAGAGAGAGAGAGAGAGAGAGAGAGAGAGAGAGAGAGAGAGAGAGAGAGAGAGAGAGAGAGAGAGAGAGAGAGAGAGAGAGAGAGAGAGAGAGAGAGCGAGAGAGTTTATTGTTATGTCAACAATAAAAGCATAGTCAACAAAAATCCTTGCACTGGAAAAGGCTACTATGTGGGAGGTGGACAGGGGCTAGCGGCTAGAATTAAGGAGCATCATTCAGACCTCGCACATCTCAGACTTTCCAATGCTGTGGTGGCACATGTTGATGAAGGTCAGCTTCAATATGTTGTAGCGAAGAGAGGGGTAAGGCCAAGGGAGCCTGCGAAATGAGAGGGGGCTGGTAGGATTGTATGCACCCCAGCCAATTTCGGGACAGTATTCTTCACCAGGTGCATTGCTAATTAAACATAATCCCGAATCTTGCCGCCACGATAGCTCAGTTTGTGAGACCGCCAGCCTGTATTGGTGTCTTCTCCTCTGACAAGACAGACTTCAAGTCACTTCACGCGTTCGCATAGCCCCCGGTTTGGATGGTCAATTGGCAACTGGTTCGATAAGCCCCAGAACACGACACCGAGGCTGCCGTGTCGTTATCTTGGCATCACGTAAAGCTATCGGCCAAAATTCTGCCGTTGAAGTGGAATTTCTGGATCGAGTGGTAGGGCCGGGGCTCACGCAACAAGTTCTGCTTAGCATAGGACCCTGGACTCCTCCAGACATGATGGAGCCTCCCATTGGGAACTTGGAGTTGTTCTCGTGACCTCTAGGGGTTGTCTATCAATACTGAGATTACTGTTTTTTTTTGTTCATCAGCATAAAATTTTTAGATCCCTGTCTGACTTTTGGAATTCCCGTGACCTCTAAGGGTCTACTTACGAATAAGAATGGGCCTTCCCTCTTGGGCCTCCAGACCTCCAGGCATCTGCGAGACCCACACTGGGTATTGGGAACATTCCATGACATTTAGAAGGCTTCTGTTAAGACAAATGGTCCTCCCGGCCTCTAGCCCCACGACAACATGATAGGATCTCCAATCGTGCCTTGGGCGTCTTTGTAAGCTCTACAGTCTCCTGTCAATACCAATTGGCTTCCTGGTTTGCGGATACGAAGAAAATCACGCTATCCCTGTCGAGTGTTAAGGCCTTTTCGTGAGCTTTAGGCCTACGGTCATGACCTGTAAGCCTCCTGGTCTGGGACCACAGAGTAGCATGTTGGTACTTCATATCGGGTGTTGCCTTTTCGTGAGGTTTAGGAATTGCTGGGTTCCCACCCACCTCCCCCTCACCGAGCGAGGAGAGAGGCGCCATGGGAGCTTGGATGATGGCAGAATATGCTTAATGTAACGATGCTATACACGTTCAGGGGGCACCTCAGCAGCTCGTAGGGTGCATCCGCAATTTCAAAGGGGCACCCGGGAAGCTCCAGAAAGCGTATGACTGCTTGAGAAGGGCGTCATGGGAATTTGAATGGCGGAGTAGTGTGTTCAGTGTGGCGCTCCCCTATACTTTCAAGATGTCAGACACACTTTGGAGTTTCTGAGGTGACCTTTTGGAATGGCAGGATGCGCATTGCCAAATGTGGCATGTGCCACGTTCGGAAAAATACGGGCCACGGTAACTGTCGCACCACCACACAGTGATTCACAACTGCCGTGGCCATGGTAATTGCCGCATCACCACACAGTTGTTCACACATGCCGTGGCCACAGCAACTGTGTCGCACCACCACACACTCCCGAATCCAGCTCCAGCTTACAAAATGCAGGTGGTTAGCGCACGGTGAGGCCGCGGTCAGCCGTCTGGACCACCCACTGATCTACAAATGACACTGATTAATGCGACATCCGACGGTTGTTTCGCACACCGGCCGAAACTACGCCAGGAACTGTTCCACGCTGTACAAACCGGAGCGCCGTACTTCCCCTGCAGCGGGAAAAGTGCGCCTGGAGTCCCATTCCAGCGCCGTCGGCGGCATTTAGCATAGTCATGGCCCGACACACGTGCTGCGGGGCATCAGCCGTGTGACGTACCGCCGGCGCCATCCAGGCTCGAATTTCCGTTCTCAGGCTGAGCCGAACATGCCACTTTCAGTTGTGCATGGTTTCTGTGGCTGTCGCTGTCGCTGCGGCAGCAATCAGCTGTCTGCCGACCTGGTTTGTAATGAACTCAACGCGAGCTGCGTTGCGCGTCAAAGGTTGACGCCTGAAAAGTCGGCGTCTGCGAACTGTGTGATCATCTCCTCACAGCAGCTGTGTTACCTGTCGTCTCATCACAGCACCACTGTTGTCTTCTCACAGCAGCTGTGCTATCTGTTATCTCTCCAAGGGAGCTTGGGGAGATAACATATACATATTTTAGCATAGCATATACTTATACATAGCATACTGTTCTGTAGTCTCCACACGACATCTGTGACATCTGTCGTCTCACTGAGACACCTGTGTCGTCTTCTCACGGCAGCTGTGTCGTCTGTCTCCTCCCTACGGCAGCTCTGTCGTCTAAATTCTTCCCACGGCGCGCAGCTGTGCCGTCTGTCTTCTCCCCACGGCAGTTGTCGTCTGTCTTCTCTCCACGGCAGCTGTGTCGTCTGTCTTCTCCGCACGGCAGCTGTGCCGTCTGTCTTCTCCCTACGGCACCCATGCCGTATATCCTCTCCCCACGGCAGCTGTATCGTGCATTTTCTCCCCACGGCAGCTGTGTCGTCTTATCTTCTCTCCACGGCAGCTGTGTCGTCTATCTTCTCCCCACGGCAGTTGTGTCGTCTGTCTTCTCCCCACGGCAGCTGTGTCGTCTGTCTTCTCCCCACGGCAGCTGTGTCGTCTATCTTCTTCCATCGGCAGCTGTGTCGTCTGTCTTCTCCCCACGGCAGCTGTGTCGTCTGTCTTCTCCATACGGCAGCTGTGTCGACTGTCTTCTCCCCACGGCAGCTGTATCGTCTGTCTTCTCCCCACAGCAGCTGTGTCGTCTGGCTTCTCCCCGCAGCAGCTGTGTCGTCTGTCTTCTCCCCACGGCAGCAGTGTCGTCTATTGTCCCCCCACGGCAGCTGTGTCTTCTGGCTTCTCCCCCACAGCAGCTGTGTCGTCTGTCTTCTCCTCACGGAAGCTGTGTCGTCTGTCTTCTCCCCTCGGCAGCTGTGTCGTCTGTCTTCTCCCTACGGCAGCTGTATCGTCTGTCTTCTCCCCACGGCAGCTGTGTCGTCTGTCTTCTCCATACGGCAGCTGTGTCGTCTGTCTTCTCCCCACGGCAGCTGTGTCGTCTGTCTTCTCCCCACGGCAGCTGTGTCGACTGTCTTCTCCCCACGGCAGCTGTGTCGTCTGTCTTCTCCGCACGGCAGCTGTGTCGTCTGTCTTCTCCCTACGGCAACCGTGTCGTCTATCCTCTCCCCACGGCAGCTGTATCGTGCATTTTCTCCCCACGGCAGCTGTGTCGTCTTATCTTCTCTACACGGCAGCTGTGTCGTCTATATTCTTCCCTCGGCAGCTGTGTCGTCTGTCTTCTCCCCACGGCAGCTGTGTCGTCTGTCTTCTCCATACGGCAGCTGTGTCGTCTGTCTTCTCCCCACGGCAGCTGTGTCGTCTATATTCTTCCCTCGGCAGCTGTGTCGTCTGTCTTCTCCCCACGGCAGCTGTGTCGTCTGTCTTCTCCAAACGGCAGCTGTGTCGACCGTCTTCTCCCCACGGCAGCTGTGTCGTCTGGCTTCTCCCCCACAGCAGCTGTGTCGTCTGTCTTCTCCTCACGGCAGCTGTGTCGTCTATCTTCTCCCCACGGCAGCTGTGTCGTCTACTTTCTCCCCATGGCAGCTGTGTCGTCTGGCTTCTCCCCCAGAGCAGCTGTGTCGTCTGTCTTCTCCCCACAGCAGCTGTTTCGCCTGTCTACCACGCTCGGCAGCTGTGCCGTCTCCTCGAGGTAGCTGTGTCCAAGGGAAGACTTAGGGAAATTATTGGAAAGGTCTACGATGCTAGAAGTGGCGAATCCAAAACCTAATAGAAGGGCTGGCCCACAAAACCCCATGATAAATGTATAATCATTTGAGGGACTCGATCGAACATTGAATTGGCTCGAGCTCATCCAAAAAAAGTAAGGACCATCACGACCGTGTAGTCTGCCAAGAACCCCCGACAATCAAGCACCCTCACTGTGACATTAGCCTTCGCGTGCCTCACTTCCGAGTGCCTCACTTCCGAGTGCCTATACCTGTCGGCACGGGACGCGCGCCCAACACCAGCGCATCCGGCTTTGTCTGCCCGTTCGCGGGAACAGGTGACCTCGCCGGAAACGGCTGCATCCCCGCTCTCCGCCGACAAGCACCGGATGCGGCGAAAATTAAACAGCGCGCGCAGCGGCGACGGCAGCTGACAGCTGACACCACACAACTTCAGGTTGTGTGGTGTCTTGCAAAACGGCGGCGTGGCCGCAGACCGGCCGCAGCGCACCCGCCGCGTATTACTTTCCATGGTGTGACCACATACTTGTTTCTGGAGGCGCACCCTTCGGGCGGATAGGTGTCGCCACGCTGACCTCTCGATAGGTAATATAGTGGACTATGTGTGAGAGAGACGTTTTGACAAAGCTCAACATCATGCACTGAATATGATAACACGGATTGCATACCCGTACGAAAATCCGCTTAGTACGAACATCCGCTTAGTGCGGATAACGAAACAGATTGGATAGAGTTTGGCGAAGATTAAATACGAATTGGAAAACGGACGGGCTCTCCAACTTTGTGTATGGCAAGACAAATTGAACAAAACAATCATCTTTCATTATGTTTTCCAACCACAGCCTTACATCATAAAATGTTGGGATTAGTTCATGCTGATGTTCTGTTAGTCGTGAAAAAAATATCTGATACCAGTAATCAATAACTCCATTGTCATACTTATTCTCACAGGCACCTCAATGTCAATCACATGCAGAAGTAGCTTGACCTGGATTCATTTCATTTGTCTATCAATTTCCAATCATCATAAAATATTTGTGCAATCCAGATGATTGCAATCGTACTGCTAGCAATGAGCTTGTGGAACTACCATATAAAATCGCATTCAGTAACCCAGCCATTACCTGTAGCTTCATTCTTACCTGGGTAAGTAGATGCCTACAGATCCATTGTGTATGTAGGTATATAGCGCACAATAGTCCCATCCACATGTAAAGTGAGCCAAATAGAACTGTTAACTCATCTGATTACAAAACGCAGTCAGCAATGCAAGGCAGTACAACATTATATTTGTTGTTCAGGAAAACAATACCATTGCTTTCACTGACCATTTAAAATGAACTCATAAAATACTACAGCCGATAAACTCCCAAAAGTGCACGGCACTGTTTGCAAGTAAGCAGGGTCGCCGAAAATGGTGCGCATGGTGCAAACGAAACAGGTCGTGACTAAACTGTGTCCACCGTCATCATAGCTTCCAAGGAGAACATATTTATACAAAATGTCGCCACGCACGAGCATGCCAACTTAATCTCCTGAATAAATATATTAATGGAATCCATGCACGTGATTCGAAGGAGGGCAATACGCATGCAAGGAGACAGCAGCTAGTGTCGATACCTGCAATCTAAGCCTTTCTTTTAAAATTATCGAACTAGTATGCTTGCATCTGTGAGTGTGCCTCGATGGGAAATAACATGCTGACTGCAAATTATATTTAATTTTGTAATCTTAGGGAGGAATGTACTGATAGCACCAACTCACTTACATTTAACGCAAATATAATTAACATCACTAGGACTGCCATTATGATGAGTTTTGCTGGCACATTCGGCGACACATCATTTCGTAATATTTGCTTTATTAGCACAAAAACAAAATATGATCACGAAATACTAGTAAGATACACAAGATTCGCTTTTGTCCCTTGCGGCTTCCATAGTCCCATAGTGGTTCCCATAGTCCCGTAGAGGCTCCCAGTCCCATTATGCGGCACGACGTTTGCAATCTCTCAGGCGGTAGGTAACACACTGGTCAAGTGATTCGAAAATGATACTCAAATATGATACTAGTGATACTAGCGTCGCCTCATCTCGGCTCGATACCGTACCGAACCGATACTGGCATCATACACCGCCTATAAGTCGATCATCGTAGTTCGGCTCTGCCGCGGGCCCCAGTCTCCCGAGGTGGGCGGGCACCAGAGGGAACAAGGTCGCTGATGCTGCCGCAAAGCTGGACGCACGGGCTCTGTGCACACGCTCTCGCCCGCTCCCCGCCAGGGAATTTTTATTTGAAGCAGAGGCGTATCCCAAGGGGTGAAGGGACAACCGCTCCTTGAAGGGTCCGAGGAAGCACTCCAGGCGACCGCCTTGAGGGGCCCGCAACGGCTCAAAGCGTAGGCCTAGGGGGCACGCAGGGTCCCCCTGAACCGTCTTGAAAGGTCCCTGGACTCCTCTGTCGATATTGATAGGAAGCGCTCCTTCTGAGGTCTTTGTTTCGACACGTTCTCATCAGCGATCGAGTCAGTCCAGTGGCGTACCGAGGAGGGGGGGGAAAGGGTGCCCCTGAGAGGTTGTGGGACCTCCAAGAATCGCACCGTGGTTCGGAAAACTGCGCCGGGCACCCTAAAGATCCCGCTCGGCTCCCCCAAAATAGGGACCCTGAAAAATCACCTAGGGTCCCAAAAAGTCACGCAGGAGCCTCTGAAAATGTCGCAGAATGCCCCCAAAATCGCACCGAGGCCCCTGAAAACCACATTGGTGGCCGCAAAAATAGCTCCGGGTCGCTAAAAATGAAGCTAAGGACTTCTGGACTTCTGGACGCGTCACATGATCTAGCACCATTCGTGGGGCCAAGATCTTGGCTGATGTTCAGCCTGCTGGACAACAGTGGGGCTTGGTTGAAAAACCATCCCAGCCAGTGGGCAGATGACGATGAGTATGTTCGAATGGAGAATGAAATGCAGCAGTTGTCAGTCGTGAATGACGCAGCCGAACGTGGTATTAAGGACATTACCGAGTACGCAGACATGGCTAGAGACGGCAGAGTTAGAAGTCGTATGATCGCAGTGGCGAGTTCACACCGGGCTGCGGTCCCGTCAATGCGGAAAAGTGAGCTGGCTGTGCATCGTGCATGCTGACGGCATGAGACTACGACTGAGTAGACAGTGCAACGTGGCTGGCACAGATGAGGCACAGATGAAGCGCAGATGAGAAACGGATTGTTTTGCCATAGTATTGTACATTATCGCGTTAAATGTGCATCTACTTCACTGTCATTGTGCACTCTCATTCTCACAGTTCGACCTGTATCTAACATAGTGATGTTGATTAGCATACTGACGTTGATGTGCCACTGTCAGTTGTCAATAGGTCAAATATATGTCAATAGGTCAAAATAATGGACTGAACTGAAAATAGTATGTTACTGTCTCGAAACAACCCTTCTATCATTTCTAAATACATTTCTTCACAGACCAAGTCACGGCGATCACTGCAATGCCTTACTCTGATAACCGCTCCTTATTTCCGGTTGCGTTGGATCTGAAATGGCCGCATAGAACAATAAATATTGTGATTCGAACATTTTGTCTGAATTAAAGTTTGTTCTGCTCAATGAAAACTTTTAAATAAGCCCACTCCCAGGTCTGTGCGATTAAATTGATTTTCCACCCCATTGGGGTGGGGTCACTGACCTTTGAGACCTTTGATGCCGGGCGGCCAAACAGCGAGCTCCGGCGGCCACCCTCGCCGGCGCAGGCGCGGCAGGCGCGCGCCTGGTGCCAGGAAGCGGGGGAGCAAAGGCGCCCAACGCCGAAAGAGGAACCTATGGCCAGCTCCCGGTTCAAGACTCAACATTTGCGTGCTGAACATCCAAAGCATTAAGCCCAAATTACTGGAAATATCTGAAATACTACATCGCTACAAGTATGACATCATATGCCTGGCCGAAACCTGGCTGAAGCCCGCGACGCCCAACAGACTGCTGCTGCTGCCTGGGTACCAGTTGTACCGGGCCGATCGCCCCGACGGGCGAGGGTACGGCGGAGTGGCGCTGGCCGCCAGGGAAGGCATCAACGCGTCTCCCCTGAAAATAACAACGGCTGTCAACCATCCCAACAGCAAGCTTGAGACGTTGTGGATGCTGGTTAAGCCAGACAGTAAGCGCCAATTCATCATCTGCACCGCATATCGTCCACCGAGACGGAATATGACCGACGTGAAAGCGGACTTTGTAGACCTAGAAGCACAATTCCAACGTGTGGTTGTTGACTATCCCAAGTCCAAACTTTTTATTTGCGGAGATTTAAATTGTGACCTGCGGAAACCAGACACGGACCAAGGTAGGCGTGCGCTGTCTAATTTTATTTTTGATTACTCGTTATTTCAGTGTGTGACCTCACCCACTTATTCAACTGGCTCTCTCCTTGACGTGGTTATCACCAACTGTCGTGACATTGTGCAGCACTGCCGTACACAATTTTGTCACTTCAGTCCGCATAGATTTGTTCGTGTTTCTGTCAATGTGCCCAGATCTAGACCGAGCGGCGCCACTGTTCGCTCCCGTTGCTTTCGCCGTATTGATCCGAATGTTTTGCTGTATGATCTTTGTTTGGCTGACTGGAGTTCTGTTTTTAATTCTCCCTGCGTCACGCTCAAGTGGGACTGTTTTCTGGCCATCTTTTTACCCATCATTGACACCCATGCTCCCATCAGGACTGTCAAAATCCGGAACCCGAGCGCCCCGGTCGTATCAGATGGAACCAAAGCTTTAATGTGTCGCCGCCGTGGTGCGCTGGCTGTCTATGGGCACCAGTCGACGGAGTACAGGGACGCCAACCGAGCTGTACGATCGGCGATTAGGTGTGATAGCCGGGACGATGTCGAGCGGCGCATCCGTGAGGATGGGCGGAGGTCAATGTGGCGCCATGTTAGGTCATTTGTCGGCGGCAAGCAGGCCATTCGTAAGCTGCCCGACGCGACAGCTGATGACCTTAACCGATTTTTTGTCCGCGTGGGCCCGTGCGTGGCTGACGAGGTTAGGAGTATGGGAGCGACGCCGAGTATCTCCTGCCGTTTGTCGCGTGTCGGTGCCTGTGCGCTTACCCTGGTGCCGTTGTCGCTACCTGAGCTGCGAGCCGTCGTCTTCGGGATGAACGGCTCGTCAGCCTGTGGCGAGGACGGCATCAGCATCCACATGTTCAGGGTGTGCTTCGACTCGATAGGTGGGGTGCTCCTGCATTTGGTCAATTCCAGCATTACCAAATCCGATGTTCCTGATTCTTGGAAGCACTCCCTCGTCCATCCCATCTTCAAGTCCGGTGATCCCTGTAACCCTTCCAATTTCCGTCCTATCTCCATCGTCCCAGTCATTGCGAAAATTGTAGAGCGTGCCGTCCACCAGCAACTATACAATTATCTGTCCGATAACCACCTCCTCTCCCAAACTCAGCACGGCTTCCGTCCTCGTCACTCAACGGAAACCGCTCTGACCTCCATATCTGACCAGATCCTATCCGCATGTGACCATGGAGAGGTGTCCCTTCTCTGCCTGCTGGATTTGAGCAAATGCTTTGATGTGATAGATCACTCAAAACTCCTGTCAAAATTAAGTCTCCACAGCATCGATACTTCCTGGTTTTCGGCTTATCTTTAGAACCACACCCAGAGTGTCAGCCTTACTGACAGTCTGGGTGTCGTCCAAAAATCTGCCCCGTTGCCCAACAGCATCGGCGTTTTTCAAGGATCATCTCTCGGACCTCTCCTCTACTGTGTCTTCGCCAATGACCTCAGCCTGTTCGCCGAAGGCGCAGTGGTTATTCAATACGCCGACGACACCCAAATTTTGGTCAGTGGTAAGAAATCTGAAATTCAAAATGTCGTCACTCATATGGAAACAGTTCTGGCCTCCCTCGACATCTGGTTTCGAGCAAATGGACTGAAAATTAACGTAACTAAGACACAGCTGATGATGTTGGGCAGCCCACAAAATCTGCGTGCCTTACCGGATATCACAGTTAAATTTCGCGATCACGATCTACCCACCATTTCGGAATGCAAAAATCTCGGTCTTATTTTCGATCGCTCGCTCAGCTGGGACTCGCACGTCTCAGAATTGACTCGGCGTTGTTTTGGAGTTCTGGGTGGTCTATCGCATCTGAGAGGACACCTTCCACCTGCCGTCATCTCCGCGCTGGTCGATGCTCTGGTCTTCTCGCAGATCCGCTACTGTATTTCTGTGTATGGTAACGGAGCCAAAAAGAACTTATCTCGCATTCAAAAAATTATAAACTACTCGGCAAAGGTAATTTTCGGCCGCAAAAAGTTTGACCATGTTTCGGATCTGCTGAGGAGGCTGGGCTGGCTCAGCGCGGAGAACCTGGCCAGATACCACACCCTTTGCCTCACGCACAAGGTGCGTCGTCATGGTGAGCCAGAGTCACTGGCTCACGATCTCACCACCATGGCGGAGATTCGTGACCGGACCACCCGTCAAGACCATTACTTGCATGTCCCCCGGTCCCGCACCGAGATGGGGAAGAGACGTTTTAGCTCCAGAGCGCCACTTATGTACAACTCACTGCCACCTGAGCTGACGCGACTTCCCGTGTCCATCTTTGGTCGCCACCTACGGCGGTACCTGTTTGACGTGCCGCCCGTGCCGGACTGATTTACTGCTCGACTTCCTGACGTTTATGACCACTGGTTTGACTGTTCTGTGAGTTTGACCTTTTATGCTGTGTTGTTTTATCCATTTGACGCGATGTCATAATAGCCACGAGTCAATTGTGGAGGACATCAATAAAAAGTCTGTCTGTCTGTCTGGGCTGGGGGGGGGGACCAAAACTTAAAGGAGGGGGACCAAACTTGGTCAGCTTAGTCTTTGTGTAAAAGAGCACCCCGTTTTGGTTGGGCAGCTTGCACGGCCAAAAAGTTGTTTTTTTGGGGACACCCTAATGCACACCAACACCACACCAAACGATCCGACGGGGGACTTCCTCCTCTGCCGCCGGCTTGATGGTTCTACCATGACCACCCTTGACCCCTGGCTAGTGGAGATTCAGATCACCCGTCGGACACAAGCGCCCCAACACACACACCAATTAAAATAGGGGGGAGCTCTTGATTCAGGCCTGGATCACCAAAGACGCCGACATATAACACACATCCAACACCTCGCAGAACAACCGGTCACTATAACACTAGACACACACCGCAACTCCTCTCAGGGAATCATACACGCATGGGAGCTGACCAACATGACTGAGGAGAAATGGCTCACAGATTTGCGAGCCAGGGGATCTCCTCGGTCTACCGGCCCCCGCCCCCAAAAACAAACCGAACGCACACATTCTCATCCTGACTTTCACCTCCAAACAGCAACTCACACATGTCAGAGCTGGTTACACCACATACAAAGTAACACCACGCGCACCCCTCCCTCGACGCTGCTCCTTCTGTCAAGGATACGGCCACACGAGGGGGGGGGGGGGGCTGCAAGCACACAAATCCCACATGTGCCCATGGTGCCGGCCCACACCACACCAACATCTGCAATAGCGAAACGCGGCGATGTGTGGGACGCGACGGCGACCACGGCTCCCGAGACGGGGCCTGCCCTCGGTGGAGGAAAGAGAGACATTCTCCGACTCATCCACTTAGAGGGCTGGGCCCCATCGCGGGCAAGAGAGTGGGCCGCCGAACAGTATCCGTCGCAGCCCGCTCAACCCCTTAGCCACCAAGAGCCGTCCACACAAACGCACAAATTATATACGGCTACCCCACTAGACTCAAACTACTGCTCCAGGAAAACCCAGACAGACCCGACAATAGTCATAAGACCAGAACCCACAACACAAAACAAGGCACAATCACTGGCACCACGCCCATACCACACCGCGAAGCACCCAAGCTATCACTCCTATCATGCCCCCCCCCAGAACCACCCGAAGCACCACAAGCACCACTCACGCGACGCAAAAACCACCATAACCATTATGGACTAATCACAGACTCAGACGACTGCATTGGCTCAGACACCTCAGATAACACCCCTCAGACTACCCAAGCACCGACAACACGAGCAACCAACAAAGCAAACACTACATCTACGAACAAACCACACACCACAACTACCAAGAAATCAAAAACCCGTACCAAAACCACCCGACACTAAACAGCATCCGAACAATTCATCCACCCACTCTTTCCCAACTCTACCTATGACGTGTAAAAAGGAAAAGGAAAAAACAAACAAAAAGGCTGGTGTATGGATGTCAACACCACGGCCTGAAACAACCGTGAAAAGAAAAGAAAACAACAACAAACAAACAAACAAACAAACAAACAAACAAACAAACGAACGAACTCAACACGAAACAAAACAAAGCCCATAACAGTGTATGACATGACATGTGTTCTTGCAATGTTCAAACGAAAGGCGATGACTCCCCCCCCCCTCAACTACGCACCGGCACCGCCCGGGCCACCATCTTCAACTCATCCACGAAGACGTAAACAGCCGATATCATCTGACGGTGGCAGGCTGGGAAAATTCACTCACTCACTCACTCCAAAATCGTGCTGGGGTCCCACAAATGTGCATAAAGAGATCAAAATAACTAGCGGAACCCAAAGAGCACAACGGGAGGACGAAAATGCACCGGGCCCTACAATGCGCACCGAGTCTTGAATAAAGCGACGGGGCCTTAAAACATGTTTTGCAGCCCTAAATAAATACACTGGTAGTTAAAAAACAAAACAAAACAAAAACACCGGAGGCCGTCAAAGTGCGCTGGGACCATGAGACCGCTTGAGGGAATCAAAAACAGGCTGGAGCTGGCAAAAAGCGACTTGGTCTTAAAAAGAACAAACAAAACATCGGGGACTTCGAAAACGCGCTGGTACCTAAAAACCGTCGATGCATAAACAAGGAACAAAATCATAAAGAGAGCCGGGGTCTCAAAAATGTGCCGGACCGCTAAAAAAATGGTCTGGATCCCTAAAACACAGCCGTGGGCAAATAAAAATGAACGAAGGAAGAGGGTTAAAAAGAACATCCAGCTTGGGCCTCGGTTCGGTAGCCAATCTGGGAGCAAATTTAATCAAAGATATGAGGTGTATCCCAGAAAATGTGGGAAGAGAGAAGTAATCATCGAATTGAATTAAGTTGATTTTCCCAGGGAACCCTCTAGGAAGCATTCCATCAAGTCAAATATAACGCAAGATTATCTTGTGTCAGCAATTAGCAAAACGTAGGCCTAGCAGAAACCGTAGAATCGCACAAGTTTGGTGAATGCGCCGAATGCGCAAGGTGGGCGGGTGTACATACACGTGCACGAACGTTGGTGTGGTGGCGACCGGTTGTTACGAACTGGAATGCCTGAAATTGGGAAATTTTACATTTTTAGGTGCAGTGCAACTTCAGCAGTGTGTGGCGACTTATCAAGGGATACCAAAAGAAAAAACCTTCGAACAGGGTGGGGGAGTTAGGGTTGAAATCCCGTGACTCAAAAACGATGGTGGTAAATTGGACCCCCTCCACAGAACAGCTAGGCTGGTCACTTATCATATTATTACAAAAATGAACCCAATTAAACAAATGGTGGTCGAAATCCTCGGACTTTTAACAACAAAAATGGGACTAGGTGCCTCCTCCAAATCCGTTTGCCTCCCCCTAACACAAATCCTACGTACGCCACCACGGGTCAAATGATACCTTTTCCTAAGCTCTGATTTCCAAAATAGCATAAATATTGTACCCATGTTCTTATGTTGAAAATGGGAACTGATGGAGGAACTGTTCAAAACCAAAAAGAACCTCCGGTCTCGCAATTTCTGTATCCAGCCATACCTCTATGAATAATCGATTGAAGCTGGCCCACCACATGGCTGAGAGCCGACTACACCTTTCCACACAGAAAGGATGCACTACGTCCTACACCTTTCACTACACCCTTCCAGCAGGCCAGTATTCAGTTCATCCCAGGCAGGGATTGGTGGCGTCTCTCATCAGGTCTCTGTACGCCAACTGATCAAGCCGCATCCGCTTGAACACATTGTACTTGGCTGCATGGAATCTGGAAACAGTGCATCGATTATCAGTAAGGCGATAAAACGCATAAGTGGCCGGACGACGAACGAGGCACAACTGTACAACGGCTTGGATGGCTCATTTGACGCAGGATGACGTTGAAACATTACTAATGGATGAGCCAACTTGCGATGTTAGTAATATCTTAGGACTACCGTCCCCGTCAAACGTATAAGATAGGACACAGCATTTCAACCGGTTGCTGCCCAGATAGTCTCCAGGCGGTTGGATATTAATTGGAATTTAGGGTGCGTCGACCCCGACAGGACTATATTGCACATATACTACTATGTACAACCTGCGTTGTGAAGCAATTCTAGGGAAGGGGTTTGTCTCAAGCGATTTATCAACAGACCACGTGTATATGCTATTGGGAAGAGCATCTTGTGGAGACAGTGAAACACCGCACAATCATCAACAGAACTCGAGTCATCGCCTACTAATGCACAAATTAAGGTAGCAGTGTTTACAGCGCATCCAAAACGACGCCTCAGTTCATTGCATAGTCTGGGCATGTGTCCAGGACGGTACCAGCACGGAAGTTCGTAGGCCTAGGTTCGTATTCCACAATGTTCGCACGCAAAGGTTCGCATGCAAGCAGTGTTATATAATTACTTTTTCATTACATGTGCAGATCAAACACAGTCATTCGGAGATAGTGATAGATGAAAAAGACAGGTTAGACAAATCAGAGTGAAAACTCCCGACCAGATTGGGCATCATCGCACTTACAAAATAACCACATTGCTTAGGGTGGCTGGCAAAACCATGCAAACCTGGATAGTGGATTTTTCGTCCATCTATTCCCAAATACGCTTTGAGGCTCTGCACCTTTGCCACGTGCTCGTCATTTCGTCTCTTTCTTGTTTCATTGAGCATGCATACATGCATGCAATGCAGTACTTGAAATCAAATAGGTATGTAAATTGTTTAGTGCTTAAACCGATTAATCTAATACAATCAGCACGTTGTTTGTTTGTTTATTTGGGCTTAAGGGCGCCTGAACTGCTAGTGGTTATCTAGCGCACAAATATAATCAGCACGTGCTTATCGCACGTGCAGTGTGGTATTCCTCGATATGTATGGCGGCAGACCATCATATGTGAGAAGGTGCTGATGATAACTGACTGTCCGGTCCCTCTTTGAGGGGGCCCAATCTATCAGGGGGCCTTTATAACGTGTGTGTCAGTCACCTTACGGCAATCCTGCGTGCGCCCCTGATCCCAGGGATCCTACATATCGGCCCGGGGTCCTCTTTGGCCGCCAAGGGCCTTCTCTGTCAGGTCAGTGGCCCTCCCTGTACATTCAGTACCTTCTTCTTTCACTCAGGGGTCCTTGCCTGGAGGCTTTTTTAACGACTCGGGGGTGGAAGGCCTTTGTCGGCCTAGAGGGCCCAGACTGGCCCTCAGCGTCTGCCCGTGGGAACTCTCCGTCGATTTGGGTACCATGCTCATCGGCCAGGAACCCTCTGAATCAACCCGGGCTGTTTCGTCGGCCCTGGGGCCTCACTATTGGCCAGGAGGCCCCATGGAGCGCCATACTTTGTGCGTGCTTCGTCACGATCTATGTTGGAATACAACGTTTCCAAGGGTGTTGTGTACCGACCTTGGGTAACGAAGAGGCTCACGGGATGGGCGCTGCATGACCACTGCAGTCGATGCGCCACTAAACCCCAATAAACAAACAAACAAAAAAAAACGAAGAGGCTCACGGGGGTGGGGTGGGGGCTTGATCCCATGGTCCCATTCACTGGCCTTGACTGCACCGCTTGCAGCCATGATACGTCAAGCAGGCCAAAGGAAAAGCTTGTCTCAGATGAGCCTTTTGCCTGTTTGCCTGATGAGCCTGTTTTGGGAGTGTTCCGGGTTTTAGAGTGCTGTTGTCAACAATTCCTTCCTTGCCATTTATTGGGGTTATGTTCAACGACAAGGGTCAATTTCCCCCTATTTTTCCACTATCGTAGATCTATGCAATATGGAGAAAAATACTCCCCCCAATACCTAAGTGCGTATCTGCGCCTTATGCATATGTTGCATTCCTACGTTCTTCTGGTCCTAGACTCCCTTGGAGGATATCGCGCATTGTTCCACACCTTTGATGTGTTTGTGGCAATTATGTCACCATGTTCATATTCCAGGTGGGGTTCAATCCCAGGGGCGCATGAATGATTCTCCAGCTAGGTCAGCCATGATGGTCGTCTGTCCCCGGTCCCGGTTCCCACCCCTATTAACGTAAGAAACTAAGGTTTCGACCACTTTGGTTCTGGGGCAAAAAATGTGTTGTTCTTCTTTGTGTGGTCAAAATTTGAAGTTCAGCTACTCGAAAGGTAATCCCCTGGTCTTCCCATGCTCATATGCTCCTGTCTAACCGAGACAAAAGTATCCTCCCCCATCTCCCCACCGTAGATACAAATAGCGTTTTCCTGGGTCATAAAATGTCAGGTCATTACACGGGTCCCATACTATTAGACCTTTGCGGATAGGCGTTCATAGCGTACTGATGACTATTGGTGGCTATTTGCTATATGTACAATATTGCTGTATATTGCTATATATCGCAATATATTGCTATATCGCATTCTTATTCAGCAGCTGGCAACCACAGTCAAGATGAAAATGATCGTTCGAACACCAGCATGAAGGAAGATAAAAATAATGTTTGCTGTTTGTAGTACACGATGTTATGCAATACCATTTCAAACCATTTAATTTGCACAACCATTTCAAAGGTCACACATCTTGAAGGAAAAGTCAGGCAGGCAGGCAGGCCGCGGGCCATGGTACGCCGCGGGCCATGGTAGAATTGACCGCGACGGAGACCAGCCGGAGGACCCGAGGCGGGACCGTAAGGCGAATCCATCCACCCGATTCAGATGTCGCCTGAGCAGAAACTGGAAAACTTCGGGAGGATGCCGTATTTTCCCAAACCTTACCAGTCTTTCAGGTGGAGTCAAAACACACCCAAAAAATATAATGTGGGATCCGGGCCCTAGGAACCACGGCCGTAGCGTCGCCCATGTCTTGCGGTATTTACAAGATAATTAGCATTCTACTGGTGTTGAGAAACTGCTTTTTGTACACTGCGAGCAGTCTCTTTGAAGAAGAGTACAATTGTTTCGTTGCCATTTCTAAATGCAGATTTAGAAATGGATTTAACACATAATAATATAAGGGAGCTTATCGACCTATTGTGTGCAACGATTTGGTGTTGATCACAAATATTGAGCATGAAGGCCACCATTTCACAGTCATGTTCCCATTGGCTTCTGTTTTTGCCATGCAATGCAATGGATAATTGCTTGCACCGGATACTTACAATATACGTGAAGTGCACCCTATGGTGGAATATCGGAAAACGCACTACGGAATATAGTGCGTTTTCCGCGCAATAAGCGTTAAGTTTCCAATAATTTAGAATACCATTTAGGCTTGCAACTCGTGCCTCTCTGTTCTGCACACTTGTACTTCACCAGCCAGCTGCCGCCTGGTCCGGCGGCACGACACGGCCGGCGCCGCTGGTGTTTGACCTGGCGACATGTGGACGGCTCCGGTCTCCCCATCCTGGCGCGCGAGATTAACCCGGGTAAGGGATGCCGCCACGCACTCTTGCATTGCATCTAAAGAATATGTCTAACACTATCCCTCCCCTCATATCTAAAATGCATCGTGATGCCTGCGTCCATGCACACGATGTAACCCACCGCAATAGCCACTCTATAAGGGGTGCTTTGTATTGAAAGCTTTCTGACAGGAGAGGGGAGGCACGTAATTCTAGCATGGGCGCCAGACGCCACAAAACGTATTCGTGTTTGTGTTTGGACTAAAATACGAGCTCCAATTCCTATCGAAACTTGGTTCCAGGTCCATTTCGAAGAACAAATTACGAATCCGATGTCCATATTACGATACCTGGTGACTGCACAAGTCAAATGCAAGGTGAAACATAAGGGCAAACCGACAGACAACGCTAAAGCGCCCAGTCACCGGTATATTCAGAAAAAAACTAGTTCAAACATCTAGCTCGTCTCTCGTTCCAGAGTGACAGTGGTTTCTATCTCGATAGCAGTTGACCTTCAAGGTCACATTCCATGCCAAACAACGAAGAACGCTACAACTCAAAAAGTCACCTATATATTCGGCCGAAACGAGTTTCCACATGTAGAATGTCTCTTGCTCCAGGGTAACAGTGATCTCCGTCACGATAGCGGTTGACATTCAAGGTAAAATCCAATGTCAAATGACCGCGAACGTTAGCCAAAGTAACCAGTATATTCGGGAAACATTAGTTCAAACATGTAGACGGTTTCACGTTCAGGATGACAGTGAGCTCTGCATCGATATCAGTTGACCGTCAAGATCAAGTTCAAAGTCGAACGACGGGGAACGTTAGAACGCCCGAAGTTACCAGTATATGCGGCCAAAACTAGTCCAACATGTAGCTGGTCAATCTGTCCAAGGTTATAGTGATTAGATAGCAGTATGTCCCGTCTCCCTCAAACCCCACTAGTCCACCAAATCCCCAGTTGAGGAAGGTGGGGGGAGGAGAAGGGAACAAATATAATACCTGTGTTTGAACTTAATGCAGGAAGGAAAACGAAATACCCTTGCCAAGAGGCAAGCACCAGCTTTCTGATTATACCTAAAAAGTACGTTGGATAAACACGATTTACTTCGGTTCGGAGCCTTGGCAACTCATACATTTCAGTTAACACAAAAGGTGCGGAACCAAATTTCAAAAACGTGCAAAACGAGGATGCGATATCCTAAGTTATTTGCATTAACTCCCAAGCTATCGTGTGTCATTGGTCTACATGTTCCTCGAAGGGCAGCCTATCCAGCTCCCCGGTCACGGCAGACGCTCATGAGCTCTGCGGGTATACCGCGGCTGGCGGAGCAGAATCTCACCTGGCAATGTGAGGCTGTGGCACCACCCGGCGACCAGAACCTCCCATTAGCTGTCTGACTCGAGCTAGGTCAAGCCCACCGGCTACGGCGCCCAGCATGGCGGAGCCCAACAGCACCGCCTCCGGCCGATTGGGACAGGTCACCGGCACACCTGGCCAACCAGGGGGGCTGTGGTCACTCCACGTGCAAGGCAACACATGGCATCAAAGCAACATCAAAGCTATCTTCGCAATAATATACAGGCGTACCGAACTTGCAGAATATCACTGCTCATTGTTCTAGAATTATAACAGATTCTCCTGTTGTAGCGTACGTTTTGCATGGTCCTATTTCACTGCTTATATGTGACCCCTTTTCGCAATTCTCGAGGCATTGTCTGTCTCTAAAGTGTGCCGACAAACTGCCATATACAAATGTGGAAGGGGAGATCATCAAAACGGACAACGTACGGCAGGTCTATGATGGCTCTAGAGCAATAGCACCAGGTATTCGGTAAAACTTCCCAATTATTACGAAGATACCTTTGATAAAAATAAACCGACTAGATTTGGTTATTGATACAAATATCTCACGACAGTACGAGTTGTGATACACATCACCAGTCCACAAGAGTGAAGTCCACATACCAAGTACATCGGCCAGCGTTTTGACGAATAGCGGCGAGTTGGTGATGCCGCCGCAGATGTACACTGCAGAGATCTGATGTCCGCCCGACTTCATGGCATCCACAATACACCGCGAGCCGTACTGTAGGGCCAACACACCAGTCACACAGACGGTCCACAGCCGTAATGTAGGGCCAACACACCAGTCACACAGACGGTCCACAGCCGTACTGTAGGGCCAATACACCAGTCACACACAGACGGTCCACAGCTGCACTGTGGGGCCAACACACCAGTCACACCCAGACGGTCCACAGTCGTACTGTAGGGCCAACACTCCTGTCACACACAGACGGTCCACAGCCGTACTGTAGGGCCAACACTCCAGTAACTGGCCATGGTAGTTCTGGTCTTCATGCACAAACGCTGGTGATCCCTTTATCCAACAAAACATAAAAAGCCATGAAACTAACGACATCAATGAAACTAACGAGCCATAGCAACACATGGTGACCAAGTCATCCAACGAAACATGGTCAGCAGAACATCTCGCAAAGAAGGAATAACGAGTGTGAATTAAACGAAAGGTGTTCGATTGGGCATTTTGATTAATTAAGTTAATTTATGAGAAGGGAGCCACAGTAAGGGACCATGGGGTGGTGGAGTCCTAGTGATGGCGACCGCTAAATGACAGTTTGTGCAGGGCTAAAGTTTCAGTGATGGCCCCAGCGAAGGTGAAGGCGATGGACTCTCAGTGAGGGAGTGGTTAGTTAGTTAGTTAGTTGTTTGGGCTTTAGGCCGCATCGACGTCATTGGCCATATAGCGGCCATATGTGTGAGGAAGCGGTGCAGTCCCAGTGGGGGATGGCAAAGTCTCACTGATGGGTGTGGGGGTACAGACTGTGAGGGTCATGTTGGTGGATCCCCAGCGAGAGGGGTTGTGGAGCCAAAAGCAGCAGCATGTCATCGTCACAATCAGTACGTACAGCTATGGCCTGCATTGTTGCCAGATACTGCACGGCTAGGCTGTCTCGACTGGTATCCAGTGTTAGTCCACTAACCTGTGGACCAGGTCATGTTAGATCGTGTCAGCCACTTGTACAGACATTGTTGCCCGTCCACTGACGTAGTATTCATGCGGTGGTTCGCGGTTTAACCCAGCAGTCACTGCGGTATCTTCATTCACACGAGTCACTGTGTGTTTGGGGGGGGCTTTCCTCTGTATCCTGGTAATCAATGACCGATTACGCAGATTCAAATGGCATACACTAGCAAATGTCTTTTTCAGTATTAAGCGGTCATTATATTGGAATAAGATGAATAATATCAATATGACTCACAATGACCAAGTTGGGTTCCCACGGTAACAAAATGACCTCTGGTACACCAACTGCACCTGTGTTCATCTGTCAGTATTCATTGGCCCCATTGCATCTCACAACAACAATCAACAGTTTAAAACGTCTAAAACAGCACATACGAACCACTTTAGGACGTCATTAGGACATGACTTAAGATGACCTTCAGGCCATTTTTTCACACAATGTACTCTAGGTGTTCATTTGAAGGTACTGAAAGTCTCAAGCTGCTGTCTCAATTGATTTGGCTGCTATCACAGAAAAATCAAGGGGGAGAAAAAGCCCCTCTCAATGAGACTGTTATTTCAGAATAACAAATCTGAGAAGAAATCATTTCAACCCTGCTTCCTGACAATTTTTTATGTGTTTTTGAGAATTTGGTGACAATTTTTTTGACAATTTACCCAGCTAATCAGCTGCAGCATCTACCAGTCTCGCGATCGTACACCCTGATGTTCTATCCATAAACACCATGAGGTCTTTAGAAGCTTCCATTTTGCGAGGTGCACTAGGGTGTTTCATGAATTAGAACCACATAATATTTAACCCACATAGATGCCCGTGTTCGTTCTATGTAATTATCAGTTCTGGCGGAAAAATGAGACTCCTTCGACAACAATAAGGGACACCGAGAAATCACGCCGTAAGTCAGAGAACACATATTCGTCACTTCTTCATTATCTCCCCCTTCTGCTTCTTCGGAAAAACCTTCATGTTCTTAAAAATTGATTTCAGCAGGTACTGCTTGTCTTCTTCCTGCGTTGTTCGGGCAGTGTTTAATTGCTCAATGGTAGCGATCTCCCGTCCAGCCGAGTCGTTCACCACAGCCGGGACGCTGACCCAGGCTAGGCCTGCTTGGTGGTGTGGGTCGCTTTTCCATGACGAAGTAGGACTTTCGACGAAGGCACCATTGATTCCGAGTGCGGCGAAGAGATCATTCGCCCTCGAGGTAACGAAATCCGAAGTCTTCTTGCCTTTGCACGATCCAAGAAAGGTCTTCCCCTCCAGATGTTTCAATGCGTTCCTTGACGCTAGCTTAACGAGGTTCTCTCGCGTCCTTTATTCATATTCCTTAGGAATCCCTTCATCGAAGAATGCCAAGCTGATCAGCGGCTCGGAGAAGTAACAGAGGTGACGTTTCATGGCCGCTTGTGCTTGTATTGTGGCATCGACGATCACGGCCTCTTCCTGTAGTGTATCTGTTATGCGTGGGAGTCTACGATTTCTGGTTCGCGTCTGTGAGGAGCGCACGTCCGAACACACAGGCTGTTGCCGAGTCACTCTATTGGTATATGCCCGGGTTGGCTCACCGGACCTAATCCCGGGTGGGCGGCCGGGTCACGGCCGCACACTGCCTGAGGGTAGAGGTGCCAAGTCTGGTAAGACTGGCACCAACTATGCGTGTGATGCCAAATGGCCCACACCACACCATCTCCCCCTCCAAGATGCAAACATCTATGTGAGTGCGTCTGACAAGGAACGAAAAACACGAGCATGTGTGCCAAATAAAAAGTAGTTCATCTGATGCAACGAGAATGTGGAGATCTGAAAGTAAACCACAGACGAAAAAAAAGCATAGCAAAACAAACTATCCCCATCAGTACTTCAGTGCCCTAGAACGGCACCGGCACTCCGTTCACTCTCACAGCTTGCAACGAACAGTGTTGACACAAATCGAGGGAATCACTGAAAGGTCACGCACAAACAGTTCATTGAGTGTTCCTAGCATCACTACAAGTCCATGAGAGTGGTCAGATATAACGGTATCTGGTGTCTCCCCAGCTGATTGTCAGCTGTTTCGTCTTCTGCCGTTGCCGCGTGCTGCGCCTGGGTACAGGGTCCGCATCTCCAGCAGCGCCATCTATATCGCCGGCACGAGTCGCTGAGTTGTGAGCCGTACCGGTCGACATAGGGAGCGCTGATGCGGCCGGTGGCACAGCAGCTGTCAGGCCTCCCGGTAGGGAGTCTGATGGCGCTGTCTGCGTGCTGGTGACGAACTGCTGCGGGTAGTGCCGAGCTCCGCCAGCTGCAGACGTCGCAGGAGGCGCAGCCAGCGTGGCGAAGAACGGCCTCTGCGGACGGAGGTATCTTCGGTTCCGCCAGAGTATCCGGCCGCTCGGCTGTTTGACGATGTAGTCGCGCCGCTGGCCGACAACGGTGACGATTCCGGCGCGATCCCACACACCGGTTTTCGGGTTCTGCACCAGAACACGCTGCCCGACACGCAGCGGCCGATGAGTCCGCGCCGACATGTCGTATCGCTCTTTTGTTTGCAGTTTCAGGGACTCAGCACGGGCGTCGCACCGGTCTGCCGCCAGCTGCCAGCGCTTAGCGAAAGCACGGTGGTGAGCAGGAACTGCCGACCTCAGAGGGTGTCCGTACAGAATCTGCGCCGGTGAGCGCCCGTCCGCTCGCGGCGTGTTGCGAAGCTCCAGGAGGCCTCGCGCGAACACATCCGTGTCGAGTTCACCTCTGCTAGTCGTCTTCTGCACAAGTCGTTTCACGCTCTTCACTGCCGCCTCACTGTGTCCATTTGACTGAGGGTAGTGCGGGGTTGAAATCTGGTGTTGCACACCCCACTGTCGAAGGAAGTCGCGTGTGTGGCGTGCCGAGAACTGCCCCCCTCCATCAGTCCTCAGCGTCTGGGGTACGCCGGTGGCCGCGAACAATTTGCGCAGGCGCCGTGTCAGGTCCTGAGCTGACGCTGCTCCCGAAACGAGACAGACAAACGGCCAGCCCGACAGCCTGTCTACGTACACCAAGTACGAGCGGCCCGCCCACGAGAAGTAGTCCGCAGACACTGACTGAAAGGCACGAGACGGCGTCTCCTCCGGCATCAGCGGCTCTTTCTGGAGGCTGGGCAGGTGGCGCGCACAGAGGTCACATGCTCCTACAAAGTTTGCGATGTCCTTATCTAGGTGTGGCCAGTAAACCACCTGCCGCGCGCGTCGTTTGGTGCGTTCCACACCTTGGTGGCTGGCGTGGAGCCGTTCCAGCGTCGCCCGCCGAAGACTCTTCGGTATCACCAATCGCTGGCCGCAGACCACCAGGCTGTCGTCGACTGTGAGGCGGTCTCTGCAGCCCCAGTACGGTCGGAGCAGGGGGTCCAGCTGACTTCGGTGATCAGGAAATCCTGTCAGGATCGCCTCCTTCAGCGATATAATTTCCGGATCCGTGTCAGTAGCAGCTCGCACTTCCTCCAGAGCCGAGTCTTTGAAGGGGCTGACGTCGTCGTCCGACGCGTCAGTCGTGATGCGGTTGATCAAGCTGGAGATCTGGTGAAGGATGTCCAGCTCAGCTTCCTCGTCCTCGGGCGTCGGGTCGTCCACTGGCGCACGAGAGAGCGCGTCCGGGACGGCGTGTAGTTTTCCCTGCCGCCAGGTGGCAGTAAAGTTGTATGGGATGAGACGCTCCCGCAGTCGTTGCAGACGAGGGTTCTCGATGTCGGCCAACGTCTTGGCGTTCAACACCGGGACCAGAGGCCGATGATCGATCATTACCTCGAAATGTTGCATACCTTTCAGGTAGACAGAACACTTGCTGCACGCCCAGGACAGGGCGAGGAGCTCCAGCTCAATCACGGCGTATCGAGATTCTGTGTCCGTCAGAAAACGTGAACCACACTGGATCAGTCGCCACCGTCCAGCATCGTCTCGCTGTCGCAGGCAGAAGCCCAGTCCGCCGGTGCGTGCCGCGTCGGTCTCCAGCACCGTCCGCCGCCGCGGGTCGAAGAAATCGAGCACGGGCGGGGACACCAGCGCAGCCTTGACTTTCGTGAACGCCTCCGAGTGGGCAGACGTCCACATCCAGACGTTGCGGGGCCGTAGCAGCTGTCTCAGCGGCTCAGCGGCCGCCGCTATCTCGTCGGAGAAAGCTCCGAGCTGGTTGACCAGGCCCAGAAACGATCGCAGATCTGTGATACTGCTGGGCTGAGGGTAATCCTTGATGGCGCGCAACTTCTTGCCATCGACGGTGTAGCCGGCTGAGCTGACGGAGAAGCCGCAGAACTCAACTTTCTCTTCTGCAAACACACATTTATCCGGGTTCAAAGTGATGCCCAGCTCGTCACACTTCTTGATTATTTCCCAGATGTGGCGCACGTGTGCAGCGTAGTCGGAGTCATACGCCAACCAGTCATCCACCACGTGTACCGTGTTGGGGATGTTGCCCATCCCAACGTCACCGCGGTTGTTGTACACGTCTCCAGAGCAGTTGATGCCCATGGGTGCCCTCTTGTAGCGGTAGCGCCCCCACGGTGTGATAAAACACGTGAGGTCACGATCCTCGTCGCGGATTTTCACCTGATGATACCCGGCCTTGCAGTCAAGCTTGGTGAAGAAGGTGGCTCCCGGCGGGATCGATGCTACCGCATCGTGGGGTATGCGAGCGGGATGCACGGGTCTCTTCACGAAGCGGTTCAGCTTGGTGAAGTCGACTGTGAGGCGACAACCGGATACTGCGCCGTCTGGAGTTCTCTTCGGAACTGGGACGAGAGCATGGCACCAGGGCGTCGGATGCTCAACTGGCTCTATTACGTCCTTGTCCAGCAGCTCGTCCAGCTGACTTCGAACATCCTCCCTCCAGCAAAACGGTATGATGCGGGCCGTCGTCAGGGTGTAGGGGACAGCGTTGTCCGTCAGCTCTATCTTCATGGGGTTCCCCTTCATCTTCCGCAGCTTCGCCTTCATGTCAAATACACGCGGAAACTCCGCCTTCAAAGCCTCGAAATGTTCTTGCCGTTGACGCGCGGAAGGGGTGCCACCACTGCAGGTTGGTGGTCCGCTGAGCTTGTCGGAACAAGGAGCGCGTCGTGTTGTCGGCACCGGTATCCTGCTGCCGGGGGCAGCGCAGGAGTCGACACGCCGGCCGTTAGCGACGGAGGCCACGCGTCGCTTCCCCGAGGCAGGGGCACTGGCCAGGTCGGCACTCGCTGATCTGCCATTCTCCATGCGGCGAATCTGCTGCGGAAAGTTTGACGGAAGTATGCCCAGCCGGACGCAGTCATGCCACGACAGAAGTGGCGAGTGAAGGGATGGGAGCACCGAAACCTCCACTCTGCGTGTAACGTCCCCCAGCTGCAGCGTCAGATCACATGTGCCGAAACACTGCATTTTCCGGCCATCCGCCGTCCACAGAGTAGTTGTAGACGGATGGAGATCTTTGCGCGACACACCCAAAGCCTCAGCGTGCTTCAGAGACACCGCTGATGTCTCGGCACCCGTGTCCGGCGTCCAGATACTCGTCACTGTGCTGCCATCGTGCCGATGTAGACGGAGCGGTATCTGCGGGGACCGCTTAGCAGAGACGCCTTGCAGTCGCACATCTGATAGGCGAATGTTCATCAGCTGCAGTTCATCGCCATCACAAAAGTTAGGCGAGAATTCATCGCAGACATCGTCCGCAGCAACCGCTGACACCTGGCGGCGCGGCCGGTAAGCTGAGCTGTCGCGGCGGTCACGGGTGTCGCTGCGCGCGGTGCGTGCGCCGCGAGGCCGGCCGGCTGGTGTACCCTGGCGGCCACGAGAAGAACTAGCCGCGCGCCGCTGATCACCGCCGTTCGCCCGGCCGCGGCACACCGCGGCAAAATGACCCACTGCACGGCAATTATTGCAGGTGCGACCGAGGGCCGGGCACTCCCGGGAGCCGCGATGCTGTGCCGCTCCACACCGAAGGCACCGGGCAGTTGTCACGGGTTCAGCACTGTTGGACCGGCGTCGACTGCGGTCTCTTCTGTAACGGGATACCCGGTTCACTGTTGGCTCCAGGGGGCCGCGAATCGCCGAACTATTGTGTGAGGCAGACTCAGAGGCACGGCAAATGTCCAACGCCTTCTGGAAAGTGAGGTCAGGTGCTTCCAGCATCCGACGCCGAGCGTCGCCGTCGTTGGTGCCGACGACGAGATGATCGCGATATCGATCGTCGGTGCAGTGGGTGCAGAAATTGCAACACGATGCAATCTCTTTGAGGGAGCAGATGTAGTCGTCGACGGACTCGCCAGCCTGCTGGAAACGACAGCTGAAGTCGCGCCGGTCTATTACCACGTTCCTCTGTCGCCGAAGGTGGGTGTACATCGCCGTGATGACGTCAGTCATGCTGGCGTCCGCTGCGACCGGCAGCCCGAAACGAACGACGCGCGCCCAATCGTCGTCGAGCACTGCCAGCAGGGCCGCTTTTTGCTCTTCCGGCGTCAAATCGGGAACGTGCGTGAGCAGGCAGTATCCCTCGAATTTCTGCTTCCACGCCTCAAATTCCATGAGCGTGGCGGAGGAGGCTAGGTGGGGAATAGGCGTGCCCGCAGCCGGCATCCGGACCCGAGGTCGTACACCAGTAGCCGCAGCCGCAGGAACCGGTGCACCGGCCGGGACGTCGCCCACGGCAGCGGGAGGGTGACCGGCGGGGGTCGGACAGAACCGCTCCAGCAATGCCGTGAGCCGTTCCTCGCGCCGAGCAGAAGCTTCGGCCATATCTAGCTGCTGCTGTAGCATGCGGGTAAGCGCATCCACTTCAGGTTTCGCTACCGCAGCCGCGTCAGAATCACCACCACCCATGACCGCACTGCAGTGGACACCGCCTGTCGAGCACAGTAACAGTTCACGAAAAATCACTGATCGCCAATCCACACTAAGCACTGCTGTTCACGTGAACACACTTGTCATCCTCTAACAGACTGCCGACCGCGCCATGTTATGCGTGGGAGTCTACGATTTCTGGTTCGCGTCTGTGAGGAGCGCACGTCCGAACACACAGGCTGTTGCCGAGTCACTCTATTGGTATATGCCCGGGTTGGCTCACCGGACCTAATCCCGGGTGGGCGGCCGGGTCACGGCCGCACACTGCCTGAGGGTAGAGGTGCCAAGTCTGGTAAGACTGGCACCAACTATGCGTGTGATGCCAAATGGCCCACACCACACCAGTATCTAGGTCCTGCAAGTGCTCCAGATCTACACGTGGGGCCTGCTCTGCTTTCGTCGCACGACTCCCAAGTCTTTGTGTAGGCCAGGGCGACGCTTCCGCAGTGGCGCAATGGCGACAGTTTCTTCCCCAAGAAAGACAAGAGCCAGCTGAAGAAGTTGTTGGTAATCATCCCGCGGTTGGTTATCAGCTAGAACTTCCCTCACAATACGGACAGTTCGGTCCTTGAGGCCTTGAAGAGGTTCAGCGATGCTGCAGCTATCTGAATCCGTAGCTGTGGTGATCGGAGAACGGTCGATGAAACCCCACTGTTCTGGGATCTTTTGAAGATCCTAACCTCAGGCCAGGGGTGGGCCCCATCAGAGACCGGAAGTCTCGGGCCCGGACGATTTCGCGCATATGGTGCTTGCATGCAAGATGAAGAAGCTGCTTCCTGACATCCTCCTCAATCTTGACGCACGCTCCCACGTAAATCCAGGTGTTCGATGCCGTTGTGTCGAATGATAACCTATTGGTTCTCTCCGACAAATCGCGTTCCCGCACAAAATCAGTGCAGACGCCGAGGGGAGACGGCAGCAGTTCGGTCCTCGGATCCATCACCTGTGATTTTAGGCATCATTTTCCTGTCCCAGTGCAACACCAAAGGCTCCCCAGAACAAAACTCCTCCTCTTGATACTCCCCTGCTGCTTCCCGAAGCGCTGATTCCGAAGTGACTGGCTAGCACGATATATTATGGAAGAGAAGATGGATACCACGTTCAAACCGTGTCCTCAGGATTGCGCGACGACGGTGTAGGATATCGCCGCATCACGGTAAGAAATGTCTCCCCGGTCGTGCGCAACAGCCACATCCTGAATGACGAGGTTTCTCGACCGCTCCCTCGGAGGACGTGGATCAGAAGAGAGGATAATGTGGACATAAAAGCAGAACGTGCGGGCTGCGAAGGGGGTATCATCTTAATCAGATCACGAGGAGCTGTTCTCAAGTGCAGCAGCTTCCATAGCCGTTCTGGCCGGCTCGAATAGCGATACCGTCTCTTCTCCTGTTGTTCCCCTCGACGCCTTTTACTACTTTCCACTTGGGACGGCTTGGTGTCCGCCGATCCCGTACTGCTCTCCGTTAGGTTCTCCTACTGTTGAAGAGGTCGTCTTCTTCGTGTGTCATCATAGAAAGGGAATTGGAATGGCCGATATCGAGGACTTAGTTCTTAAGTTCCGCCTTGAGGGCCTCTGCAGCATGACAGCTTTCCTCGGATATGTTCCTGCTGTCCACAATGAATGGACTGATTGATTTATCTTAGGGAACAATAAATACAATAAATCCTGTTACAATAAAGTTCACGATAAATCCTACATTTTGACTCGGGTAGGGTTACATGCCAAGTGCATATTGACCTCACCCTATGTATCTTGGAAACTATAGCCAACCGACAATGCGAAGCGTCATATTCATTATCAGCATCTCACAATTAGCTACAACGGGCTACTTCGCAATGTTAAGATGATGGTTTTTCGTTTGGGGTGATACAGTGAAATGGTTACCGTAGGATGTCGAAGTTTACCATGGGAATCAGGTCAATTAAAATATATTTTGCATCCTTCAAACTAATTTTTGAGCCAATTGTGTACTGATAAGTCTGCCATTTCCGTTTGTTTTCAGAAGTACCAGAGGTTTCAGAAGTATGCATGGGGAATCATACATCAACGGTAACAATAACAATACCCTTAGTATCAACTGGCATTGCATAAAAGACCACATTATAAGTAATCTCGTCCGCTGGAATTGTGTTACGAGATGTTCGTGTATCACGATTCACAATGGCGAGCATAAACATGATAATTATAAACAAAATAGATACCGTTATAAATGGGACATGAAGGCTTCATAAACGCACCTCAAGAAGCACGGTGCCGATACTTCTTTGGGAAGGATATCGATTCAGTGTTCAGAAAGTGGTATATTCCACCCCATTTCGAGAAGAATGCATTGCTGTACTTTTCATCTCCGAAGTATTTTGGCTGCTGGCCAGTGGTATAAGAAACATTTCAGTGGTGGCGAAGTCAAGTCGACACATTTCACAGCGGGAGGTGTGACGCAAGAAGCTGTCGCAGTTGCTGCCTCGGATGCGTTATGACAGGGAGCA
The DNA here is from genome assembly GCA_034440615.1 of Ashinkailepas kermadecensis. Lineage (NCBI taxonomy): Eukaryota > Metazoa > Arthropoda > Thecostraca > Neolepadidae > Ashinkailepas > Ashinkailepas kermadecensis. Next base: position 678,028 of record JAOTOM010005022.1, read on the forward strand.
GCGAATTTCAGTGGCAGCACCGATGTCATCTGCTACGCCCCTGTTACCTATCCGCAGCACCGTAGGGGAACCTATGACTCTTGACCTGTGATGCGTTAGACTTCGGATCACACTTGCCCAGTTAGGGTATGCTTGTTACTTGGTCCGCATGTTCTCTCCAAGATACCAGACTGCTTAGTTGTCTGTGCAACATATCGTTCAAGGACCTTCTGAAAGTGGCACTTTCAGTGGCACTATTATTGGTGAATGTACGACATGCCCGTTTTTGTGCGCGCATGGCGCCTCCACATTTATCTGTTCATCACGGGACTAAGGCACGTCGGGTAACACCAGTTAGTTATTGTGGTTTATGGCACATCGACTGCATATATCGTACGGCGCCCACTAATTCGTAATTCAAACAGGGAGGCAAGCGAACGTCATTCGAGACAACGAGTTACAAGACATGGCCAGTGGCGTTGAAATTGGGACACATTGTTCGTGGCAATGGGTGGAGCATATCACCTGATGAATATTGAATCGACATCCTTCTCCACGTCTTGACATTGTGTTTAATGATGATGCTTAGGCAGTCTTCACTCCTCATTTCTAACACTATCGCATTAATAACTATCGTGCACACTATCACTAATACAAAACAATGCATAAGCTGAGTACTCAGAATATTCAGGTCCAGTACAGAGGACCACCCGGACGGAAACCACAGCATGCTTTCCTACCGATGTTTGAAATACATAACGACTCCTTGAGTAAGAACTGCACTAATACAAAAACGACTACGAGCTTTGACATCATCGCATCCCGAAAGTGTGATCTGCGTTAAAATTGGCAAAAAAAAGCAGATGGAGTCGGAGAGCTGAGTGGCTAAGAGCGTCAGCTCAGTAAAAATCCCAGTCCCAGGAGGCACGCAAATATGGCACAAGGAAATAAAACACCGACTAACGTGCACCTTAGCAGTAATAGTTTGCAGAGCAGTGTTCGCGCCTTGTGGTTCTGCGGGAGCACCATGGTGGATGCCTAAAATGACTCCACTATGGGAAAGAGTATCAGATACTTCTGAAGCGTTCAGCACTTCATATGGACAGCCGAGTCCAGCAACAGTTTTGCCTCCCGCACGCAGAACGTCACCGAAAAAAAACATGTACACCATCTGCAGGTCGTGGACGTTGCATCTAAATCCCACACAGTTTCGTTCTAAAATAGCCTGCATAGAGGATAGTGAAAGCTCCGAGAAGTGAGCAGTGAAAACCGAAGGCCATGTCAGTGGTAATAGTGTAACAATAATGTTCAGATTACATTACTTGGGCACAGTAAAGCCACCACCAACTAACCGATGGCCCGGAGTAGCCGCGGAACGCAGACAGATCAACTGAAGTCCTTTAGTGACCGCGGCACGCAGGGACAGCTGATTGCCCCTAGTAGCCGAAGCATGCAGACAGATCAACTGACGTCCCATGGCAGTCACATGCCGCCGACAGAGTATGACTGTTGTGCACGGCCTCACGGGCTAGGTAGTGCTGTGCAGCTTTTCCCACTACATCGGACCAACCATGCCTCTGAGCGTCGGGTCGGCGTACGGAGAGCGGTTGCCATGGTGATCTGGGTAGACATGTAGGTCGGCGGCCAACAGCGCCACGTCCGCCAGACCCATGTGCCCTGCCTTGTCTTCCAGAGCTTGTTCCATCTCAGCCTGAACACATCTGACGGATAGGATACGTCAGAATTGCACACCTGACACAACACAATCTCAAAACTGTTCAGTAGCCTAAGAATACCTGATAACTCGGATGAATTAGACAGCTCGGCCTGAACAAGGCTGACACTGGGCACAACGTCACAGAGCTCAGCCTTAACACACCTGACAGGACCCTGAACACACCCTAAATGAACTTCTCTTTTGTCTGTGTCGTCCGATCTTCGTCTCGGAGTTATAGCTTGTCTTGGAGTCTTATCTGTCTTGGTGTGGTAGCAGTTTGTCTGGGTCGTCTCGTTTGATCTGGCTTGTCTTCTTGTCGGGTCGGGTGGGGGTGCGGCGGGATCGGGTCGGGGCCTTGGTATTTTCCTCCGGCTTTTCGTCGCTGCGAGGGGCTCCGTCATTGTGTTGTCTATTCTTGATTGTCTTCGGAGTATTGGTTTGTCTTGGAGTCTTGTCTATCTGGTGGGACGGGGTGTCTTCTGGTTGTGGTCCGGAGTCGTCTTCTGTTGTCGCTGGTGGCAGTAGTGTGTTTGCTGGGTCTTGTTTCACTCCAGTTTGGTGGTGGTGAAGTCGGGCGCGCACTACGGCACGACGCCATTGAGCCAGCCATTTACGCATGGCCGCCGGCGGCGGCGGCCTGCTTGCTGTACTCACGGGCGCTAGACGGATTACCTCCAAGCCGTGCCGATCTCGTTTCTGGAGAGGGCCCGCCTTCCCGGCCGGCACGGTCACAGCTTTTGCGACCCGCTGTCATGGTCTGTCTGTCATATCATTTATTGTCATATTGTCGGCGCCCAGTAACTCGTCCATTCTGAGACAAAATTTATATTATAGCGAGGCCAATCCTCTCTCTGTCACCACTTTCATTCGTGAGTGAACCTAGCTGGGTCGTGACGCTAGGGAAATCTGATGAAACGGTGTGGATGGAGAGAAGGGGGAGGTGGTGCTAAGGGTTACGAGTCGACATAGGAGTTGGAATTGCGTCCGTCACCGGCATTCGTCCAGCTTCGGGGCCCTCTTATGGACTGGAATCCCTCTTACTCCTTTTCATTTTCCCCGCCAGCGATGCCTACACGGGTTACCGGACTTGCAAATTGAGGGCCTAGGTAATTATCCCGGGTCAAATTTTGACAACGATGGGTTTCTGACAGCTGGATACGTACGCCGAGTTTCATCAACTACCACTGGCCCTTAATTAGCTACTTCATACGCGCTCCCACGTAATTAAATCACTTCCATCTTCCATTCCGAACATTCACTCTCTACTAAGACTTCTTGGCCCGATATTTTCCCCCCAGTGGTACGTGCGCATTCAGCGTGTCTTACTTTTTCAGACCGTTGCTAAGGTCTTCCTGGCGCAAAGTTAAATGTTAATTGCCCGTGCTTAGGTCAACAATTGAGACCGGCTGAGGCGACATTGCTGGGTGTGTATGGTAAATTACTATTTCTGTTACTGCCTTCAAGGCTCGGTAACACTGGGCTGCGACATTCCGTTAGTTTCTGCTTGGGTCTTATGTCTGGGTTTGGATATTAATAGCCGGCCTACCTAGTCTGAAATCAGTTGACGCCCTGTCGGGGCTTGCACGCTGGAACGTGCGATCAGCAGCCACCACCCACAGGTGGTCCTGGGCCACAAATCGGTCGGTGTGGTCTCCAAATCGTATTTCCAACCCATCCTTCCCGGGGTCATATAGGGAGACCCACAAAATCCCCTGCCTGTCCCATCCTTGAGGGGGAGGGGGGGGGGCTTACGGAACGCCAACTTCAGCTTCCCCGCCTGTGATACAATCAAGAGGCCCAGGCCTGATGGATTAACTGAGACAGAGTAGGAAAACCAACCTGGCCAATTTAGCTACGCTGCCTAAAGCTGTGAGCACAGCGTTTCATCCCGAACCACAAATGGGCGCCGCTGTTCGCGAGCTTACCCATCGACCCCGTCGGGTCTGACCCCACCCTCGGGCCCCCTCCCGCGCTCTGTGATCACCAGGCCGGAGGGATTTTGCGGCTCAGAATTATCCACGTTCACCAGCTGCCATGTGAAATGTCCAGTCTTTCCGGCACGCTTTCCCATGGGTTCAACCAAAAGAATCTCGTCATTTCCCGTCTTCTATCAGCCACCCTTCCGTCTCCTCCGGAGGGGGGGAAGGCTACTCGCAACTCACGCTTGGTTGGTTATTGGGGTTTAGGGGCGCATCGAGTGCGTTGGCCAGGCAGCGCGGTGCCCATGCAAATTCCCGCCGGTGGAAGGGCGGCTTGCAAACCGTCTTCTCGTTAAAATGTGTACATCGTCTCACGTCATCCGTCAGTCAGTACTCGGGTCCGTACTGTCCTGTCTTGCCGGCTAGCTTCAACGCTAAGTAATGGACAACCCAGAATGAATTCACTATCTAATTCCTCGTCGCATTTAGTAATTTTGACGACGTAATAGTCAGTGGTCAGTATGGTCAGTCAATGGCCAGCACTGACCGTCCCTCAACGTCGTCAACTTGGGGTTTTGGACCTTCTATTTTTGTACCAGGCACTCGGTATCCAAGGGTAAAAATATGTAGACATATCGAAGACCTGAGGGAAGTTTTCAATGGTTTTCACAGTAAACATTGTTTGCTCCATCGTGGAAGCCTTGTGATATTCAAAGGACATTTTTCCGGATGAGGAGTTTACATATCCTCATACAAATGCACCAAATTTATCTCGAGGATTTATAAGTTAAACACCTGGAGCAAACTTTCTCCTTTTAGCATAACTCATTCCCTGCATCAAAATAAATCCAGACTGAAGCGAATCCTGTTGCGGGTTGCTTACCTTTCTAACCGCAAAAGAACATCTAGGGTTACCATCTTGCTTCCAGACTTAATATACAGAGCCAACGGACGTCACGTGCGTGGAATGCAGCTTGTCGTATACCATAATTTTAAGAACGAACGAGATTAAACATTGATAAAGGACGTGTAGAGGCCGATGCTTCTCTTCTTTATGGGCATCAGTTTGTTTTCCGCCGCCGAATGCTCGTTTTCCCCACTCAGTATCTCACGTAATAAACAGTACGGACAGGTTCAGGGCATGGAAAAATACTTGGGTCAGTTAGAGGCATCTTCCCATGATCCTGAGTGTCAACAAGCTATGTGGCATACTTATCGCAAGTTTGGACACTGACAATCGGCCAAATTTTAAACACAGCAGTCCAGACGGTTAAAGTTTAATGCAGGCACTTTGAGAGACACACATATTTCACTTAGGGTTAACCTGTACGAGGGTAACCCAGTGAGCGTAGTGGCCAGCTTTTTCGTCATGTGTTATTTGTGGTAAGCGGAGATCAGCGCTCACATAAGGAAACACATTGGTTTAGCATACAACTTAATTTTGCTGCTTGAAGCATTATGCGGTATCACCAAATGGCATCAGAAGATATGCACTGATTATCGTTCTTGCGGGGAGGCAATATTTCGCATCACTAGGTCTGAAGCACGGGCGGTTTCCTTTTTTTTTTTCAAGTAAGGAGATGTTAGTGACCTTCACCTGGGAATTTAGCATAAAGTATGACAGCTGATTACATTCCGGGTTCCTCTGACCCCTATCGTAGTGACTACACGAGATCGCACGGTAAAATGTTCGCCATATTTTCCTGTTTAAAATGAAGTCGACTTCACGCAGTTATCGATCCAAATGTTGCAGTGTCTTGAGCACGAATACAATGTGCGAGGCATTCCGGCCGTAATTCGATCCTCAGCAGTTACGAGATTTTCGCCACCAATATTCATGACCAGCTGATGCTTCCCGCGGGAACATTTTCACGTGTAGCTCTTTTGTACATGCAGTCGTTCTTGACATCAATTTCAGCATCATATTACTTGTGGCGATAACCTTGCTTTGTAGTGGGATATATGGAAAATGAGCAGGGAGGGGATAATAATTTATTTATCATTCTTCAGAGGTTTATGGACCGATTTGTATCAGTCGAACCTGAATCTAGAGTGTAACGTTGAGTCTTTTTCATCGCCTATTCATCATAGCTTCCTATTTTATCCTGAAGGTCAGCCTGGGTCAGCCCATGGCGAGCCTGGCAGGGGTTCCGTTTGAGCGTTCGAGTCCCTCCCTTGTGTTTGAACGCTCAAAGGCTGGGCAGACATGGGGCGAAGCCTGAATATCCCACAGACACGTCATCGCCAGCTCATATGCATGCCGATCGATGTAAATCTGGCCACAACGTACATGTTTTCCGGCTGGATTTCAACGCATCTCCATGCTAGTCAAATTTGCATAAGCGCTGCATTGAAAAAGGTAAACCGTCTTAATCTCGCATTAGACACTCTTAACAACTACCATTCACATCACACTCCCTGAAACAGTTCAGTTCAATCATTCTGGAATTGCTGAGTGGCATAATTTACTATAATGCTGGTAAAAACTAACGTAGCGACACAATGTCAATGCAAAAACGGACAAACACCATGCCAATCTCAATGAGAACCCTTTCGCTTGCGAACAAATTAGGAGACATTTTCACAGCATATTTTTTAATGTTTCACATCAGTGTTTAAGCTTAATATACGGCTCCAGGTGTCGACATGTCCGTTGTGATGATGTGTGTTGACCCACATTCGATGTGACACCACTCAGTACCTGGCGCCGCCTCTGCGCGCGGTCCGCCGCCGCGGGGCATGCTGACCGATTCGTTGTCCCGTGACCCGAGTGCTCAATAAACCAGTTGGTACCGGACCGCCGACGGGTTTACTACATGGCGACCAGTGAGTGAACTGACCGGGTCTCTCAGGTTTGGTGCGTCAGTTTCGGTTTTCTTTGTGTACGGTGAAGAAGAGTGATGGCGTTTATTGGCAAAGCGCCGGAGTTTGATGTGTCAGTGGAGAGATTTGGTATATATAGCCGACGCATCGAACAGTTTTTCGTCGCGAATGGTATCAATGATGATCAAGTGGAGAAACGTCGCGCTATCTTTTTGAGCGTTGTGGGTGCGAGCACGTTTAGCCTGGTCGAAGATTTGATTGCCCCGAAGTCAGTACACGAAGTGTCGTACAAGGATTTGATTAAGCTGCTCTGCGACCATTTCGAGCCGGAGGATTCATCGATAGTTGCCCGCTTCCGTTTCAACTCGTGCATCCGTGAACGTGGCGAGTCCGTGCCAGTATACGTGGCTCGGTTGCGGAAGTTGGCGACGTCTTGCAACTACGAGCCGTCTATTCTGGAAGAGATGCTTCGTGACCGCCTCGTCTGCGGTATTCAGAACCAGCCTCTGCAAACCAGATTGCTCAGCGAGCCTGGCTTGACTCTCAAGTCAGCGAACACCATCGTCCAAGCCCACGAATCTGCCGCTGCCAACGCTGCGGAGCTTTGCGGGACGTCTGCCGTGTATGACGTCATCGGCCGGCTCAGTGGTCGTGAACCAATCGCCGTGCCGACTGGTGGTGACGTCATTCAGCGCGTGGATTCAGGTTCCCGGCCCTTTCAGCCGCGACCTGGAGTCGGCAGAGTGGGAGAGCAGCGGGCGCCGTGGCAGAGCAGGGGAGGCGTCATAGACAGGGCTCCGCGACACAGCGATGATCCGAGACACAGCGGGCCGGCGTTTCTGGATCGGTGCGCAAGGTGTCACAGCCGCCGACACTCACCTTCTGCGTGCCCCTTTAAAGCGTGCCGCTGTTTCCGATGCGGTGGAGAGGGGCACATCAGGAGAGCTTGTCGCGCAGCGATACAGGCGCAGGAAATCTGTCACGTTTCAGAGGAGACGGTGGACAACAGTGCAATGGTGCTGTCTTCAAGTGTGAATCGCCATTGTGACGGTGAGCGACAATCTTACGATTTGTTTCGATCGCATTCGCAGTTCTCTGGGGGTGGACGTAAACCCCCGCTTATGGTGGAAGTGTCACTGGATGGCAGGGATGCCTGTATGGAGGTGGATACTGGGGCTGCGGTCAGTGTGTGTTCTGAGCAGGAGCTGTTGCGTCTGTGGGCTCCTGATACACCTGAACTGATACCCTGTGACTCCACGCTTAGAACGTATAGTGGGGAGGTTCTGCCAGTGTATGGTCAGATTGAAGTGGCAGTGAAATACGGGGATCAGTGTGGTCAGTTACCGTTGATTGTTGTTAAAGGGGAGGGGCCGATGCTGTTTGGTCGCAACTGGCTGTCTCACCTCAGACTCGATTGGCCTTCGATCTGCCATTTGTCGGGGAAGGGGGGCCTGAGGGAAACTCTAAGGGACTTTGCTGAAGTGTTTGAGGATGGCCTGGGCCGTTACAATGGAGAACAGGTCAGGATTTCAGTGGATCCAGATGTTCAGCCGAGATTCTTTAAGGCTCGGCAAGTTCTCCTGGCTTATAGAGAACAAGTCGACGCGCAGTTGGATGAGCAGATTAAGGAGGGTTTTTGGGAGCCTGTCACACACTCCAGGTGGGCAGCGCCGTTGGTCGTGGTCCCCCGGGCAGACAGAACCGTACGGATCTGTGGCGACTATCGCCTCACAGTAAACAAGGCTGCTCCTGTTGAGCAGTATCCCCTCCCCCGTGTCGAGGAATTGACATCAAAGTTGGTGGGCAGTAAGGTTTTCTCAAAGATAGACCTGAAGTCTGCGTACAATCAACTCGTGGTAGAGGTTGGGTCCCGAGAGTACTTGACTGTAAATACACATAGGGGCCTTCTTCGCCCCACCCGGCTCAGTTTCGGATATTCCTCTGCCCCGAGTCTCTTCCAGCGTACAATGGATACCCTCCTGGCCGGTATTCCGGGTGTGTGTGTGTGTGTTTCAAGATGACATCGTTGTTGCGGGTGACTCAGCAGAGTCTCATCTGCAAGCTCTGCGTGAAGTGTTGCGCAGGCTGAAGGGGGCGGGCTTGCGCGTCAACAAACAAAAGTGCAAATTTGCTGTTGAGAGTGTGACCTATTTGGGTCATAAAGTCAGCGGCAGTGGGATAGAGACGACTGTTGAGAAGGTAGGGGCCATTGTGGGCGCGCCCACTCCCTCCAACGTGGCAGAGCTGAGGAGTTGGTTAGGCTTGATCAACTTCTACTCCAAGTTTCTGTCAGGGCTGTCTACAACATTGGTACATCTGTATACCTTGTTGAAACGGGGACAAGCCTGGAATTGGACTCAGGCTGAGCATCAGGCTTTCTGCGAAGTGAAGCACCTGCTGAAAAGCCCACCTGTCATGGCGCATTTTGATCCGAATCGACCTGTAGTCTTGGCATGTGATGCGAGTCCTGTCGGAATAGGTTGTGTCTTAAGCCAGCGATTCCAGCATGGGGAGCAGCCTGTGGCTTATTACTCTCGGTCTCTGAATGACACGGAGCGTCGATACTCCCAGACTGACAGAGAGGGTCTAGCGGTCCTGACTGGAGTGAAACACTTCCATTATTATTTGGCTGGCCGAACTTTCACTATCCGTACTGATCATAAGCCGCTTTTGGGCCTCATTGGTGAGAATAAGCCTCTACCTCTGATGGCATCGCCGCGCGTGGTCCGTTGGGCGCTCATGCTGAGCGCGTATGATTACAGGCTCGAGTATGCGCCGGCTGCAAAGCAGGCACATTGCGATGCTCTGAGCCGGCTTCCGCTGCGGCACACTGTTGACTGTGCCATCTCCCCTCCGCCTGCTGAGACAATCCACTTGATGGAGTTCTTGGATTCAACTCCTGTAACGGCTGATCAGATTAGCCTGTGGACTGCGAGAGACCCGGTGTTGTCGCAAGTGACTAAGTATGTCCGGGAGGGTTGGCCGACATCGGTTTTGTTGGGACCCGAGTTCGCTCCATACAAAACTCGGATATCCGAACTGAGTGTACAGGATGGCTGTCTGCTTTGGGGCTCCCGTGTTGTAATTCCGCCCCAGGGCCGTCCGCAAATTCTCAGGCTACTACATGATGGCCACTGTGGGGAGTCACGCACAAAATCGTTCGCTAGAATGTATGTTTGGTGGCCAAAATTAGATGACGACATCTCGAAAGTAACGAAACTCTGTGAGGTGTGTCAGGAACATAGAGCCAGTGCACCTGAAGTGCCCATTCACCCTTGGGTCTGGCCTGCGAAAGCGTGGCAGCGAGTTCATGTGGATTATTGTGGGCCTATCGATGGGTGGATGTTTCTGGTCATTACGGATGCCCATTCGAAGTGGATGGATATATATCCTTCTCGCACAGCAACTTCATTAGGGACAATGGAGCATCTGAGAGCGTCCTTTGCATCATGGGGAGTACCAACATTCTTGGTATCTGATGGTGCCCAGTGTTTCATGTCAGGTGAATTTCAGACTTTTTGCCGTAAGAATGGCATAACCCACTTGACTTCCCCACCCTTGTCGCCCAAGAGCAACGGATTGAGTGAGCGAAGTGTTCAGACTTTTAAATCGTCTTACCGGAAGCAAACGTCAGGCAGTCCTCAGACAAAGGTTTCACGGTTCCTATTCCGTTACCGGGCTACACCTCACTCCACAACCAGTGTATCCCCAGCTGAGTTGTTTTTGGGTTGTGCCATGCGCACCCCACTCGACGTGGTGAAACCAGATTTGGAAAGAAAAGTGAGAATCCAGCAGGAAAAACAAAAATGTGTACGTGACAGGGGCACCCAAGACCGGTCGGTTGAGGTGGGACAGCCGGTGTATGTGTCGGCTGTTGATCGTATCCGTGGTGGGGAAGGGAGACGTTGGTTGGCAGGTCACGTGACTGCCAAATCGGGACTTAAAATAACTGTGCGTCTGCAGGATGGCAGAGTGATTCAGAGACATCTGGATCAGGTGAGACCGCGGCCGACGTGTACCGCCTCTGGTAGCGCGCCGAGCTCACCACTACCGTCGGCAGTGACTCCTGTGCCGTTGTTTGTACCGTTCGTGCCGCCGGTAGCGTTGGCAACAACAACTGTGCCAGCTGAAGTTTGTACCCCGAGGACTCAGGCACAACTCAGTGCTCCGGGTTCCCCACGGACTTATGATTTGCGTGTCAGACAAACGCTGAAGCAGCCCGATTGGTTAATGTGTTCGTAATGTGATGCTGCACGTGTAAAGTAAGTTTTTTTGTGTTTTTTTTGCAGCTTTGACATTAGGAGCTGCTCACATGGCGAAATAAGTAATTTTCGCATGTTTTCCTCTCTCTGCTTTTGAAGTATGTATTCGGGGTGGAGGAGTGTGATGATGTGTGTTGACCCACATTCGATGTGACACCACTCAGTACCTGACGCCGCCTCTGCGCGCGGTCCGCCGCCGCGGGGCATGCTGACCGATTCGTTGTCCCGTGACCAGAGTGCTCAATAAACCAGTTGGTACCGGACCGCCGCCGAGTTTACTACATCCGTCATGGCCGATACGGATGTCTACATGTCCGAAATAACCGCTGCTGGTGTCCACAGGGCTGGCGTACCGGTCTGTAGGTCTGGCAGCGCTGCCGGCCGGGTGACTCTCCAGCACGAACTCCAGCAGTTTACCGGAGGCGCTCTGGCCCGCCTCAGTGAGCCACAGGTCAGGCAGCATAGCGCCCCAGTAGGGTCCCCACAGTCCAGGAGTGGGGCACGGCTGCTGACTGACGGCCATGAAGCAGGACGAGGTGCCACAGATGATACCTGCAGCCTCCAATCAGGTCAGACAGGGGCCACAGCAAGTCGTTTACACTGACTTCGCAATGGGTCAGACATGTAATAAACCATCTTTGTATAATAATAATAATAATAATAATACTAACATATATATATATATATATATATATATATATATATATATATATATATATATATATATATATATATATATATATATATATATGTATATATATAAACATATAAGAGCCGTTCAAGAGTAAAGTGACCGAAATACGATGAGTTTCAGAACAATGGCGGCCTCGGTAACTGGGTAGCCCTCTTCAGATGTTCACCGGGGGGTCCGGGCCCCCCCGGACCAAATCCTGGCTACTCTACTAACCTAACATGGCAGTGAGGATTCATACGATTAATTATTTTTTAAGTTTCAGGAAGGGTTGTACCCCAATATACACCCGATGTAAAGTAACTTTTGACTAGTGTCTGCTTACCGAGGAAGGGTCATCGTATAACGTTGATGAGAACTCAGTGTTATCAAGCACCGTGCAAGTTGTCGCTCAATGTCCTTTGTTTGTGACGCACCCGGCTGTTTCTTTGCTAAACATCGGGCTATTAATCCCTAAACATAGTTCTGGTCCCTAAAATAGCATTCATAATTAAATGCTGGCATCAACAAAATTATGCAGGGTATTGTATTCGTTAGCGAGGTTATTAGCACAGGCAGGTTAATGAGAGAAAGCGGTTTACATCGGTATAAATTTACATACGCGGTGCGACGGCTGAGACAGTCCAGGTATAGCCGTTCGTCAGGCATCGGCCGTTGGCGTATTTCGGTTGTAATAATCTCTCTTCCAGTGTAAATGACGACTTGTACAGTTCCTTAAATTAGCACGCCATCAGCCCAATACCTGATGATTTGCCTGTTCACGCTACATCCATGCCTCCCGGGCTTTGTTCAAGTGGCCTATTTTCCCAGCCAGGGCTTTCCGTCTCTACTCCATTCTGCTTCTGGGATAACTGTGCATGGCCTTGGCCGCTTTGGACCCCTTTCGGAATAAACAGAGTCCTAAAATAAAAAAGAAGTTACTATTTCGGCGACTTGCTATTTGGTCATATTTCTACTTTTGCAAGAAAAATATAAATGGAGCCGTGCCCAAGGGACATAGGTGGCGGAACGTCCGAATTTAATGGAGAGGGGTTGAGGGACACCGGACAGTTTGTCGGTCGTCTCCTTCCAGCCAAGGCCATATGCTTAATGCTACATTTCTTTTGTTTTGTTTAAGGGGCACCGTACCTTGGTGCCTCCTCCCCCAACTCCGCCGTCCATGCAAAGGGAGGCGGCGACCTCCGGACAAGGAGGCGGCGACGTGCCGCCTCCTTGTCCGGAGGCGAAACGTCGCCTCGCTCATCGCCGTGGCGCCGCCCATTGGTGTAATCTCGGGGGGATGCTGGGGGGACATGTCTCCTCCAATTTTCTCGTATCTTAATCATTAACCCTATGGCGTGACTGGAAAGAATTGGCCTAAAAATCTGTTTTTCTACTGTATTTTTTTTAGTCGTCCCTGCACATATGGCGCCGCCCATGTCCTCTCCATCTCTCTGGGTCTGCCACTGGACATCGGGGGCTGGCGGAACGTGCGAAAACTGCATAATTTGCAGCTTAGTTCTTGCATAGAAATACTCTTGCTATGTCTTTACTAGCGGTTTTGCATGCTGGTAATTGCAACACTTAGCAAATATTTGGGATGTTCAACTCGAAAGAGACACCATGCCTTGTCAACGGACCCGGCTGTGCTCAATACTCAGGCCAGACCAATCAATCTGGGTTCGAATTATCAACGCAGAGCTGTTCTTGGGCAATGCGTTCAACCACAATCATCCTTTGTATCGAATGGTGCACCCGCTGGAAAAAGTGCCCTATCGGCTTTACACGCGCACCGAAGGGGATCTCATGTTTTCTGCCATATCCCATAAACGGGAGGGATACTGTAATGGAATCATGCGCTTTCCATAAAAATTGATAAGCGCATCCCATGCAACCACAATTTTTGGAATCTGTTGGTAAATACATGAACTGCATAGGTGCAAATTTGATCAACTGATAGTCGAACGTTCGAGGTCACAATGGTTTCGTCGGTGTGGTGTGTGCCGGCCGATTTCGATCACAGTTGACCCTGAATACATCGAGTGAATTCAGGCAGGGAGGCAATGGAATGTGTACCGAAACGAGTTCACTACAGCCGTAATCTACCCTCTAAATTTTGTGCTTATAGCTTCAGTAGTTCCCGAGACCTTATGGATGAGGCGAATTCGCCCCCCCCCCCCCCCCCCCCCCCACCCCCCGGCCGCGTTGTGTGAGAAAGGCCCCTGGCGCGTGTTGACCCTCGCCCGTGTGCGGCATGTCGCCACCTTTGCCAGTGGAGGGGGGTGGTGCGACCCCGGCTTTTCCAAACGAAACATGCTAGAGGGACGAAACAAATATGACAGTGTGGTGTGGGGGACGAGTGGTCTAGGGGTAAGATGCTCATCTCACAATCGAAAGATTGTGGGTTCGAGTCTCACCTGTCGCTACTCTTCGCCCGCGACCAATCGGCGTGAGAGATTGGCGACGCTATATGACTTAGCGGTCGACGTGTCGTAAAACCAATAACCAACCAACGACAGTGTGGTGTGGGACGAGATCTCGCGATTGACGCCCGTTTTTTGCACCTGGGGTGATAGGTGACCCTCCAGCTCAGATCAAACGTCAAATATTGTGGGAAATCGAGCTGCACAACTGTATGGACCACCTAATCGCCAGACCACCATATGACACCAGACAGTATCAGAGCTACCAGTGCCCGACAGACCAGCGCCGGGCCAGCATCACATCTGTCGGAGCCAGAGACCACCACAGTCGGCTCCCAGGACGCGAGGCGCGACACACGCGGATGATGGTGCCGGGGCCAGTCACACTCACCGAGTCTGGTGCAGGGGTCAGCAGCGGCTGAGTCACACGCCATCAGACCGAGACCACCGGCGTGGGCGTCGATCATGGCGGCGCCCACCCGAGTGCCAGGCAGTAATCCCAGCTGAGATGCCGTCTCCACACTCAGGCCTTCACCCAACGGAGAGCCGGGCGGCACCACCTGCCTTCCTGTAGCGAACACACGTCCAGCACTGATACTTGTGCCACCTGAGTCCCAGGGATAGGCACTCATCCAGTATCGACACCGACACCGACTGAGTCTCGGCAGCAAACACTCGTCCAGCACCGACACCGGCACCACCCATGTACCATGGAAAAGCAGACATCCAGCATTGACACTGGCACCACTCAATTATCTGTAACAGACATACGTCCAGCACTGACACTGGCACCACCTGTGCCATTGGGGCTGACACACGTTCGGCAGTCTGATACTGGCTGTTCCGAGATTTGCCCGTGTATCGCGTGTCCTTCCATCATGGGAGCGGAGATGAATCGCCCTGCTGGTGGTGGTAATGGTGTTGTGTCCTGTGATCGATAGGTGGCACTGGGCACGCCATCTGACGGGCGAGTCGATCTAGGACGACATGTCGCGTACTCAAGTGGCAAGACATCGCCACCGTGATCAGCTGAGTGCAGTGACGTCACTGTGTTCCAAGATGTCACCGGCTTCCGTAGCAAATACCCCACGTTGGTATACACCTTATAAAACATAAGATTACAGATGCTCGTGTATAACCTCGTGGTGAATTGTCAGGGAGCAGAACTAAGGAGACGGCTATACGCTACGATTTTTATCCTTATTTTAGATTACTGTAACAGCTATATCTTATTCACTTTTTTATATCACGGTTTTGCCAGAATAATTGTTAGTGATAGAAGCAAACTGTTGTTTTAGTGATTGCGGTAATTAGCATGCAACTAGTGTTAGAAACAGGGATTGGCAGACCGAACCCAGTTAAGAAAAGCGATGGCGGCGGAAAAAGTGAAAAGTGGAGAAAGAAAAGTGGCTGACCCAAACCTCCAAGCTGGAGCAGCTGTTAGTGAAGGAAGAAACTGATGCAAGTGAGCGATATTATGCCATAATTGATTTTGACAAGAGGTCGTACGCTTTTGACGATACCCAACCAGCAGTTGTGATTGTTGAGGAGTTGTGAGTTGAGGAAGTTCAGCTGGAGCCACCCTAATGAGTGCTAATACCTCCGTATCCCGATCAGTGTTCAAATATCAGGTCGAGAATACCATGAAGCAGCCAGTCGTTCGAAGTGTGTATATGCGGCTTCACGGCCGCAGACAGTGAAGTCCGTGAAATAGACACGAGTCCCTTGGGCAATCGCACGTCCAGCACTGGCAGCAGCACCACCTGCGTCCCCCGAGCAGACGCACGCCTAACACCAACACCAGCACCGCATGCGTGCCATAGCAGCCACAACTAACGGCGATACCCAAAGATACACCTACTGACAGCAAACAGAAGCATACCAGTCGAGTTTGTAGAACAGCACAACACAAGATAGTTATTAGAATATAAGACCATCCAAAGATCATTCCGCAGAACAGAAGCGCACCCAGAGGCAGAGTTAGCAGTTGACGTCAGGTGATGGAGTCGCTATCCACTCCGGTCTCACCTATCCGCTTCCAGCCGTCCTCTGCCAGCTCTCCCAGCCCGATCTGCTCGAAGTAAGACTTGTTCCAACCGGCGTGCGCGCCGTCCGCTTGGTACGTCCACTTACAGACGAGCGTGCAGAGCGACCTGCGTGGACAGCACACCTCAACACCAAACACATGGCGCCGCTCACTCTTCAGAGGGAAGCCCACCACTATCAGAGTGCAGCCGATTGAGAGCGCCACCCAACACCGCCCATATATTTGCCACTGCTATAGCTCATCGGTTGCTATCTGCTCATGGTGAAATCACCAGCGGTCTATCTAGCCATGACGACGCCACCAGTGGTCCATCTGGCCATGATGACGTCACAAGTGATTCACCTAGTAACGATGACGTCACCAATGGCTTACCTGGCGAGTGAACCCGTCGCCTTCCACGTCAGAAAGTCGGGGAGGTCGAAGAAGTGCGCTGCACGCTCCCAGGTACTGCCTAGGTGTCGCTTCAGCCAGAGCAGCTTAGGCGTCTGCATCTCAGGCGATATGGTGCCGCCAACGTTGTGCAGCACCTCGTGCTGCAGTCCAGTGATAAGCTCGGCCTCGGCCACCGCTCGGTGGTCCATCCACGCCACCACATTCTGGTTTGGCTCACCTGCCAGAGCACGCAAACTGAGACTCGAGTTTTCCAACCGGATCAGCCCTCCCACCCGAGCCGAGTATCCCAGCCAAGCACAGTGACTTCAACATTGCACTTGACACAAAACTCGGATCAAATGCATTAGCTGATCTTATAAGCTGCCTGATTGGTCAGTCGCGACGAAACCGTGCGGAGTTTCGAGCTGTGCTGAAACTACACTTGGATCACGACCATAACGATACACCAATGACAAGACTAAAAGCATCAAAACATCCCCGAGCATACTAAGTTTTACATCTCAAAATGTACACAAGTGTTACTGTGTGGACTGACATAGCAGTTGAGCTAGTGGCACTGGTGCGGCAGTGCGCGGCACTGCTCTCCTTATCGCGTGAACTGGTGGTCAGCTGACCTCGTGACAACAGTGTGGCAGTGTACTGAGCTGCGCTCCTATCGTGCGGACTGGCGGTCGGCTGACCTCGTGACACCAGTGTGACAATGTACAGAGCTGCACCCTTATCTTGTGGACTGACAGTCGACTGAGCCCGTGACACCAGTGTGACAGTGTACATGGCTGCGCTCCTACCGTGTGGACTGACAGTCAGCTGATCCCGTGACACCAGTGTGACAGTGTACTTGGCTGCGCTCCTACCGTGTGGACTGACAGTCAGCTGATCCCGTAACACCAGTGTGACAGAGTACATGGCTGCGCTCCTACCGTGTGAACTGACAGTCGACTGAGCCCGTGACACCAGTGCCATAGTGTACTGAGCTGCGCTCACACCGTGTGGATTGACCGTCAGCTGAGCTCGTGACACCAGTGGTGGTGGTGGATTGGAGTTTAGGGGCGCGTCGACATCCAGGGTCATTTTGCGCCTATAACTATTATACTCAATCTACGATGCTGCTATAATAGCTTGTTATTAATATTCACGGGTGGCGGTATATCACCTCAAGGCAAGCTTGTCGAAGAAAGGTATTCCCAGACGCCACGACCTCAGAGTCGTTCCCTATTAGCATACGTAAAGAAGTGTCGGCGTTCACCCGTCCTAAAATCTGGCGTCGTAGAGGTTCTGACAGTACACAGCCTACTAAAACATGGTATACGGTAAGCGGGTCAGAACAGCGTGGACATAAAGGTCGGTCATCACCAGTCAGCATGTAACTGTGTGTTGCGAAGGTATGACCTATTCTCAATCGGCAGAGTATTACTTCTTCCCGTCGTTGAGTTCCGTACGAGGATCGCCACTTTCCTAGTGTCGGTTTTAAAACACTGAGCTTACTACACTTCCGAGTTCCAGGTTCGTTGCCATTCTGACTGTATATTTGACAACATAGTAGGGTATAGGTCCCT
The DNA here is from genome assembly GCA_034440615.1 of Ashinkailepas kermadecensis. NCBI lineage: Eukaryota > Metazoa > Arthropoda > Thecostraca > Neolepadidae > Ashinkailepas > Ashinkailepas kermadecensis. The sequence continues at coordinate 695,817 of JAOTOM010005022.1, forward strand.
TGGAGGGAGCCGTAGATGGACCACACGGCCATTGCTGATGGCGTGTTTGGCGGTTATGTCAGCAGCTTCATTTCCCGCGAGTCCGACATGGCTGGGAATCCAGAAGAACACGACATTTCTGCCGATGTCATGTAGGGATTTCACGACTTTGATAATCCTCCGAACAAGTCAGTTATCCTGGTTAAAGGTGTTTAATGCCAGGAGACTGCTCAAAGAGTCCCCTGTGGAAACCACGTGCTTTGTGGATCGGTCCTACTGTATAAAATAGAGGGCTTGCAGAATGGCATACAATTCGGCAGTAAAAATCGATGTTTGTGTCGGTGAACAAAAAGATCGAACACTGCGTCGACTGACGTAAGCATATCCAACACCAGAGACTAACTTTGAACCCTCTGTGTAAATCCGCGAAAAGTCGTGATATTCATGTATTTTTTCCAATGGCAATATGCGGAATTCCTTCGGGTTTACATGTCCTTTCTTTGAGCAGGACAAAGTTATGTCAGTTTGCACTGGGACAACGTGCCAAGGGGGAGTGCTCGGCGTAATAACACGTGCTATACAACGCGGCCTGATATTACAGCCACGAAGGATCGAAGCCATACGAATGGAGAACGGTAATCCACGCTGATGAGCCCTGTGACGTGCTCTTGATGTCCCCGAGAATATCCACTGATAGACTAGATGCTCCCGGTTTTGAGCAACATTGCATGCGTATCTCGCACCCAATAACTTACGGCGCAGCGCAAGAGGTGGCTCGTCTACTTCTGCCATTACACTTTCAGCCGGCGAAGTGCGAAAGGCTCCAGTAGCGATGCGAAGAGCTGCATTGTGGATCACATCAAGACAACGCTTGGTTGTGGCACACCAGTCATAAATAAAACATCCATAGTCAATTTTAGAACGCACAAGAGATCGATACCTAAGAAGTAAGACATGTCTGTCTGCGCCATACGAACATCTGGAGACAGTTCTATCACTTGCAGTCTCTTTGCGCATTTCTGCGCAAGATCATTGATGTGGGTTCTGTATGTTAGTTGACAGTCAATCGACACACCTAAAAACTTTGCAGCTGGTTTGAAAGGAATGCGGTTCCCGTTCATCATAATCACCGGATCGGTGCAAGAACGCTTGCGGCAAAAGTGAACAGCAATGGTTTTCGATGTCGACATGGCGAAGCCCGTTTTGTCACACCAATCCTGCACCTTCCGGATAGCCAGTTGAGTTGTCTCTCTACCGTGTGTACAGTACGCGAAGAACACCAAACGGCAAAATCATCTACGAATAGTGCTTTTCCTATGGAAGTTGGCAGTGAGGAGCCCACGTCGTTGATTGCAATAGCGAACAACGCCACACTCAGCACACTTCCCTGCGGCACTCCGTCAACTTGTTGGAATGTGCCAGAGAGGAAACCTTCTACTCTGACACGAAAAGTTCTTGCAGCTAAAAAAATTGCCAAGAAAAATCCTATGCAGCCTCTGATACCCATAAGGTGCAACTTCATAATAATACCGTGTCGCCATGCAGTATCATATGCTCCGTCAATATCGAAAAATATCGCAGCTGTGTGGCATTTCTTCCTAAAACTGGAGCACACAACAGAGTCAAGTGTTAAAACGTGATCAAGTGCTGCGATGTTTTCGGAAACCACTCTGTATCATAGAGGAGATTGTTACGATCTAAAAAACACATTGGTCGGACATTCGCCATTTTTTCAAATAACTTACATAAGGAGCAAGTGAGCGAGATTGGGCGATAATGCAGTGGGTCCATACCGCGGAAGCTCAGTTGGTAGAGCGTCGGACTCGTGATTGCAAGGTTGTGGGTTCGAATCTCACAGCCGACGGCATTTACCGAGTCCACCCGCGACCAATCGGCGTGAGAGGTTGGCGACGCTATATGTCCTGGCGGTTGAATGCGTGGTAAAAGAACTCACGGTTCTTCTGCAGTGGGTCCATACCGGTTTTATTTGGCTTGCGTATAGGCATTGCGATTGCTTTACGCCAGGAAGATAGAAACGTGCCTGTTGTCCATATGTCATTTAATACATTTGTAACAAAGTTGGTTTTGGGGCATCTAAATCCCAGCCATTCAGCCCCCTACCCCCACCGTTCATGGCGCGACAAGTTTCCAGGCACATGCCTGTCGCCCACCTATCCAGACGCTGACGAGTGACGCTGACGGGCGCTGTGTCGCTAGATCAGCGGCTGCAGTGTCGCTCCTCTGCCAGTCAGCTGTTGTGGAACAACGTCCGGTGAAATGCTGACAGCTCACTGTCTGACCCCGATACCGCGCGGGCCTCACAGAAGGTGCCGTCTCAGCACTCGTTCCCACGCGAGGCCAGTCTCTGGATGTCATCAGAGGCGGCTCTGATATCTGACTCTGAGCTGACATGGTCTGTCTCTGATGTCAGAGGGACAGGGGGCCGCTTGGTGTAGAAGCCACAGGGTTCAAGCCTGAGCCGACGCCCGGACCATGCGACGCAGTAGTGACGTGTTGGTCACGTGGGACAGGCGTTGCCGAGGTTACTTAGTGACGGGCCGCGGGAGCTCAGAGGCTTGGCACAGAAGGGAACTGGCCGTCGAGACGCGCAGTTGTGTTGGAGCTTGGTGGGGCAGGCTGGCCGATGGCTGGCCAGCCCTGCCCCGCACGTCGGTACTAAGGTACGCCTGGACTCTGCCTGAGAGTCGTTGTCTGTCGAGATGTAGTTCTTTGATAAGCTGTTGCACCTGTCTATCAATAATCAGCTATATTATTAATGCATTTATCACGCTGCGCCACTATTGTCTAATCTTCATCGTCGCTGACTAATAGCACAATAAAAGTGCTGGCTTTGGAAGTGCGTGTCAAGAGGTGTGAGATCAGAGCACGGAGATGAAGGATTCGAACCATTAAATTTATAACCGGGGTTTTAAATATCGCAAACGCTGAGGTACCCTAGACTATTCTACGAGCCGAAAATGAAGGTTTGCCCCTTTCAGGGATGACCAGAAAAACCTTCACCACACATTCAGTTGAGTTTATAATGCTGTTGTTGGTAGACATTTAATAATATAAGTATGCAACGTATCCGGACCCTCTGCCACGCTCTTCAGAGTGCTGAGTGCAGAGTGCTGCAGTCAGTTCGGAAATAGAAAATGGAATGTTGTATTCGAGGTCGGTAGTTGAAAAATCAAGGGGTTGTGCTTCACATCGAGCCTTGTAGGTCGAGAAGCGCATGCTAATACTATTTTTCGAGCGTGCTGATAAAGCTCGTCCAATCTCGTCCGCTACTTCTTCCGGGTCAGTGATATCTCGACCGGCCACGTGTAGGGTGGGAAGTGGAAGTGGAGTATACCTTCCAGAAAAGCGCAGGACCATACAGATGACAATGAAGTGGATCGAGTAAACGTGTTGATGTAAGCTTTCCATGCATCTCGTTTCGCTTCAGCGATAGTACGCCTAGCGAATACCCGTGCTTTGCGGAAAGCTATTAAATTTGGCGTACAACTATTTCTATTAAAGGTACGAAAAGCCCTCTTCCTGGCACGCAACGCCTCTCAGCATTTTGTTCGACCACCACGGGACGGGTACTCGAACTGAAATTCCTCATGAACGAGGGATGTGCCGCTGAGCGCTCTGCACAGTTGCTGTCGTGAATGTTGTAAGAGAGTTAGTTTGTGAGCATCTTGATCCCATAAATTCAGCCCCAACCCCCTCCGTTCCTGGCGCGACAAGTCTCAGGCACCTGGACGGCGTCCGCCTGTCTGATGCCGACGTAAGCAGCCACCGCTCCAACGAGGCCGTTCACTGGAACTTGTACCTTCCCCTCCCCTCTCCGGCAGTCATCCCGGCGCCAGAGATGTGACCTCAATACTGTGCAGCCGGTACCACACCCAGTTCACATAAAGTTATACGTTTGGCTGTCCCGTAACCGTAATTGGTGTAATCCCGTAAGTCTTCGGATTATAAAAGTATACCGTAATAGTAACTGTAAAATAGGGTACCGTAAATATCGCATAGTACCCTTCACTAAAGGCAAAGCCACTTCCGTAGAAGCTTCTAGAAGATGGATGTGACGTCAATGGGCGGTTCTGGCTCAACGCCCAATCAGTGGCCGGGGGTATTCAGGCGTGACTAGCGGCCGTGCGGCCGCCAGAGTCGGGCTTGAATTCTCTTAGCGAGCGGACCGCTGTTGCGTGCGCGTGCTTCCCAACTAAATTCGGCTTCTAAATTCATAGGAAAGGCAGTATCACGGCTTACCTTCAGAGTAGAAAGTACTGTACGGTGTCTGTCGGTCTCGTGTGATTGTGCGAGTGCTGCAGGCAATACAGGGCAGCTAAAAGAACTGGTGCTTTCGTGACTGGGGTTATCGCAAACGACGAGGTTGCTAGACTTTCGCGTGCCAATATAGGACTTTCCTACAATGTCTCCACGAGACAACAGGTTCATCGGAGTAGTCTCCCAATCGGCTCAGTTAAATATCCACTTGGAAGGTCGTCGGCTTACAAAAACACTGTTTATAAAACAAGACCAAACAGGGAAATGGTCACTGTTATACGGATCACCGTCCACGGACCATTCTAAAAAGGGTGCTATTTCTGGACTGCAGAGGGTAAGATCCAGCACGGAAGTCTGCCCCGTTGGCAATGTAAAATGGGTTGGCTTTCCTGTGTTAAAGATACAGAGTGGGAAATCTCGTATAAAACATTCCGTTGCACGTCCACGGCGCGTCGTGGTCGTTGAGCCCCAAAGAGGGTAGTGGGCGTTAAAATCCTCGCACACCATTACCAGTGGAGTGAACTGCCCGACCATCTGGGACAGCTCAGCAAGTGGGAACATCTCACCCGGCGGCAGATATACGCTGCATATGGTAACGGCCTAGCGATCTATTATCATGCGAGCAGCGACACACTGAATATTTGAAGATATAGGTATTTGCTGAAAGGAAACCGAGTTGCGCACAGCAATAAGTACTCCGCCATGTGCCACAGTGCGAGGAGTAGCATTCCTATGTAACGCAGAGTAGTTCTTCAGGTGGAAATGTGCATCAGGAGAAAGCTTAGCCTCTTGGAGACAAACTACTAATGGTAATCGTAAGTGTAAAATGGTTTAGAGGTCGTTGAGGCTGGTTTTCAACCCTCTGCAGTTCCATTGGATAATAAAACTCCTACGTCAAATATATAAAGGTGAAAGTTGTGAGCTTAAAAAAAAACGGGGAAAACGAGGCCAGGTTAGGTTTCCCCTGTTCCTGGAATATAAAAACGTACCATACTATGAAGATGAGACAGCGTTTGCGTCGGGTTGCCGGGGTAGTCGGGTCTCTCATTCTCCCACTGTAAGAGAGTTAGTTTGTGAGCATCGTGATCCCATAAATTCATCCCCAACCCCCTCCGTTCATGGCGCGACAAGTCTCAGGCACCTAGACGGCGTCCGCCTGTCTGCTGCCGACGTAAGCAGCCACCGCCCCAACGAGGCCGTTCATTGGACCTTGTACCTTCCCCTCCCCTGTCCGGCCGCCAGGCGCTAGAGACGTGACCTCAATCCCGTGCAGCAAACGGCTGTATCTTGACCTCCTCTATCCGACCGGCGCGTACCGCCGCCGTCGTTAATGCTAGAGGTAACTGTGTTCACATAAAATCATACTTTTGGCTATCCCGTAACTGTAATTGAAATAATCCCGTAAGCCAGCATACAGTAAACGTATCGTCCCACGGGTCACAGCCAGTCGGCAGCTCGCGGACGGGATGTCGGTCGCTCGACTCAGCGTTACCAGTCGGTGTTTCCGGGCCAATGCCCGACACACGTGACGGGGTACTGCTGTTGCCCGAGAACCGCGCAGAGGGCTGGCCGTCTTATACAGACCCCTGGCAAGCCCCCGTCCCGCCGTTGGCAGGGTACTGACGAAACGGGCCGGCACTCAGCCGCGCCCGGCCAGGCAGTCGGGCTTGAATTCTCTGAGCGAGCGGACCGCTGCTACGCGTGCGCGCTTCCCAACTAAATTCGGCTTCTAAATTCATAGGAAAGGCAGTATCACGGCTTACCTTCAGAGGAGAACGTACTGTACGGTGTCTGTCGTTCTCGTGTGATCGTGGAGTGCTGCAGTGCAAATACAGGGCAGCAAAAGGTGCTGGTGCTTTCGTGACTGGAGTTATCGCAAACGACGAGGTTGTTAGACTTTCGCGTGCCAATATAGGACTTTCCTACACCACCCCGCGGGGTGGTATGGGAGGTGGGCCCATCACGTTCCCCGTATCTGCCGTTAACATGTGACTGGCATGGGAAGCTGGTGATGGTGGGGGTGTCGCCTTGGGGAACTGTCCGACTCGTGCGCTCGGCGAGGAGTCTCTGGACCCAGACCGAGCTGCCCGGCCAAACGTCCCCATGTCGGGAGCTCTCGGGTGGACCTGAACACTGGGCCCTGGTCAGGTCGCCGAGGGTGCTACGACTGGTACCCGACGGGAAGTCACACCGATTTATTTTGAAGTAACCGGCGGGGTGGATGGGTAGAAGTGGTTTCGTAAGGTTCAGGAATGGATTGGGTGGTGGTGGTGCCGGTGGAGGTTGAGGGTAAGGATTGCAGGTTGGCGTTGGGGTGCTTGCCGAGCCGCTTGGTCCGCTGGACAAGACTCCACTCCTCCGGAGCTCGCTCTGCTGCTAGCTTCGGAACAGTCGCTTGAGGGACCCGTGGTGGTGAAGCGTCGCGTTCTGCGTCCTCGGAAGGGGGTACATGCTGCGATTGCCTCGTTAGGGAGGGGACAAATACACCTAGAGAGCGGAGAAGAGCACTGAGCTGTGCGATCAGTTGTTCATCGTTGTGTGCCGGATCCTGTTGTTGGGCTGATGTAGCATTTTTAACTTTCGAGGCGTACGATGCTTTAGGTGATATTTTTCATATAAATCCCGAGCTTCGCGGAACGTAACTTTTTGTAGGTACTTGATGGAAATAATTTATTTTTCTTTTGAGTAGCCAGGACAGGTGCGGTTAAACGAAGTGTGGGATCCTGTCCTCTGCCACAGTTCACACAGAAGGGTATCTCGGTGGTACACTGCTCGCCTGTATGGTCCGGAGAAGCACACCTGCCATACACGGGGCGGTTCCGACAAAATTGGTTTGTGTGGCCATATGTCTGACACCTGAAGCAACGCATGGGGTTGGGGGATGAAAGGTCGCACCTTAACACAAATGTAACCCACCCGTATATGAGAAGGCAAGTTCGTCGTATTGAAAGTCAGAATGATATTGTTCGTTGAAATTAATTATCCACCTTTTCTCACCTTCATCTTCTTCGCCACAGTCACTCCAAATTCTGACAGCCCATCCACTATCTCGTCTTCCGGTACGTCCCTAAGGTCAAAGCAGTTTATGAGTCCTCTCGAAGTGTTCTTTGTTTTATGTGGTTCAACTGTAATTGAAATTTTCACGTTGTGAGTTTCGTTTCCTTTGCGCACACTGTAAACTAGTTCGGAACTGCTTAACGCCTTTTCCGGTTCCTCCGGTACCGCAAACTCGACTTCGAGTCCACCATCTTTCAATTTCTCGCATCGAACAATCTCGCCAAATATATCACATGCGTTCCGCCTTTGAAAGGGGGACAGGGATGCGAGTTCATTCGCTTGACCGCGAAAAACTAGCACTTGGGGCCCCGATGATGTGTCACAGATTCTTCCTGGGCTGAAAGGACACCGGCTCCCGATAGGGGAGCGGTTATTCTAGGCACTGCGAGAGTGACCAGGAAGAGTTTTTTCGTTGTGGTTTGCCATGTAGTTGTGATTATTATTCAGCCCCTCGGACGTCCCACCACGCTGGGTCCCTACTGGGGGACGCCTGTGTCCCGGGAACGGGAGGACGCCAGACGTCCACGGACTATACGGGGCAGGCGACGCCATCACCCGGCCGGGAGAGAGAGACTCACCACCCCGACCGGGATCCAGCGCTGCCCACCCCTTGACCCCTGTCGGCCAAGCTAGCAAGCACTGGACCGGGGCCCAGACCGTCGGCCGGAGGCGACAAGTCGCTTGGCCCATATGGAGCCCTACGGGCCCGCCCGTCCCTCCGAGATATCAGGGCCAAAGAGGCGTGTTGGTCCCCCGTCACAGCTAGCACCGTGCGACGGGGGACCTCAGCCTCCAGGTCTCTGTCAACCCCGGGGTACGGGCCAATGGGGTGTGACTACCCCGATTAACTGAGCTGGAGGGCAGGACCGGGAAAATTGTCCTACCTGCTCTTAGTGGGGAGAGTTGGTGTTGCCGGGCCAAGTGGAGGACATGGATGTTGAGATGGTGTGGGCATTGGAATGGGAGCGTATGGATGGAACGAGTGAGGCGAGGGGCCTAGTCTGGCCCCTCGCCGGCTCACTGGTGAACTGGGATTCCGGGTCCTTGGGGCACGCAATCCCCCCCCCCACCACCACCACCACGGAAAGGTGGTGCCTCGTCGGGGGGGGGGCTCGTGACACCAGTGTCATAATGTACTGAGATGCGCTCTTACCGTGTGGACTGACCGTAAGCTGAGCAAAACCTTCGTCCAGTACCACCAGCGAGCACGTGGCGTCGAACCCCACGCCCAGCACTGGTTCGTGGTCAGGCCCTCTGCCTGACATAAGTCTCTGCCGAGGGTTCGCGTCAGTTACTCTATGTGGCAATGCCCACCTCTAGCTGCCATTACCACACAATAGCCGGCGTCGACTTCCTTGTCGTAGGCAATGCACATAATCTACCGGTATGAAATCTTCAACGTATTATTAACATCTCCAACAGAGGTGAAAATGACAACGACCAGCCATTAACAAACCCCCTGATCAAATTTTGACAGTAGCATATCGGTGGGATCTTCTGATGCTTTGAATCCAGTCTTGCACTTGCCATGCCGACCATAGCACTGCATTTGAGCGTTTCCGAGAGATCACGTGTGATTATTTTTTGCGCATGCGGGGTTCGTGTGTGGGTTAATTTGGAGGCATGTGTGTGTGTTGTTAGCTGTTCAACATCCCTACCCTCTCCCACCCCTAGCAATATCAAACGGATTGTGCTAAGGAAACGTACCAGGCGTAATGCTTCGAACAAGATATCGCAATTGCTACACAATGTTTATACCTTGGGTCTCCAGCTGAACTTTCGAGAAACACCAACAGGTGAAAAATCGGTAAGCTTCAGTATTAATTGTGTACTGCTTCAAACAGAGTGAACGCAATATATTCACGACGGCATCTCTTCGGGAGGGACGTCGATTTGCATTCTTTGCAGAAGCCATGCTCTTACCCCTTCAATGGTGGCCTTGCCATCCCAATGTTGATTTGGGCCCAGCAATAATATATGTGAGTTTTATCAGGCCCAGGAAGAAACAAAAAAAGAAAAACAAAACAAAAAGAAAAACACAGATGACATGATGCTACAAAAAGGTAGATAATAAACAGGAAACAAAACATATGATGCTTAGGAAACGTGGGTGCAAGGGTGGACCCAAAACATGTTCGGGGACTAAGTAAAAAATTGATCCGATTCCGTAAAACACTCACCGGATTTGCACAGCAAACAATCGTCGATCCTGTTTAAGATAATATTAATGCCATAAAATGCTATAAGATTGCGAGACAATGACATTTTAGCGCACATGTTCGGCAAAAATCCGATTCGGTGGGGAGGGAGGGGAGGAGAAGGGGTGCACGGTCCCGTTGGCCTCCTTTGGATCCGCTGGTGCATATGTGACACCAAATGATACATCTTAGTACTCAGTATCATATGTACGATAAATATTGTTGGGAAATGTAAGGACCAAGAGTCGTTAGGAACGGCCGACTTTTTCACTCGTTTTTGGGATAAATGCTGCAATTTGAACTGCTCTTCTGTAGTTGTATTACCCAATATAAGTACAAACGGCATAATTGACACAGTTCCAACATGGCAAGTGATTATTCACCCATGATGATTGGATATTTGCTTGGAATGTGTGCACTATATAACGTAAATTTATCAGTGAGGCAGCCGACCTGCGAGCCGTCCTTCTGTGGACCAAACGTTCCCGAGTAGTGGCAGTGGGAGGCCAAAAATAGTATAAATTGTACAGAATATAATATAATATTCCTGTATATAGTCGGCTTTGATTACATGTTAACTGCGAGAAGGAGCGATGAAATGAACACTTCTGAGGCACTAACTCAAAATAAAATGGTTCTTTGACCGTAAAAACCCCGATGGCCTCTGTGACTCAAGGGCGCAGATAGGCTTCGAGCCCGGCATGAAAAAGGCCGCAACAAAGCATGGCGGTTCGTTGAGTCTGACGCCGAACAGTAGGATAGAGGCAAATCACTGCCCAGTAATTAGTCCACCTCCCTTCTCTGTACGTATGGTACGGATCATGCAATTTTTCGGAGGGTGAAAGAACCGGTTTGGCATACCGGACACCCTACGGCTAAAATTATAGGACCGGCTAGGGTATATAAACGACCAAGGGGCGTACACAACGTGGTGTGGACCCGTGCCCACCCGTAGGATACGTAGGGCTGGTCGCACGTTTCCAGCAAATAAGGCCCGGCGAGGCATCGACTGTTATAAGGTTAGTTAGGTCGGCCAATAGAAACCAGAGCATTGATATAAGCCCTCAGAGCCAGTAAATGAGGTCCATCATAACATTAATGCCTCATACGGGCGAGGCACGCTACCAATAATGGCGAGACCAGCCATGGTTGGTAGTGAATGATTAAAAGAGTTGGCCCACATAACTTCCAAATTAGAGCAGAGATCAGGCGTGATGTGTGTTTGTGCATCGCCTGGGGGCGGGGGAGCCAAATTGGGGACAAAGCAATTTTATTCATTAAGAGGGAGCGAGTGAATGAGACGAGCGAATGTGAGCGAATGAGAAGAATGAATGTGCGTTAGGTAGCTTTAAGCACCGGCGGAAGCCGCTTGGGGCTCAACACAGGCACCCTCAATCACGTACTCTCCACGTAGGGGAGTACGTGATGTATACTAGTCCTCCCTCTCTACCAAACACGGCCCTGCGATTTACACACTCGGCTCCCTCAGCTCAACATGCTTCAATCGCCAGCTACATACAGTAGACCAAGGCACCGTGAGATCCGTGCTCTCACCAAATTACACTTGACCGGATTGTATATTTTCTTCTTCACGTACTCATCACACTAGGCTACGTACCTTTCTTTTGATAAGTATCGGCTAATAGACAGTGTAAGTCTCCAAGTATGTGGCATATTTCCTATAGCCAACTGTATTGTCTCGTCAACAGTACATACTGGCGCAGCACTGCGATGGTCACTGGTCCGCTGGTTACCAGTTTCCCATATTTTTTTCCAGCTGGTGCAAAAGGGCCTAACAACAGCAGCTTCCTCTGCATTGCTATGCAAACTGTCCCCGACATGGCTGCAATTCGAGAAAATGACATTTTATCATTGGGATTAAAACGACAGTTACAGATAAAGTCCCTGATCCGAAATGTACAAAAGTCTCTTTGTTGGCAGTATTCAATTGAATATTCGCAATTGGAGCTACCTTAGTTTGAAATCATTCGTGATCGTATCACGGGGATGATAAGGATATCAAATCTTAAATATGTTCGGGAAAAATAATTTAAACTGGTTACAGGACACTTTCCCAGTTGGTGTTAACTTTATTTAGCGTACATAATAAACATCGATTTCATAACTGAATTCGCCGATTTTGATATTTGGCTACATGCTTAACCTGATACCGAGTAAATTGGGTCGCTTCTAATTTATTTTACTATTTCACTTCTATTAAAGTTGTAATCTTCTCAAAATTATGTCCATGTCAGGGAACATCCACACTCATATTTGTTAGTATACTTTCCATATTTTTTTTCACCGCAGCTCAAGGGAAACCTCACGAATACCTTCTCTGTGAATTATCTATTTGCAACACGTGTTCTGCATGGCAGAGTGAGCACCCGCGGGGCGTGTCAGTGGACCGAAGCATCTCCTTAAAGCAAGCTCATGGCCGTGAACCCCATGATGTGGGAGTTCATCGGTCGGCGCGAGGCACAGCGAACAGTCAAGTACTACCACCCCATGGGTAGGAGCCTGCCAACAAGTCTGGACAGACATACACACATCCGGAACCTCCCAACACTCAAAATACAGGCCTTAGTCGATTGTGCCACCTAGGTCGTTACCTGCACACAGCTACAGCAGCTTTTCCAGATTTCCTCCGAGTCCTGCTGGTAGAGGTTTGGCTGAGGTTTCCACAGCGAAATCTTCTCCACCTCCATTGCCAGCCTCTGTCCATCAGTGGAGAACAGCGCGGCACGCACACTTCCTGTGCCCACATCTACACCTAGAAATACGCCCATTTCTGCAGGATCACAGACACCTGAAAGCCATGGAAAGGGTCATAAGATGAACAATGTGAGAGATAAGATGGCAATGCATATGAGATTGCATTGCCATAAGATGGCAATGCATGTCACTGATGGCATTGCATGTCACTGATCTCATTGCATTGCAATAAGATGACAATGCAATGAGATCAGTGACAGCCCAACTGACGAAATTTGGGCAGTGTGGATATCGGAACATTTAATGGGTAATTTGAGCCGTTCTTCATATCCCAAGAGAAAAAGTAGGTCGATATTTACTTTTTCAAACACAGATGCATAAGTTCATTGGAAAGTGTATTTCAATTTTACATGTGTTTAATTCATTCCACATATTCAAAGTTCCAGCCCACAGGCACAGGGGCACACATGTCTGCTCTTGGACACCCAGAGCAGGCATGGCAGAGCAGGCACCCATAAATGTTGGATGACTAATTGACATGTGGAGACCCAATACATGCAGTTGCAGAACTCTTGACTTTCAGGGAATATTTCACCTCACCAGCTTCTTAACATAGACAAACAAATGACAAAGAACATTGTAAAGCTTGTGTTACAAGAACAAACAACTGGGTGACCAACACCCAATCAAGCACCACTGTGTGATGAATAACCAAATGATGGTTCAGTGGGTGACTAACACTGAAATAATGGATCAGTGACTGGACATACAATTGAATATGGCATGGTAGCCACCATTGACTATCTCCCACTTTGCCATAAACAATCTGCACCATTCATGCAGGGTAAATATGGACATTGTACCCAATTTGTTTTCAAGGATGGTGGCTGGGAATTATCAACTCCAATACCAACATGTAATTACTATATTATTTTTATTGTTGGTTATTGTTGGGTGACACTATCTTGCCTCACTCAAACCCTTGAATGAAAATAGCCCTCTCTATACCTAATACTAGTATACAAACATAGGGTGCCCATCTGTTTTGTCAGAAAAAAAACATCATGCACAAAACTACCTGTATGGGCATTGCATTAAACTTGCATATCTTATACAGGGTTAAAATAATGTTTTTTTTGTTAGGTGTGAGATGTCAAAACGAGCACAGTAGGATGTTGAAATGGAACTAGTGTCATTTAAAATGCTTTTGATATCTTTCAGCCTAAAATTTGAGCAAATGGTGTAGGTACTTATGACAGTAAATTTTTGATAAAAGGTGTTGAGATTTTTTTGAAAATTGCTTTTTAGAACATGTTTATGAATGTGACAAGAAGATACAACCACTCATTTTTGGTGCTGATGCTTACTTTTCAATTTGAACGATGACGTCACATCGGTACGGTGTGATGACGTCATAGGTATGGCACCGAGGCTTCGACTGGCTAATGCTACAAATGGTTCACATACCTTAATGAGATGGTCGAAGTAGCTTAACCTAAGCTAACCTCATGGTGCATTATATAAATTATAGCTCTGATAAACCAAGAGGTAAGTAGGTTAGGTTAGGTTGGGTTATGTTAGGTCAGGTTAGGTTAAGCTACTTCGACCATCTCATTAAGGTATGTGAACCATTTGCAGCATTAGCTAGCCAAACTAACCTCATGGCACGTTATATAAATTATAGCTATGATAATCCAAGAGGTAAGCAGGTTAGGTTAGGTTAAGTTATGTTAGGTTAAGTTATGTTAGGTTAGGCCAGGTTGGGTTAGGTTAGGCCAGGTTGGGTTAGGTTAGGCTAGGTTAAGCTACTTTGACCATCCCATTAAGGTATGTGAACTGTTTGTGGTATTAGCCAGTCAAAGCCTCAGTGTCATACCTATGACGTCATTACAGCACACCAATGTGACGTCATCGTCCAAATTGAAAAGTAAGCATCAGCACCAAAAATGATGGTTGCATCTTCTTAGTCATGTTCCTAAACATCATATTCTGAAAAAGTATTCCAAAAAATCCCATAACACCTTTTATCAAAAATTTACCCTTATGGCTGTACCTTTATCATTTCCTTTGACATTAATCATTTAAGAAGAGCTATATTCAGGATATGGAGAATAATATATGTAGTATAAACTGCTATTGTATGGAATACCATATTATAGGTAATCCCTTTACCTGAAATTGCATTGCTAAATGTTTGCATATCACCATTCCTTGTCTGCATATATCAGTGAACTTGAAACATGCCCAATGCCACCAACTATTGCCATATCAGATGACAGATGCTGTGACATCATCAAGGCTTGAAGGTGAACTTTGGTGTACCTTCAAATAAAGGTAAATTTGCACTTGAAGATAATTTGATTTCTTTGAATTTTTTTTTAATGCAATGATTATGGATGTGCTGAACATGATGTGATCATTCATTTCCTCTGCAAATGCATACATCTCAGTTGGGAGATAAAATAACACCCAAAATGAGGCCTGGAATTTGGAAATATAGCATAAAAAGTAATGTTCAAAATTTAATTAAAAAATGCAACATAACCCAACCTAACCTACCCTAACCTTCCATGCAATAAATTTATTTCTTGCATTGCATGAGAGTTTCCAAACAATTCAATTTCTCTGAAAGATTTTCAACTTAAAAAACCTAAACGATTACAACCTAACCTTTGATTTGACCACATCTTCGATTATTATCGAAGCTATCTTTGAAGACAAAAAATGTAATTGAAAGTTCTTCTAATCTACCACAAAAGACTAACTTAATCCGACTTAACCAAACCTAACCACTTTGTATGCTTCATGGAGGTAAAATGTTAAAATCTTGTCCATGATTACCTTAAACTGCAATAATACCCAAATAAAGGTAGCATGCATCCAATGGAGGCTTGTAACAACCAGTTTCTATGAACAGGGCTGTGGTATTTGATACCATATCAGTTTCATTGTTTTCATGAGAACTTTTCTGAAGCTTTTTGGGTAAATACTGACTTAAGCCCTTTGATTGGTTCCAAATTTTATTTCTCATCCAAAATACCACAAGATCACTTGGACATTCTCTTATAGATACCTAGCAATGCACAGGTAGGAGCAGAGTTGAAAATGTAGTATTATTGCAGTTTAAGGTGACCAGGAGACAAGTTTTGCACACATTTTACCTCCATGAAGCATACAAAGGGGGTAAATACTAAGACCTAGGTAAAATGCGATTCTTGTGATTGTTTAATACACGGTATTTTAACGTAAAAATGACGATGCGACCACTCATTTTCTCCGCAAATGATTACTTTTAAGTTAGCGAAGGTTGAAGACGTCATAATGATTTGATGACGTCATATGCATTAAGTCGGGGACAAACAAAAAATAAAGTAACCTTCCCTCCCTAACCTAGCTCAGATAACATAGCATAATATATAAAATATATTACATCATAATATAATCTAAACTAACCAAACCTAGCCTAACCGGAAAACCAGAATCTTACAAAACAAATTTTTCGGCCATGACGTCATCAAATATATATAAAAAAAATAGAATACAGCATCGCAAGGAATTTTCGGCCCTTATCGACTGTTGCTGGCATGGTGTGTTGCGAGTATTCATTCTCGGAGATGTCGAATTAAGGCAGAAACATAAGGTTTTCGATGTCAGAGTATTAAATTCAGTGCATTAAGTGTTGAATGTCTTCTTTATCATGTCTCTGACACACCAGGTACTGATAATTATACAAGATGTACTATATTTGCAGTGAAGATTATGATTGTTTATTTGTTTGCCAACTTAAAAGTAATCATTTGCAGAGAAAATGAGTGGTCGCATCATCATTTTTACATTAAAATACCCTGCATTAAAAAAAAAATCCAAAAAATCGCATTTTACCTAGGTCTTAATATATACCCAAAGGGGTTAGGCTATTTAATAGGCAGTTAATTTAGGATAGGTTAGGCTTTTGTTGTAAGTGGGAAAAATCTTGAACTTTTTTGGGAAAATTTTCCAACAAAATGTTATTTCTTTTTTCAAAATAGTTCAGGCTAGCTTAGGCCGCGTTCTTTGGCACGTTCCGTCCAGGAATTCCGTGGACTCTGACGTCATCTGTCGTTCTTTGTCCATTCCGCACGAATTCCGCGGCCAGATTTCGTGGATTCCCCGGGGAACGCGCGGACTGAAAAAAAAACTGTCCAGCCCCGTTCTGTGCGGTTTCTTCCAAGATGGCGACGCACATTGGAAGTGATGTGCGGGCCAAGGAAGACATTGCAAATTCGCAAGTAAAGTTGTAGAGTGGATTACGATTGGGCTAGATTGTGCGAAGATATCACTAATAAATGCCATGTTCCCACCGGCGAGGGTTTTCCGTTGCAGTGTGGTCAAATTCTCAACTGTTGAGGTTAAACAGCAGTAAGCTAGACACTACCTTCAGAAACTTCTTTTTCCGATTATTTGCATCTCCA
Source organism: Ashinkailepas kermadecensis (assembly GCA_034440615.1). Taxonomy (NCBI): domain Eukaryota; kingdom Metazoa; phylum Arthropoda; class Thecostraca; family Neolepadidae; genus Ashinkailepas; species Ashinkailepas kermadecensis. Next base: position 712,495 of record JAOTOM010005022.1, read on the forward strand.
CCCAGTAAACTTGCCGATGTTGACCCGCTGTCCGCACGTGTCGGGGCGAGCTCGACATCTCGTAAACGGTATGCCAACATCGGACCGCTCTCGGCCCGACATCTGCATACTGATCTGGAATATCAACATATGTCGGGTTGAATTCGGTATATCAATAGCGGCCAGCTGACGTCGGGCCGTTGTCAGACATCCCACTACCCAGCCGACAGCGGGCCCCAAGCGTCCTGACAGCAGCCTGGCAGCGGTCCCACGTTGGCTGGGTTTCGGCTGCATATCGGCTTGGCGGACATTCCATTCCTCAGCCGACAGCGGGCCACTGGCGTCCAGATAGCGGAACGACGTCGGTCCGCTGTCGGCATGTTCACTGTGCAATGACCAATGCAAATTTCATCCCTGCCCTTGACATGCCTGTCATAGCCTGCCCTGGACATTAGGGTGTCCCAGAAAATTCAAGATGGTGATACACACTCCAGCACATGACGTCCTGGTTGCCTCTCGTGTGAAAGTAAATACTGTAAAATTATATTTCATTTCGGCTATATTTACTGGTAGCACAATTAGTCTACTTCGTGTTACAGAAGGAGTTAAATCGACCACTTCAAGTAATGATGTTTCGATGTTTCTTCAAGTAATGATGCTTCCCGCGACCATCAATTAATGATATTTCTTCTCTTCCTCAGATATCTGAAGTGCAATGCCACGTGCTCGGCGGTCAGAAGATGCGCTTTTTGATCCGGACTCTTCTGAGACCTTTCCCGGGAACAGGCTGCCGTCTCGGAAGGAGGTGTTGGCCTTGGCCGTGTTCTTGTTCCACCGTGTCGATAAGAAGGAGTTCGTCTCGGCAGCCGCTGGCTCCACCACCACCAAGATCCTCGACGTTTGGAAGAAGGCCAACCTCCCAACCTCTGACCCTTCTTACGTCAAAAAGAAAGTCATGAAGCTTTTTAGCGACTTCAAAACAATCAAGAAGCTGAAGAATCGCACGACAGAGACGGAGGTGGCAAAGCGAGGGATTTTCAAGGACTCCTTTGAAGACATCTTCGACGTGGCCCACGCGGATGCCCTGACCTCAAGAATACCAGAGGAGGACAAGGAGTTCCTGAGGTCCCAACGTGAAGACAGGACGAGCTCTTCAATGGCTGGGGTCGACCAAACTTCTGTCAAGAAACAGGAACGGGCCCGGCTGAAGAGGGAGCGAGAGGACGAACGACGAGAGAGGGAGGCCGCAGCTGTATCTTCCATGCTGGCGAAGGATGTCGCTCTCGAGACATCTTCGACGTCGTCATCGTCGACCGATTATGATGATCATGATACGTTCCTGGGTCCAACGCCTACAAAATCTCCTTGTCGTCGCTGTCCAGCGAACAAGTTAAACAAGGAGATGACCCTATCCTGGGATCGGGACAACCTGTCCGTTCGGGCTGCCACCTCGTCATTCGCAGCGGCTGCCATCGCTCTTGGCCACAACATCGACGAGCTGACCCTGTCCCGCTCCTCTGTTCACCGCGCTCGAGTGAAGAACAGAGAGGAGATCGCGGCTTCGCTGACCCGAGGCACGGAAGTACCCTTGGTCCTCCACTCGGACGGGAAGCTCCTCCCTAACATCACGGACGGCAAATCCCTGGAGGAGAGGATCGCAGTCTTGGTCACTGGGGAGGACACGGAGGAACGGGGCGTCCCCGTCACCGCTGACGGAACAGGAAGAGCCGTGGCCGAGACAGTCTTGAAGCGTGTCCGGGAGAACGGCCTGGAAACCCGCATCATCGGCATGGGGTTCGACACCACGGCGTCCAATACTGGCCTTGTGCAAGGGGCGTGTACGCGGATCGAGGGGGAGCTTCACTGTCCCCTGCTCTGGTTGGCGTGCCGGCACCATGTCTATGAGGTTGTGCTGAAGGACGTCTTCAAATGCTGCCACGGTCCTTCTTCTGGCCCGGACATTGCCCTCTTCAAGAGGCTGCAGACACGATGGCCATTCATCGACCAGAGCAAGGCCAAGCCCTTGGACACCGACTCCTTGTCGGCCGAGCAGGACACCCGACGGCAGTCCATGATCAACCTCCTGCGCCAGCTCTTGGAGGCTGGATCTCATCCGCGCGAAGACTACCAAGAGCTGATCCAGCTCTGTCTCGCGTTCCTGGGCGGTGACATGCCAAAGTCCTTCAGAGTTCCTGGCGCTTACCACATGGCCCGCTGGATGGCGAATGGGATTTACGCCATCAAGATCATGCTCTTCTCCGACCAGCTCGAACTGACCCGTCGGGAAGAGGAGGGAATGATGCAAGTGTCGCTGTTCGTGGCGATGGTGTACATGAAGTACTGGAACGAAGCGACCATTGCCGCCCACGCCCCGAAGAACGACAAGTACTTCATCCAAGACATCGCGGACTACGGGGATCGGAGCGTGGCCGCTCTCGCCGACCGTGCCATGCGCCGACACCTGTGGTACCTGTCGGATGACATGGTCGGGCTGGCGCTCTTCGACGAGAGAGTGGACGAGAGGGAGAAGATCGCCATCGTCCAGGCCATGAAGACACGACCGGAATTAAAGAACAGCTCACGACGACTTCAGGGAAAGAATCTCAACCTGCAGGGGCCACTTTCCACCTGGGCAACGGTCCGATCGTCGAACCTCATCAAAGGCCTTCTGGGAGGGCAGATCTTCCTCGACGAAGATGTGGCGACCTGGCCATCCAACCCCCTGTATCAGCTGGCCCGGAAGCGGGTTGCCACCCTCTCTGTGACCAACGACGTGGCCGAGCGTGGCATCGCCCTCGTAAAGCGATTCCTCAATCCGCGGACAAAGAGCGAGGAACAGACGCAGTTCCTCCTGAGGACAGTCCCGCTCCACACACGGGCGGTGCCGAAAAAGACAAAGGAGCAGCTAAAGACCAAGGTGGTCAAGGACGTCTAAGACAGCTGAAGAGGTGGTGAAGGGGCCCTTCCGGGGTCTGGGACTTATTAGCTGATGTTCTGTGTTATTATTATTTTGTCTCTGACCCTCAAGTCTTAGAATAAATTACCTTCTCGTTTTTCCCCCTTTTCTCTCTTTCGTGATGTTTTCTCTAGAGAAGCAATCATTTTGTGCTACCAGAAAATATGGACCGATTTTGATGAAACTTTTTCTGAATCATTTCCATACATGTACGAGCAAGGGCGAAGTGTGCTGGTATCGATACCGCCAAGTTGGATTTTCACTATATAGACTTGTTACACCCTACTGGACATGTCTGACATTCATCTACCTAGAACACGAGCCATCTCAGAATAGTTTCGCATTTTTTTCCTTTTTATTGTTGACACCATGAGCATTAAATTAGGCATCAGTGGCCAACAGCAATAAGATCATAGTTCGGAGCTTTGTATAATTACTGGTGTTGCCAACAAGTGATTCAACCACATTGCTTTAATGAAACAGCATGCAATGAATGCTAATCATACGAATTAGTAGGAAGGTTTGTGAACAGCGACACAAATGGCTCACATAAGTAATCCGGCGCGAAATTTTACAGAACGTTCCGTGGCTGCAGTCCACGAAATATGCAACGTCACAGTCCACGGAATCCGCGGAATGAAGGAGACAAAGAACGCACCCTTAGGTTACATTAGGTTTTTATTTGAAATTTTTTGAGAAGTTACAAAATTTTCCATAAAAAAAAATAATTTGCATTCTTGCATTGAAGGTTAGGCTAGGTTAGGTAACATAATGTTTCCTTTTTATGATATATTACCAAACTATAAGCACCTTTTTGGTTATATTTTGCCTCCCAACTGAAAAGTATGCATTTCCAGAGAAAATGAGTTGTCACATCATGTTCAGCATGTTCATCAACATAGCATTTAAAAAATCAAAGAAATCAGAAATTACATGAAACTGCAGACTTACCAGAAAAGCATACTGTTCCTGGATTGTTGGCATCCTATAATTTGAGGTATTACTGTGCTTTAAGGTGGTAACAAGACAGGTTTTACACACATTTTCCTCCATAAAGCCAACAAATGGTTAAGTTTGGTTAGGTTATGTTAGTTTAGGTTTTTGAAGCTTGGAAGTTCCTCAAAATGTTTCAAAATTGGTTTTAAAAACATTGAAAACTATTTTTTTCTTCAAAAACAGCTTATGTTAGGTTATGTTAAATTGGGTTAGGAATTTTTTTATTTTGACAATTTTCAGAAAATAAATTGCTTTAACTTTTTATAATTTATTGTTTTTATGGGAGGTTAGGCTAGGTGTGCGTTCTTTGTCTCCTTCATTCCGCGGATTCCGTGCACTGTGACGTAAAATATTTCGTGGACTGCAGCCACGGAACGTTCTGTGAAACTTCGCGCCGGATTACTTATGTGAGCCATTTGTGTCGCTGTTCACAAACCTTCCTACTAATTTGTATGATTAGCATTCATTGCATGCTGTTACATTAAAGCAATGTGGTTGAATCACTTGTTGGCAACACCAGTAATTATACAAAGCTCCGAACTGTGATCTTATTGTTATTAGCCACTGATGCCTAATTTAATGCTCATGGTGTCAACAATAAAAAGGATAAAAATGCGAAACTATTTTGAAATGGCTCGTGTTCTAGGTAGATGAATGTCAGACATTTCCAGGCCAGGCTATGACAGGCATGCCACACTGCATGCCTGTCCGTTGGCCACACTGCAACGGAAAACCCTCGCCGGTGGGAACATGGCATTTATCAGTGACATCTTCGCACAATCTAGCCCAATCGTAATCCACTCTACAACTTTACTTGCGAATTTGCAATGTCTTCCTTGGCCCGCACATCACTTCCAATGTGCGTCGCCATCTTGGAAGAAGCCGCACAGAACGGGGCTGGACAGTTTTTTTCAGTCCGCGCGTTCCCCGGGGAATCCACGAAATCTGGCCGCGGAATTCGTGCGGAATGGACAAAGAACGACAGATGACGTCAGAGTCCACGGAATTCCTGGACGGAGCGTGACAAAGAACGCGGCCTAGTTACGTTTGGTTATGCTGCTTTTTTAACATTTCTCTACCCGATGCTGACTTTTCCTCATCTCAACTTGCCCAACCTCGTCGATCGGGCTCGAGTAGGATTTTAGTCGACGTCAGGAGAACGGCGGTACTTCTGGGCACGGGAATGGACTAGTTGCAGGTTGTGAGATATATACACCAAATGAAAGAGGGAGTTCTATTTCAGACAATAATGGGTGTATCACCATTCATCAAACAACCGTTTCCTCAAAATTTACAAAGAAAAGGTTTTGCGACCGTAGGTACTCCCTGGCCGATGACGTCATAGTTTGGGAATGCCGCCATTACGGTCCGTTGCGGCGTTGATTTAGTGCGGCCGCGGAGTCGCGGGGACGCTGGTTGGTAATGCTCCATCAGCGGTGGATTCATTGGCGAAATATGGGTTTCTTGAGTCGGTATACATGCACACCAGTATTCTTGTTAGTTTAAAGGGTAAAATATCAGTGCAATGCTGAAAACTTACGAGTGTATGCATAGGTAATCGGCGTGAGCCATTGTTCGTATTCGTGTGATATCTGAGTGCATTTGTATCCTTCGACCACCAGTTTGATGTATGACCGATATTCGGTTGAGTTAAATAAGGCTAGAAATGATACATAAAACATGTTAGGTTTTGTAACCAATCTTATTTGAGCCTGTAACAACCCTGCTTAGGTATTATATTATGTCCTGTACATTCTAGTGTTTGGGTAGAATCTCTAGCACCATGTGAAATATCTGCTAAATGAATACCTGCCAAACTGGTTAGCCTCTCACCTGGTTCTCTCACCTGGTTGGCTCCCCATATACTCAAGCATCACTCACCCAGAGATGAGTACCGTGCCCGATGAGGGGAGCCCGTATCTGCAGGTACGCCTGTCCCCTAGATTAAGGAAAATATTGTTATCAGATAGTCAGGGCAAGACACAGGAACTGGAAAGTGTACCTTAAGCAGAATTTGTATGCTTAGAGTAGCCACTACATTCTGCTAATATTTTGCTGTCAGTCAAGATTTCTGAAAAAGAAAAAATAGAGATTAAATACAGAGATTGAATACAGAGATTTAATATAAAGATTTAATACAGAGATTGAATGTAGATATATAGAGATCTCTATATTCTGAATATAGAGAAGTTAAGCTATTCGTCATGTTTGATTAGTATATTATCATGGTTAATCTATTCAATATATTCATGCAACAATGTGCAGAGATTTGAGTGCAATGCAGCTTTAAATGCACCCAGGTCCGTTAAGGTTACAACATCATCAGGCAATGAGTTCCAAGTGCCACAACATCTGAGGCTAAAAAATATCTTCCTACAATCCACTGATGCACGCCTGTGAGATTTCAGTGAGTGTCCAGGTGTGTTCACCAATGGTGCCAGCACAAATGCCTGATGAGAAACTATGCTACATTTTTGTCATAAGCAACCTCAAAATAAACTGGATATGGTATTGGTGGAGCAGGTGTCATATAAACTGCCACATCAGATGCAAAATGTGCCAGATTGGTACAAAAACATAACTAAACCAAACCACGGTTCAGGGGCTCTGCCATGGTGGATGACCACCCAATTTTTGGGCCAGACAGATTATCCCTCCTCCCAATTTTCCCCTGTCTGCAAGGAGTACAGTATAGGGCTGGCAGCAGCTGGCATAAATAATTTATGCCACTGGTTTTTACCAGTTATGAACTGGCTGGAAGAAATTGCTGGTGGCCGAAAGTGGCAACAATTATTTTTGTAGGGATTTATTACATACAGAGCCTTGTGATCATTTGGCAATGAATAAAACTGACCAAACCCATTGTATAATTCACATAAAAGCATCCAGTGTGTTTCACATTTAAGGTAGGTAGGTACCTACACTCCATGCTCCCACATTACTATGCAGGGTAAGTTGCAAACATGCCATGTCAATGTGGTTTGTTGAGGAAAGCAACATGCTTTTCTGACAAATTGTAGTATGATTTTCAGTGAGGTTTGAAAGTACATCAACTTTGTGGTTTTGGATTCCAGGATTGGAAAAAAGTATGCCTAGATTATTGATTGCTCATTTTACACCTCATGTGAGTTGGTGCATATGGATCAAAATGGAGTTGCCAGGTGGGCCAGTGGCGCAACCAGAGGGGGGCTAAAGGGGCTATAGCCCACTCTGGAAGCAAGTCAGGCGGGCCCATTGAGCCAGCTCAATGGGGCCCCCTGACCAGCACTTATGGGTCCTCCGAGTGTTTCTGGAGGGGACTATGGCCACTTTAGCCCCCTCTGGTTGTGCCACTGCAGGTGGGCACCAATGATTTTTCCATGGGACATAAAATATGTGATCAATCTATCATTCCTCATTAGGTAGGTTGTATATTTAGGAAGATCTTGCTTCTCATAACTTTTTTATTAATAATAATTCAGAATTAATATAATGCCGGACGGCGGCGACGAGTCCAGTACGAAACTGTGACGTCATCCAGCCACTGCCAATCAGGATCGAGGAAATATATATTAGCAAAATACGGCAACTTCGCTCATTCCAATGCAGAAAAAATGCTCCCATGTGTTTCAGAATGTCCTAATTGACCAGAAGTTGTCCACACAAAAAAAATGACGACCTGCAACTAGTCCATTGCGGCGGATCCGGCTGGTAAAGTAACATCTTCTCTTAGGCCGAATGATGTAGATCAAAGGCCTAAAAAAATGTTTGTGGTCTGCATCTGTTACTTTGATTATTGTTCATAGTTGTAGTAGTTTCATATTTCCTAGCACCTTTCTTCGGAATGTGATACTGATGAGATTGTCTATGGTAGCACAATGGGTATGATGGGAGGAGTTGTAATTGTTCAGTGTATTATGCAATAGCAAGTGAGTCTCTTATTAAGTCTGAATGCTTTATGAATTTGTGTGGGATGTGCCTAGCAGTGGATTCGGCACCTTCCTTCGGGATGTGATGCTGATAAGATTGTCTATGGTGGCACGATGGGTATGATGGGAGGAGCTTGTGATTGTTGAGGGTGTTATGCGGTAGCAAGTGAGTGGTGCTAGATAGGCTGGGATATATAGCTTCCTAGGAACTTTGGATAAGGGATTGATTGGGGTGGGAGTATGTACATTTCTAGTACCTTTTCCAGATAGGCTTAACCCAGATGGGCCCCTGTGGCTCTTATTAAGCCTTAATACTTTATGACTTTATGACTTTATGACATGTCATAGGCCATGTGGTGAAGTGTAAATGCATACATTTTTAGGGGCCAATTTTCCAATCCCGATTAAGTTCTTCATTTTGGTGTGTAGTTTGTGGCCATCTTCCCCCTAAAGAAAACTTAATAAAATATGCCCTTGTGTGTGTCATTAAATAGATATTTTGAGTTCATTTTACAGTCCCGTTTTGGGGGCGGTGAGATAGTTTGGTCCCCTTCACGCAGCTTGGAGAGTGGGGAGAGGGGGAGCCTCCATGTCCCTACCCTTTAGATCCACTGGCGCATAGACCCCATGCCTTAAAAAATGCATTGTAATTATTCACGGCAATCCATACATGTCTAGTAAGATGGTCGTTAATACCATTTGGGATATTATGCCACAAGGAGAACGATGTTCAACCACCAGGTTCCGAATGGAAACTCCGATTGGTCTGGCCAGAATGCTATTGGGACCATTCAAACCAATTCCATCGGGAAGCATTCAGACCATTAGGGACTATTAAAACCACTAGGAAAATCCCAATAGTTCCAAATGGTTTCCAGTGCATCTTTTTCCAAGAATGGAGGGAGGGTTTGATTCAATCTGAAAATGTGTTAAAAATAAGGACCTGGACCCACTCCCTTCGTGAGAGGTTTCCAGCCCTGTTGGCGACGATGCTATACCGTCTGATCGACTTGCTAAGTTATGCTACCACTTGCCAGTTGTCCGACCATTTTCTATGTATGGAATTTCTTGTCGGGAATGCCTTCGTTTCACACCACGACAATTACTGAACGGAACTCCATTAACCAATAAAGAAAGAAAGGAGAGGTTTTTAATCAATTATGTGTTGTGAAATGCAGATTCAAACCATCTACAGTCGTTGAATGAATTTGAAAAAGGCATGCACAAAATGCGTGCCCCTGACTTCAGCAGGCGCTCTGCCGGAAACCGATATCTTACATGCGTACCAGATTTGTTGAAACCAGAGCTGGCACGATCATACCACTGTGGCAATCCTGGAGGAAGAGGAACAGACTGAACATGTCAGTTTTTAGAAACCAAAAATGTAAATCTTCAAATCAAAGTTATATGAAATGAAAATTAATTCTTATGTACAATATCAGTTCATATGCCCAATAACTGACCACTACTTTACTATAATTAACACAAAATGACAGTAAAAGTAAATGTATTTGGCATTATGCTAGCTACTAACTTTTATACCACCTATAAAGTTATTATACTAGCTATACTAAACACGAGCAAATTTCCGCTGTAAAACCGGCTAATGATGTAAGGCAGTTCTATACTTGAAATATTCCTTGATTTTATTTTTATTCTTTGTCTTCTTTACTCAATGAAGCCACTTTTAGTTTTGCAGGACTGAAAATATACTGTATGATTAATCAGTGATGTGACATCTACCAGAGAAATACCAATTTCCTCCTCACAATTACAAAGCACAAATCCAACCCTGGGTAGGAGTCACGCAGCACCCTTGCATTCTGCACATAAATTCAGGCTAAGATGGTTTGCTGTAATTGGTATTTGCTGCTGTGTTCCTTTGAATAGTAAGCTGTCATAGGCCTAGCAATCATGACATTTTCGAACTGACAGACATGCTAGGTACCATATTGAAATGCTCATGACCATTCCAATAATTAAGTTTGTCAGACACATGGGCAGAGTGGGAAACTTACTTTTCGGGTTGGGAACGGAGTGCATACCGATTTCTTCCGGAGTACATTTTCATGGACATTATTTTTTGATGCATGGAATCTGTTTACCAGTAACCGACCGGAAAAAACCTAAATCAGTACCTATATAATATGCATAAGTAATATCATTCTCATTTTTGGTCAAATCAAATGCCAAAACATACGAACAAAGAAGTGAACAATGGATGGCACCGGCCGGCAGTGACTCGTAATAATCAGCAGTTTCGTTTCTTATAACTCACAGGAGAAATGCGTTTTCCTTTCACTGCTGGTCTCGGTACAAGGCTAGCCATATAAAAAACAAACAAAAATACTTCACACTTCACCCGCAGCTCAGAGCGCATACCCACCTACGCAGCCAATTTCCCACGTAATACGAATGCAACTCCGCTACCACACACGCCACAGTTGGATGTGGTCAAGGCGATATATACCAGGTGGCGTCATCCCTACTGCGCAGCTTTTTGCGCAGGTCCTGAAATGACGTCAACAGGGGTACTCACTTAACATGGGCCAGCCGCTTACACGCTTCGAAGATACGCAACGTGTGTACACTACGGGGGAGAAAACGAGAGTTTAAGAGCTTTAGGTGCAAACTTAGAGCGTCATAGTCCCGGAAAGGATCTCCAATACCTTGAATACGCATATTATACCCGAAACAGCGTGCAAAGGGAGGTAGGACAAGTCAAATACGGCAGAGAATTAACATCTTACTGCGGCTGGATGCAGTAAGGACGTATCTGAAGCGTGGTCGTCGCCATGATGGAACCAGGTGGATGGGGGGGGGGAGAGAGCCCCAATCTGTATCAAATTTAGCATTGTGCTTGTGGTGTTGCATGGCAAAAGTAATTAACCGAAACACCTTTTCATCCCCCTCTATATGCGGCAACGCCCCTGATTTAGATGTCAAGGAAGGTGACAATTGTTTTTTTTTATCAGATCAATAGTACCATAGGGAGCACGTGAGAGGCAGACATTCCTTTTATGGGGACATCTGTAAGCCCCCGTGCCAGCTCAGCAACGGGGGTGGAACTTTCAGAAAATGATTTGGGGGACGCAATACCTGGACGTAACAGGAAGACCTTCAGTCGAGAGGCCCCATTAGCGCCACATGTTAAAATATGAAATTATTGGGGGAAGGTGGGCTCACGTCAGTCTTAAAGGGGGCTGACGCCTCCCAAAAGTAAGTAAAATTTCACTCTAGTTAGGAGGCTACATTCGACGGACGGACTGAAAACATGGGGCTCCAAAAGCGGCCAGGCATGTATTGGTGGCATTCCCAAGCAATGCGTTCAGGACTAGATCTGCATCATTCCAAAACGCTCCTACGCGTCGGCGTAGTCGACCTAGTCGGCTTCTGTGTTGGTTCCGGTTCAGAGCGTGAATGAGGGATCGCAATCAAAGTTCGTGGAGCAAAGGGACTTTGCATGTCGTTCTTTCCAATCAATGTTCATAGGCCAAATGATAGATACAAGCAACAATGAAGTGGCATAAGCCAAACCTGCCACATAGCACTGCCAGTGCCAAGTGCAGCCAGAACGGGCAATCATAGGGCGCGCCGCTAGTCTGCCCCTGGTCACAGCGACAGCAGCAAAACACGTCAACAGGACAGCGTGACCGGGCGATACGAGAGCATTGCTAAGTGCCGCCAGGACGGGCCGGTACAGGGATCGCCGCCAACCCGTCAATGGTCACAGTCGCAACAGCAAAACACGCTAACAATACGGCAGGATCGGGTGACACGAAAGCAGTGCCAAGTGTCGCCAGGACGGGCAGCACAGGGGGCGCCGCCAGTCCGCTAACTGGCGGTCACGGCGGCAGCAGCGAACACGGAGAAAAAGAGCAGAACCGGGTGACACGACACGATACACAGCAGGGACGGTGACAGATGATCGGCAGTGTGAGGGTGAACATCCTATCGCTGGCTGGTGACATGCTGGCGCACCTGCCTAGATGTCCGCCTCTCTGCGCTCTGCCGAGCGGAATTCTAGTGCAACCAGCCGATGCGGACATGCATCCCAACTCGAGTCAGCCTCCGTGCCACACAGCCATCTAGCCTCGGCTGCCGGCTGCTGATGACGCCTACCAGGCGCCTCACAATGCTGGCCTCGCCGGCGCAGGTTGGGCCCATGATGGAGCAGAAATATGAATTCAACTGGTCGACCAGGTCTGTGGCACGTAGAGCCGGCCGCAACCGATGGTGGTGAGCCAAGAGCTGGACACAGTTGTCAGGAGCGCCTCCAGTGCTTCAGACGTCGAACAGCCAAGCGCTGTATTGACACGCCTTATTTTGTAGGCGACGAAGCCGGCAACGACAGCAAGGCCGTCACGCTCCAGTCACAGTTTACTGATGGTGGTCGTGCTATATTCATGTGAATTGAAGTGGCATCAAACTAGCTGAACTGGTTCTTCATTTAGCTATACAAGGATAAGATTCTCCAAAATACAGCAAGCACAACAGATATGCATGATTCAACACTGCATACCATACAAATCTGGTAGGCAGGTTAATTCATGGAATGGCACCAGGTTTCGGAAGAGGCAGGTGTTGCCATTGCAGCATCAGCTTCAGCTGTATCAGATAGCCAGGATCATAATCATCAGAGGTAAAGTGGTTGGACAAAATGAGTGAGTTGGTTGGATGAACTCTTTCAGCTCTTTTTCACTTTGTCAACTAAGGCTTGCATGTATTTCCATCTCTTGGAAACTTAAGCATGATGATTGGTTGGTTATTGGTTTTTACGACACGTCGACCGTTAAGTCATATAGCGTCGCCAATCTCTCACGCCGATTGGTCGCGGGCGAAGAGTAGCGACGGGTGAGACTCGAACCCACAACCTTTCGATTGTGAGACGAGCATCTTACCCCTAGACCACTCGTCCCCCAAGCATGTTGATTGAAAAACTCTCTTCTTTCCAGATGTTTGAAAAATAAACCATAGGATACTGACACTGAATTTTAGGCCACCTTCTCTATCTCAATCACAATATGTAGGATAGATTATTACAGTTTAAGGTAACCACTCAACACGTTTTACACACATTATACCTCCATGAAGCATACAAGGGAGTTATGTTTAGTTAATTTCAGCTAGGTTAGGATTTTGTGGGAAGGTAGAAACAAATTGGGGGTGTGGGTGATTTTTCTTTTAATTGAGTTTTCTTCAAAACCAGTTCAGGATAGATTAGGTAAGGTTAGGTTTTTTCTGAGTTTGAACATTTTTTAATGCTCAGAAACTTTGTTAGGTTAGTTTAGGTTATGCTACATCATTTTTCTTCATTTGGAACATTACCTTTTATGCTATATTACCCAACCCCAAGCCCATTTTTGCATGGTATGCTACCTCCCATCTGAAAAGTATACATTTGCAGAGGAAATAAGTGTTCACATCATGTTCAGCGCATTCACAAGCATTGTGCTAGAAAAAGACATTCCATGAAATCAGAAATTACCTGAAACTGCAAATCTACATGATAAGCGGCATCAACATATTAGATACCTAATACGGAACACATCTCAATTTCTATCACTAATTACCGACAACAAAATATACAGCTAACCGTGCAACTACACACAAGATACACCACAACACAACACAATAAAACAAATTCAACTTAAACGCGCGGACAGCGAGCACAAGGTGTGAAATGAAGCGTACAACTTACAAGAGAGCTATGTAAACAACTGCGCCATTTATGACTCAACCGCGTCATGTAAGAATTTGAGAAAAAGTGTGCCCCTAAAACGCTGCGTTTCGTGATGGTGGTCGTCTAATTCGCAGCCTAACTGAAACTTATAAAATAACAGCTGAACAATATTATAAAAGCACAGACGCGATATTAGAAGATTTAGAAAGTGAGTTGAATTGAAAATATTTTCATTTTAATATACACCAAACTATTAAAACGGTCCTAAAGGTGTACGCCAGATGACGTCATTTGTACCATTCGAGGCGACACGCAGGAAGGCATGGGGATGACAAGGGCCTGGATGTGGTCAAAGCAAAGTAAGGTCAGTAAGGTCAGTCAAGGTCTTGTGTTTACAGTATGACACTGTTAACCCATGTCTTCAAAGTTGCTAATAGTTATGACGTCATATAAAAAATACCTTGCATTGATTGGTTGACAGACAGATTTCAGAACAGAAAACGCTAACGCAGCCAATTCTGATCGGTGGCCTCCGGCACTCCGGAGACGTCTCTTAAAACTGTCAAAGTTTCCCACTATAGGGTGGCAGAAACGGGTCTGTATCGTAACCCCTAATGTATCATAACCACAAATGTACCCTAACCTCAAATGTATCATAACCTCAAATGTATCATAACCTCAAAGGTATCATAACCTCAAATGTACCCTAACCTCAAATGTATCATAACCTCAAATGTATCATTACCTCAAATGTATCATAACCTCAAATGTATCATAACCTCAAATGTATCGTAACCTCAAATGTATCATAACCTCTAATGTGTCATAACCTCAAATGTATCATAACCTCTAATGTGTCATAACACATAATATCAGCTGACGATGGAGAAGTGTGGCGTGCGATTTTGGCCCGTACTAAATCAGAACATGTCTCAGCTTACGGAAAACCATTGCGAAAAAGAAATTAACTTTTTTTTTTTTTTTTTTTTTACAACAAACTTAATCCGAGTTCTTGTTGGGGTGGCTTTATGAACCAGGGTCCTATTGCTAAGCAGAGCTTGTTGCGTGAACCCTGGCCCCACCACCCGATCCATAAGTCCAGTTCAACGGCATAATTTTGACCGAAAGTTTAGCGTGCCGTCAATGCACCGACACGGCCGCCCGGTAGCTCATCCCCGGCCTTATCGGGCCAGCTGCCAACTGACCCTCCCAGCCGGGGGCTAAATGCGAGCGCGCGAAGCGACTCGAACCCTGCGTTGCCAGGACAGGGGAGACCAGAGCAGGCCAGCGCTCTAACCAACTGAGCTACCGGGGCGGCATGCTTGAAATGCCAACTTGAATTGCCGGGGTGGCATGCCAACTTGAAGTATACCGTATCCTCGCTAGGTGGCAGCATGCTATTTCTTTGCACCATGATTGTTTTCAAGGACCAAAACTATGGTGTGTGTGTGTGTGTGTGCAATTTTATAGTTCATTGATTAGCAAAGAGGTTTCCGAATAAATGATGACTCAAGGCATGATTTATTGATGCATTGCTTTATTTACGGCCATGCAAAGGCTACAGACCAACACGTCAGCATATCAGCACAGTAGTGCGATAAGTGCTGCCAATTTTGATGTTTTCCTACATCTGAAGATTTTTCCGTGTTGCCAATCTGGCAATGATTTTCACCCTGGGAGCGCTAGTCTTGTGTGTTCAAAAGACGATGTCAATCACGGCGCTCCTGAAACAGACTGGCTTTAGGTGTTTTCGCAGTCCACATCACGTAGATTCTGTATCGCTCGTGTTCGCAGCAGGACAGTCAGCGCCCAGTAAGGTGACGTCATAATTATTTCGATCACTGCGGTTCTCGCGGCTGTTGTACCAGCGGTCGCAGGGGCCGCGAAAGTAATACAATTCAACTCCGCGCTGTGCGGCATTGTAGCGGGGTTGAACGCAGGATATCTTCCATATATCTTTAACCTGTAGATTGCAAGGAGTACACCCAGTTGTCTAACGGCGTATTACCTTGGATTATAATTCCTACTTATTACTTGTCTTCGGGTTGGTGAGGGCTTATTGGCTGAGCATGTAGGTCCCGATCAGGTCACATACTATTCAGGTTAGGTTGCTACAGTAGGCTTGAGTGAGTGAGGGGAAGGTGGGGTCTGAATGGAACATTGAACCTATTGTTAATCCAGTGCTAGCCCAAGACATTCTTGAACTGGTTTAGAGGCGTTGCATTGAGAAGGTGCTGGGAAAAGCTATTCCAATCATAAAAACAAAGACATAAAAGATGAGTGCAACTATGAGCTACAGTTGCCCTTCTTAGTTGCACTGTGTGGAAACAATACACTAGTTATCCATTAATTAGCCCTCCCTGGAATACCGAAAAGCAACCCCTGTATTCCTATAATTTTTATCTATGCTGTTTTTAAAGATGTTCAGGATGCTGCTACCAATAATGGAGTCTGGTAGTTGATTCCAATGTTCAACTACCCTGTTGAGGAAGAAAGACTGTCCTAACCTTGTCCTGCTATAGTTAACTTTAATTTTGAATTGATGACCTGTAATTGCATAATTTCTGTTAAATTTGAACATATCCCTGAAATATCCCTGGTCCTGATGGTATTTTTTGTCGTAAAAGGTGTTTTGGGAGTTTTTTTTAATTTTTTTCTTCGGAATACCATGTTTATGAACGTGATTTGGAAGATGAGATCATTCGTTTTCTCCGTAAATGCTTACGTCTCAGTTAATCTTAGCGATAATATCTATAATGTGCCATATATGCCACACCGCTGTTCTTTGTTGCATAATTTATCCATCCCTCACCTGGCACACAGACATGATTAAAGGGACATTCAACACTTCATGCAGTTGATTCAACACTTTCACGTCAAAAATGCTTCATTTTCGCCTCTTTGCCACATAGATGAAACACCACTACTATTCTACAAGAATGGCAAAAAAAATCAGCAGAGCACAGTTCGAGGTCGTGATGTACAGATGACGTCACGATAAATATTACGCTTGTTTTTCAATTATAATATATGAGTATATTAGTTTAGATAAGAGTAGATTCTATTACATTAGGTTAGGTTAGGTTTTCCAATTTAATTATGAATTATCATACTATTTGTTGGAAGTTGTGAGGCAAGACGAGACCGAGCAGAAGCCGGCTCTGAGCTGTGCTGTGTTTATTTTTTTCGTGTTGTAGTGGAATAGTGGTGGTGTGTCATCTGTGGCAAAGAGGCAGAAATCAATCATTTTCGACGTGAAAAAGTGTTGAATCAACTGCGTGAAGTGTTGAATGTCCCTTTAATCCCGTCTGAGAAGTGCCAGGTGAGGGATGGATAAATTATGCAACAAAGAACAGCAGCGTGACATATATGGTGCATTATAGATATTATCGCTAAGATTAACAGTGATGTAAGCATTTACGGAGAAAACGAATGATCGCATCTTCCGAATCACGTTCATAAACATGTTATTCTGCAAACAAAATCCAAAAATTCCAGAAACACCTTTTAAGACAAATTTACTTTCCTGACCATGGACAAATTTAAAAACCTTGAGATCTCCTCTCAGCTTTCTATATCTGAGTAAAAACATTCAATTTCTTCAATCTTTACTCATATGTTAGGTTGCTTATACTACTAACCATTTTTGTAGCCCTCTTTTGCACTCTCTCTAAAAGCCAGCAATCTTTTTCATAGCTAGGGGACCAAGCCTGAACACAGTATTCCAAATATGGCATGACATAGGCACAGTAAAGCTTCCTGATGATTTCTTCACTTTTGTACGATACATTTCTATTTATTGCCCAAAGCATTCTTAGAGTTCTTTTTCTAGCTTCTTTAGTCTGCTCTGATGCCCCAATTTTGTGTTCAAAATAACACCTAATTCCTTCTCCTGCTGAGTCACAGATAGTACTTGGCCACCCATCAAGTATGGATCCCTGATATGCTGTCTACCTACATGCATGATGGGGGACGAGTGGTCTAAGGGTAAGATGCTCGTCTCACAATCAAACGATTGTGGGTTCGAATCTCACCTGTCGCTACTCTTCGCTCGTGACCAATCAGAGTGAGATTGGCGATGCTATATGACTCAACAGTCGACGTGTTGTAAAACCAATAACCAACCAACTGCATGCATGATTTTACACTTATCAAGTTAAATTTCATGTGCCACTTTTCAAACCACTTAATCAGCTCATCCAAGTCCCTCTGTAGTGAGGCCCGCTCACTTTGCCCTGCGATTGCCCTAAAGACCTTCAAATCATCAGCAAATTTCAAAACCATACTGTTTAGGCCACTTTCAGTGTTATTCACAAATATAATAAACAATAGTGGTCCCAGTATGGACCCCTGAGGAACTCCACTAAGAACATCTTTTGCCATGATGACTTTGTACCATTTATCATCACTCACTGCTGCTTATCTGAAAGCCATAACTATATCCATTTTAGAAGGCTACCTGCAATACCATGGACCTGAAGCTGCATCATTACCCATTTATGGGGGTTGATGTGCCCCTAAACCCCAATAACAACAACAACAACCGTTTATGGAGCACCTTATCAAAAGCCTTACTGAAATCAAGATATGCTACATCAACCTGATGTCCTCGATTGGTCGGTAGCAAAATTAAAGAAGTCCAAGAGATTTGTGAGACATGATCGACCCTTTCTAAACCCATGTTGATGATCTTGAATCAATCGGTTTCCCTCCAGAAAACTAACTATTATATCCTTGATAATTGATTCAAGTATCTTGCAGACTAGGGATGTGAGACCTACGGGTCTATAGTTCTCAACTTTACCTCTTTTGCCTTTCTTGTAAATGGTAACTACATTTGCCCTTTTCCAATCTTCTGGAATTTCATTTTGTGGAAATGATCTACAAAATAGTATATTAAGGGGGATTGCCAGTTCCTTTCCAGCTTCACGCAGTATCCTAGCATAAATTTCACCAGGTCCTGCTGCCTTGTTTGGCTTTATTGTCCTAAGATGATTGAGAACAACATCACCATCAATCAAGTCAACATCACTTATCCTATCCCCTGTCACTGACCCATGATCTTCGGCTGGCAAATTGGTTCTATCTTGCACTGTAAACACTGATTTAAACTGTTTGCTCAGCTCCTCAACCATCTCAACATCCTCATTCAATATAGTGTCATTCAATCATGTGTAGCTTGGATGGTGAAACAGTTGACGAGCAGTTGTGCTGGCCCAAACTTGGCAGATTTTCATAGTGCCCTCTTGTGGGTTGCTGGTTGAGGAGCTTGAAGAGTCTTGTTGGTTTTATATTGACTTTCCCAGTGAAATCTGGAATAGGAGAGTCATGTCCCCTCTCTATCTGTGATAGGCTATCAGAGATAGAGAGGGGACATGATTCTCCTATTCCAGATCTTCACTGGGAAAGTCCACTATGGCTGGAGGTGTCTGGGTGCATTTTTTCATGTGTGCAGTACACTGAACATCTTCAAAAATAGCATAGACTAGTATAATTAAAGACAAAAACAACACTTCCTCTCGGATACTCACCCCAGGCCCAAAGTGCATTGCACAGTAGGGTGTGTCACCAATCGCAGTGCAAGGTGTCCCTATGATTTTATCATGCCCTGTCCATATAGAAACAGCGTGGCACTATTCATTCCCTCTGAATTTTAACCCCCATCTAGCTCCAAGCGAGAGAAGTTCGGCCGATCTGCTAACACTAGCGACACTAGCGCCACCATAGCGGGAAAACCGTGAACTAGCGAGCAGTTGCTGTTCGCAGCGCTCGCATCCACTTCTCACTGACAAATAAGTCTTGTTTGATTCTCTGTTTGGTTTATTGAAGAAAGTATATCAATACTAGGCTCAGATTTACACAACTTACGTAGCAATAATTTGCTTCAGACGGAATCGAATGGGGATAGGGAGGGCTGCAGCAGGAGGTGGCTTCTCATATCGGACCAGACAAGACATTTGCTTTGCATTCCTTAAAAATGCCGCGTCTTAGATACAATGCCAACAAGACAAGCTTTCTTCAACCACAACACAATACTCTGTGCCATATCTGACATACAAAGCAATCATCTGGCGACTTTCTCCCTACAGAAACGATTTTTTGCTGATGACCGCGGGCAGCTGCTGCCGGTGCCTGAGGCGGCTGCAGATGTAGCCATGCCGTTGTTCTTCTCCCACCACCGCCCGCGCCGCGTCAGTAACCACTTTGACGGTACGTTCCACAGCTACAGTGTGCACCTGGAAGGCGCCCACGGTCAGCGGTGCAACCCGAATGCCGTCCAGCTCTGAATCGTTCAGGTCCATGGTGAGCTGCGGTTCGGTGAGAAGCGCAGCGTTCCAGTCCAGCATTTCGGTGAAATTTACGGCATTGAAGTTCACCGCTGGGAGTACGAATGGCCGGACCTCCCCCTGAGGCTGCTGTCGACACTGCTGGATGACCTGCATTGCGCGGGTGCGGAGTTCCGGGTCTTGGTCGGTCACCATAGCCAGCAGTATCGCTTCTGGATGGCACCAGTAGCTGTTACGCTGGATGACAGGCTTCACTGTGTCCTGCAGTTGTTGAGGTAATGTGCGTAGTAGCTCCAAGCTGAACATCATGTTCTTCGCGCCGCTACTACATTCGCTGTTTCCGGATGTGGAACCACACTGGCACGTAGTGGCCCACTAGAAACTTTATGATATCGCAGAGTTGAGGTGATGGTGACGCGGTTGCGACGTACAGGCGGAGTAGCCTTGCAGCCAGAGTGAGCCACCTGTGAAGCAAGAATGTGTTCAGAAACATATTTTATTGCTGTTATTTAGGTAACTCGTGTATGAATGGTTTACTGGTAGACAAACAAAAGTTTTTTTTTTAAAGAGCACCGTTTGCGATAAATATGCATGAAATACGAGAAAGAGGCGAAGTAAACTGTTCTTACTGTCAAATAACATTGATTTTTTTACTCGTTTATCACATTGAAGCCATGTTTCAAAAGCAAAAGAACCGTCTAACAATTACCGTCTACACGCCACTAAAAAAGATCATAACCGGCACATACCTGGCGTGGTTAACTGGCCCAATCCGTTTCCTTGCGTCCTCTTCTGCGAGGTGGCCAGTTTGTATTGCGACAGCGAGCCGATGTAGCAGCAGTTGATCCGCGCTGAGCTCGGCTTCTGCAGCTGCTGGGAGATCAGAGACGTGACCGGCGATTGGATTGAACTGGACAGGCGGTAGTGCATGTACCTCGGCAGTCACAGCCTTGCCGAGAGGTCCAGTGAATGATTTAGGACCAGTGGTTTTTCCATCATATTTCCGAAACACCTCGCGTAGGTTCAGCTCATTGGAATGCAGCTGGCACACGAACCAGTGCACGGGATGTTCCGTGAGAACTTCGAAAAGGCGGCAAACGCCGCCCGCAGAACCGGTGTTGACGGCAGCGCCGTCGCAGCCGAGAACCCTGATGGCGCCTCCGCATTCGGCGGCGATGTCGACCAGCTCCTGCACTTGATCTTTAGCGCGTCCCGACGATGGGGTGAAATGAGTCACGTATTCTCCCCCAGGCTCAGCTACAACGGCAATGTGCTCTTCAGAACACTCTGTGGATCGGCCGGTGTTAGTGTGGGGATCCTTTCGCCCGTCGAAATACAGAGACTGCAAGGCACTGCCATGCCTCTTGTCGGACCTGGCCTCAGCCGAGGTTCGTCGCACCCTGACTCTCTCCCGCCAAACCTTTTTAGGGTCCAGCAGCAGTGTGGGATTTTCAGAAGAGGCCCTTCCGATGTCCAGCTGGAAAGCATTAATGACGGCAGCTACCGACCGGTTTGATAGGCCGAACCTGTCTGCAGCCAGCGCTGTATTTGTCAGCGTGTCACAATTTGCGACAAGCGGTTCGCCCGCCGAGACAGTTGCACTATCCTCCGAGACAGTCACACTGTCTGACTGACTGCCACTGGAAAAGTCAACTGAATCATGGGAGCTCTGATCGCCCATTGCGACGTCCGGCGTGTCAGACTGTCCGGCCTCGTTGCGACCGCTCTGGCTGTCATCACTGGGACCAGCGAGGCTCCCCGGTTGTAGCTGTCCCTCAGCTTGCCGTTGTCTCAGCCTTCTAGAAGTTGCAGTTTTACGTCGGGCACTTTCCCTGCGGTCGATGCCTCCCAGGAGCATCTTACGAGAGCGCCTCTGGTCTCTGAGAAAGCTGATCTCTTTTTCGGGCACTTTTCTTTCCCGAGGACATCTGCAATGGCGCAGATCTTTACATCGACATAGAGCTATGTCAAACAGCCTTCCGAAATAGCTTCGAGCTTTCTCCGACGCCGAGCTTTTGGCTTCACGGTCCACCGTTTTGGTTTTATTGAGCTTCTTATACTGGCTGTAGCAGGCAGCGACCTTTCGCTGCACACCTTTTAACTGCATCGACGGGATGCCTTCGTCGTTCCAAATTTTCAATACCCGCTCAGCGACCGGCTTAAATATTTCAGCTGACAGCACTTTCGATCTCAAGTTGGGTTTTTGGCCATGTAATAGCCTAACATAGTTGATGACATCTTTGTTAGCGGGAAACTGATTGGCAGGTAGGTTCTTCGGAGGTCCGAGGCTGAAGTGTTTTGCCCGGCTTCGAAGGGACATCCTGAATGACGGATCAGGATCTGCAAATGACAGAAACTGGGATTAAAAAATGTATTCTAGTCATACGTTGTTCAATTATGAACGATTAACTAGCCGAGAGTTTCGAGGGTCTTCAGTGGCGGATGGATAAAATGCCCCATCGAGATGATGCCTCATAAGACATTATAGTTTCTAACACTAGAAAAAATCACCAACTGTAGGTATAGTTCCAGTCTCAATTCAAGAACTCAGGACTGCAATGCAGGGGAATGGGTCGGATGTCTTCACTCAGCGGGAATGTCATAGGTACTCCCAACAAAACTCAAAAATGTTACAGCCTGTACTTAGTTATTTGACCTTATAAGTTATTACAGACTCAAACGCCGCAACGCTGGTCTGCGCTAGTCATATTTCACAAATCAGTGACGAATTGAAAATAGAACGCTGGCAACCACGCAGTTCGGTAGAGACGGCGGACGCGGAGAGGGGCAGAGGGGGCAGTTCCCCTCCCCCAAATTTCCGACGAAGGACATTGGGGTACCGTGTCAGGCGACGGGCGCCTAAAACGAAATGCACTAAATTCGTTTTTTCTCGTTGTTTGTACCTAAGGGCGCCTTTCGGTAGACGGGTATGGGTGCGTCCTGAATTTCCCTACCCCTCAACCTAAAATGCCTTCGGCAGCCGCTGAGTTTGGAAGCCCTTAATTAACACCCTCTCCCCCCACCCCACCCCTACCCCTGAACACAAAACTAACCAATCGTTGAACTGACCTGTAAAAGACGGCACAGCGCACTCCGCCTCGCTCTGAGTCACTCAGCCGACTCCCACGCTCTCCGCCCGGCTGCGACCCTGTCTGGTAGGCAGCTACTCAACACCGCGAGATCAGGATCCACTTTCGTCAGCGTCATTTAACGTCAGTGTCATTTAACATCAGTGGTGCCAGTAGCGGATAACGCGAGCGAATCCTGTGCAATATCTGAGCCGGCTAGCACGCAGCCGCTGGTCGGAGCCAGACAATGGCGCTGCGTGCTGCTGCCTCAGATGACAGCTCTCTTGCGTCAAGCATTGGACCGAGCGAGGTGGGAACCTTCCGGATCAGGTGCCGAGAGACGGGATGCTCGATGACTCATTGTACGTATGTTTGGCAGCCACCGATAACATGGGTCTTGTTGCGAATCATGTGGGACTGCGGCGGTCCTGCGAATAGTGATTGCTTGTGCTCGGTAAGAGTGAGTTAAATACCTAGTTAAGAATGGGGTTAGATCAATATCAATCGTTTATTATGTGTTCCTTCGATGGCTTAGTCGACGAGGAGTCGGTACACGGTCAAATATTTCAGTTTTGTGACCTGGCGAGTGAAAGAGGCTCTGGAAACGATTGGGTGTCATTAGTTCATACACTCTCCGCTATGGTGGCGCTAGTGTCGCTAGTGTTAGCAGATCGGCCGAACTTCTCTCGCTTGGAGCTAGATGGGGGTTAAAATTCAGAGGGAATGAATAGTGCCACGCTGTTTCTATATGGACAGTGCATGATAAAATCATAGGGGCACCTTGCATCGGTAAAAAAGTGCCTGAAGTGACACACCCTACTTCGGACCACTGAGTCGTGAACGCACACACACACACACACGCTCGCCAGCACGCCAACAATTATTCGCCCATCAGAAATTTCAGCATAATCAACTCATCTAACTAGCATCCATCCTATCGCTTGAAACCAAAAGTGACCTCAGCGAATCAGTTCGTGAAATGATTTGACTGACCTTCAATGGTGTTGAGCTTTTTTTCAATCGCTCATATTTATTGATATTCACAATTTTTGCTGTGCTCCATCGTGGTTCGTTGAAGGATTTGCAAGACAAGCAGAAGCACAAGCTCTCCTTAGACAGCTATATTTAACCCTCGCCTGGCCGGCAGGCACATCCATCTTCTCCAATCCCCCCATAGCAAACATTTGCTTCATCCCTAGGGGTCCCAAATCTGACTTGGCTGCGGGTAGCGAACGCTAAGGATGCAACGGCTGTGTGGAAAGTATGGAAGACGTCCCCGTCACGATATAAATATTATACCCTTCCCTCGCACCATCGAACCCACGACGCAGATTGCAGCTAGCAACTGTGTCGACTTCTGTTCCGTGCGGAAATGATGGCATATGTTTGTCATCATCGGCACAATGCATGGCAAATATATGTTGAGAAGTCAACATATGTTTACCAGATGGGCGGAGCCATCATTTCCGAACGGGACAGACGTCGACACAGTTGCCAGCTGTACTCTGCTTTGTGGTTTCGATGGTGCAAGTGAAGGGCGTACTGTTTCCCGCCCTACCGATTGCCGTTCGTCATATCTGTCACCAAATTTTGCTGAGTAGGCGACTGGCCTATTCAACAGGAGACACATGCATGTTTCTGGTCGCAAATAACTTGCAATGTGTGGACTCTAAATTATTCCAAGGCGCGACATGAGCGCTGGCGATATTTCTCCGGCTGCCACGTGTGGTGGGACATTTCGTGAATAAGCTCTTTTTTGGTGACTGTATTCAGGCGACAACCGGCCTGTCGGCGAAAGCTACGCTAATCGAAAAACTGCCTAACGGGAAAATGATCTTAAGTTATGGGTCGAAGCGAAGGGAGTAATTCATTGTAATAGCATATTTGTCTAAGGGACATTTCAGGGAAACCGGCTCGTGCACGTCCGGCGCAATACACGTCCGGCGCAATGCACGTCCGGCGCAATACACGCAAGCAGTTTTTGATCCCCAGAAGCGGCCAACTCACCGAGTGAGGAGACGGTCCCGCTGGCAGTCATCGATGACGCCGCGAGTCGGTCGGATCGCAGCGCCACCTCCAACCGTCGGATTCCCGTCCGTCCCAGAACCGGCGACTGGGTAGCTTTGAGTTACATAATGAAAACCACCTTTCTTGCACATCACTTTTTTCACATGCATCGTAATGCTGAACGCTGTAAAATCAGAGGCAGAAGATATACTCCTGTGGGCTCGGGAAACCTCGAACACTGTGCCAAAATATGTGCGGGTAAAACCCGGACGACCTAAATGTGCTGTACAAGTCCAGTTGATGTTAAATATGGAAAAAGAGAAGTTCTGAACAGTCTAGAAAGTCGCTTCCTGGAACTGCCGCCAGGTCGTTGAATTTGATTATTGACGGCGTATCGCTGCATTGGGACTCTATTGGCTAAGTACAAGGGGCAGTTCAGCGGAAAATGTTCAATTGTCAGAGGCGTACGACAATGGTTACATATGAAAGCTGGGCTACCTGTTATGAAATGGAAATGGGTTATATTTGTGTGACCCAATCGGAGGCAGGCTAGAACTACCTTATGTACCACTACCTCATGTACCACTACCTCATGTACCACTACCTCAACGCTAGAACTACCTCAACGCTAGAACCACCTCAACACTAGCACCACCTCAACGCTAGAACTATCTTAACGCTGGAACCACCTCAACGCTATAACTACCTGAAAGCTAGAACTAGCTCATATAGAACTACCTCAACGCTGAAACTACGTCATGTAGAACTACCTCAACGCTAGGACTACCTCACGTAGATCTACCTCAACGCTAGACCTACCTCATGTAGAACTACCTCAACGCTAGGACTACCTCACCGCTAGAGCAGCCCATACGCTCAGCCATCCTGCGTGCCATCTCCCACTGGACCTCGTACACGTGCGTCAGGTTCGTCCCCGCGGCGACCAGCTACAGCGGACCACACATCCGCTTCACCAAGCAGACGGGCTGCTGGTCGTATGTGGGCCGCATCAACAGGAGTCAGGGCCAGGATATCAGCATCGGCAGCGGGTGCACTCGCCTGGGCACAGTCGTGCACGAGATCGGCCACGCGCTCGGCTTCTACCACGAGCAATCGAGGCCGGACCGTGACAGCTTCATCACCATCCATCCGGAGAACATCCAGCCGGGTCTAGAGGGCAACTTCGCCATCCGTCCCAACGCCAACAACTGACAGCGCCCAGGAAAGATTTCAGCTGTGCAGCACTCTTAGTCGTTCCGGCCTGCACCAGTGCAGCAATCCTGTCTGGATCTGCACGGACTGTCCCCTCGGTTATTACTAGTCCCAAAAACTTAATCTCCTCAACTCCGTACTTGGACTTCTGCTCATTTATGCGCACCTCGTGTGCTTTGAACCGGGCACGCACTTTCTCCAATTGATGATCATGGTCTGCTTTTGACTTGGCATTGACGACTACATCATCCAAGTACACCTCGACGCCCTCGATCCCCTGCAATATGTCCATCATAATCTTCTGGAACGCTGGTCCACTAGACGCAAGACCGAAAGGACACGTAGTGTAGCGAAAGAGTCCCTCGTGGGTGATGAATGTAGTGAGTTATCTTGAATCCTGATGCAAGCGCACCTGGTCATATGCGTCTCGCAGGTCTATGACAGAAAACATCCATGACCATTGTAGCCTGTGCAAAACATCTTTCATGTGGGGAATCGGGTGCCCGTCCGCAATGACTGCCCTATTGACCTGGCACAAGTCAACACAGAGACGGATGGATCCATCTCGCTTGCGTCCTACCACTATGGGTGAAACCCACGGACTTGCCTCCTACTTTCTCAATGACGCCCTGGTCTTGTAGCTCCCTGAGCCTTGCACTTACCTCCTCACGCACTGCAAATGGTAGACGCCGTAGGGTTGGCGCTTTGGTCTCCCACTGAATGGTTTACTAAGAACCTTGTGCTCATAGCCACGGATTGTAGGTGTGGATCCCTTGGTAGGCTTAGAGTCAGGCTCCTTGGTTGGTGGCGAGGCAGGTTCAGGACCGGTGTCTGGCAACACAGAGGTTATGTCACACACGACACCATCAACAACATTAACCTTGAACATTTTCATCAGGTCTAGACCCATTATAGCTGGTCCATATGGCATCACATAAACACTTACATCACACTGCTTGTCATGAAACATCATGTTCACATTACACTTTCCCAACACTTGCAGTCTTGCACCCCCAAATGCCTGGAATGACTCATCACACTTTTCAAGATCTTTACCTTTCACATAACCCTCAGGCACTAGCGATATCGGTGATCCTGTGTCCCCCCACTAACTTACGTTTGCTACCATTTACAGTTGCAGTCACCTGCAGTTTGTCCCTTGCAACCTGCTGGGCTATGTTAGTGATGACACGCACACCCGCTGCTGAGAACCGACCACGACAGCACTTGGAAAAATGGTTCAGTTTACCACACTTGTGGCATTTAATGCCACGGGCAGGACAGACAGGAGAATTCGCCAAGTGGGGTCCTCCACAGCAAAAACACCTCTGCACTGATCTACCGACACCCGACCTTCGTGCAGAGTTGGGCACTCCCATCCTTGTTGCACCTGGATGAGTTCCAGAGTTACTAGCTGGTGACCTGACACTGCCTGAGTTAAATGCGGGGTCTCGTTGGGCCGGGGGACGCTGTCTCCCATATCCTGCCCCAGAATGTGACAGGGTTCGGTCACGTATGGCATGGACTCCACTCAGGCCACAGTCTGAGTTACTGGCCATCAGTTGGGCTTCACGTTCTGCTGTCTCCATATTATCTGCCAATGCCAAAGTTTTCTCAAGGGTGAGCTCTGGTTCTGGTAGCAGTCTTTGGCGAAAACGGTCACTGATGGTCTTTTCAACAACTTGATCACGTATGAACTCTTCGAGTCTCTCGCCATAGAGACAGGTAGTTCCCAGCTGTCGAAGTGCAACTACCCACTGGGCTGTAGTTTCCCCTGGGTGTTGAGTCCTCGCCTTGAACTTGTATCTTTCTGCCACTACGTTAGTCTTTGGCACAAAAAAAAATAGCCAAAGTCCGCCTAGAAAGCTCCGGCTCGGTCTCATCCTCCTGCTTAACTTCAGGAGGAAGCGAATAGTACACTCTCTGTCCTTCTGCTCCAAGACAGTGTAGTAGTATGGCCTTCTGTCTCTTCTCCGTGAATGCATTGCCTCCAATAGCCAGTAAGTAATTGGCAAAAAAACTGGATCCAGGTGGTCCATGGTATAGGCGGCGTACCTGGCGCAGCGAGGAATGGTGGCGGCTCTTGACTGATGTCGATTGTACTTATTCAGCCGCAAAAGAAGTAAAGTAAGCGTACCTCAATCATCCTGGTCGCCATTTTGTTGTAGCTCTTGTAGTCGACAGCCGTATAGTCACGGATTGTAGTCTTTGAGGTCGAACTAGCGGAGACTCACGTATCCACGAAAACGCCGCTTGCTATGCTCTCCTCAAGTCTCCTCTATTTCTTCATAGAAGTAAGGCCGTCAAAATACGTACTGCATACCAACTCACGACACGAGCAACAGTAATGAGGATAATTCAGGGCCATTTAAATGCACACTAATTTCACACATCACACAATCACTTAGTAACAAAAAGGTCCAATATCTCTAATAGCAAATACATCCTCAGTTCGACACCACTAACTATTGAGCATCAACTTCACCTTAAGGGGCGCAACGCATTCATATGCGTCGCATATCAACAATAACCAAACCCAAAGTGGTTCCTTGCATTACGACACAACAGTTTGCGTGATATTTTAGGTGCTGAAGGCGAGGGTCTGGGTTGGGGACATCTCCCTGATGTCTAAATGGTTTAGTTTTACTTTACACCTCCACAAAATAATTCGTAGTTTGGGTGAGGGTGGGGGGTGTTTTGAGAGTGGCGAGAAGTTGATTTTGCCAGGGTGTCGGCTTTAGCCTACTCTTATCGAAGAGCACCGAGGGATCTTTACCGTGCGAACAATGAGGTAATTGTCCACACCGCCTATCACGCCGGCCGCCGCGTGTTAGTTGTTAGTAGCGGGTTAGTCTAAGCATGCCATGCAGGGTTGTCAGTTGGGTTAGTACGTTGTTATGCAATTCGGCTCTTCTACGTCCGCTTTACCTCTGGGTAGTCGCTTACGTTATGAGTTGCAAGGCAAATCGGCTCATCTACGTCCGATGGCTCCTCTGGGTAGTCGTTTTACTTTATGCTACTTTTTATTTTTATTTTTGTTTATGTTTTTATAAAGCAAGTCGGCTCATCTACTTCCGACGGCACCGCTAGGTAGTCATTTATTTCTAATTGAGAAGCAAATCGGCTCATGTACGTCCGACGCCATGTGGGGATGGCTATTTACGTGTTTCCTACGAGTGCTTCGCGGTCATGCATTGCGAGTTCATGTGAGTGTTGGTGGTGTGGTGCCTACAGTGCTCCTGCTAGTTTTGTGGCGTACAGATATTCAAATAGCAATTGAAGGAGTTCTGGGTGCTTGTCACCGAGAAGCGATGGAAGCGATAGGGTGATGCCCTCTCTTTGGCAGAATGCCTTAAGTGGTTGTCTTTGAGAGCTAAAGCTACTACAGTCTAGCAGGATGTGGCCTATGCTTAACGTGGTGTTGCAGGTGCCGCAGTGCGATGTTGTACATTGGTCACCCTCTAATTGAGGCTGTTAGTTTTGTGCAACCAGTTCTAAGTCTAGTGAGGATGACCTCTTTTTGTCGGTGAGATTGAATTGATGTGTTCCATGTGCCTATCGTTGGTTTGATTGCGTGGGTGTGGTTGGATTTGTGTTGTGTTGAGCTGTGTTGTGTCGATGTGTTCTGTTGATGTTGGCGAATGTGGCGTTGTAGCAGTGCTTTGCAATCGTCTACCGAATATTCCACGCTAGGGTAAGTGTGCAATGCTAAGGCTTGCTTTGCGAGCCGGTCTGCTTCTTCGTTACCTGGGATGTTGGCGTGGCCCGGAATCCAGAGGAAGGAAAAGTTCATGTTTACGTTATAGGCCACAAGTTGTTGGATTCTATCAATGAAGTGATGTGGACAGTCGTGAGTGTTGCTAATTGACTGGAGGACAGATTTGGAGTCTGAGCAAATTACTACGTGTGTAGCTTTACGCCTCATGAGAATGGAGATAGCGGCCAGAATGGCCATTGCTTCAGCGGAGTAGATGGATAAGTTATCCGGTAGACGCTTGGAAAGTCTGAGACCTGGTCCAGTGATGGCGATGCCTACCTTAGCTTCGTGTTTCGACCCATCCGTGAATACGAGTGATTTGTGATTGTTGCCAGTGCAGTTTGATGCGTAGACCACTTTTGATGTCATGCACTAATCTAATGAAATTGTCTGTAGTTGATTTTTGACGCTGGAAGCCACACTGAAATTCGTCGAGCAGGTCGTTGTGTTCCAGAAATTTCCTCAATCGTGTGTTGACCATGCGTTCGACTAACCTGCTAGCACAGCTAGTAAGTGATATATATATATAACCTTTTTTATAACCTATAACCTTTTGGGGTGGAGATATCTTGTGCGGCTTTGGCAATGGAATGACTAGGCTCTCTCGCCAGGATGCGGGAAACGTGTCGCTTTGGTACAGTTAATTTGTGGCCGCTAGTAGGTACGTTAGGGAGTTTTTGCTAAGTCGTTTAAGAAACTGGTAATGGATGTCGTCCGACCCAACCAACGTGTTTCCACACTTGCTGAGGGCAAGGTGTAATTCGTGCATAGTAAACGACTGATAGTAGATTTCTCTATTGCTAGAGCTAAAAATTGCTTTGGAGGAAAGGGCATCTAGAGCGCTTACTATAGTGGTGTCGTAGTTGCTGTTGCCAGATACGCTGGCGTAGTGTAGTTTAACACGCGCCCTGGAGGGCCTCTGAGAATTACGCGCACTGGAGAGGGGGGCGGATTCCGCCCCCCCTAAGATCTCGGCTCCTAGTAAAGCTAGAGGAACGAAATTCGCAGGGTGGATGGGCACGGTAGTGAAATCTATTGTGTGCAATTTTCGTGACCTTAGGTCAATATCTTCAAGGTCAAATGAGGTCAGATTGGCAAAATTTTCCGGTTTTGCGTGGCTTGGCTTGTCATCGTTATGGATCGCTGTGATTGTGTTTAAATGCTCAAAAATAGGCATCAATGATGTTTTGGACATTACTAATGATGCAATGCAGATGCTAGACCCAACATGTGACCTCAGGTCACCTATATAGCACCACTTTATCAGGTCAGTTACCTGTTCCAGTTACCGGAACCGGCCGCCCGCCCGACTGCTCCGTCGGGCAGCTCGGAGCAATCGGCTTCGTGAAGAAGGGAGTGAAGTACATGAATAAAGTATGGAAACGCTATGACAAACAGTACAAATGACAACCAGTCGTGCATTTATGGCAACATTCCATTTGATCAAGTTTGGTTCCATTAACCTGTCATGAACTTGACCTGACTTGACCTTGGTGACCTAACATGACCTTGAAACTATACAGCATATCAATATGCATCAAACAAGTCGCTAGTGTTGCCTAGAACACTTCCCTTTTGTCAGTATGCTGGAAGCGCATCAGCGCCGATTTTTGTGGTCTGGCGCTATAACAATTTTTTTGACTTTAGCGTCCCCTAACTTGAAACATTTTCGGGCAGATTTACATTTTTCTTGCTTTAAACGATGCGATGTTCATTTCTAAGCAGGTACACCGAAAATCGCGTATATCCACCGGTAAAATCTGCAGTTATTTGCGAAAAACCGGAGGGGTGGACGGATTTCGCCCCCTCCAGTGCGCGTGTTAAAGTGGTCTACGACTTGTTGTGGGTCAGTGATGTCCTGTCCTTTCACCGTCAGCTAGGGAAATGGGCCTGGTGGTGGGCGTTTCAGGTTGAAACGCTTCATCAGGTTCCAGATTCTGCCGGTAGGGTTGAACCTATTGAATTGAGAAGCAAAGACTGCCAACAGTTGTGTCGTGCTGTTCGAGTTGTGTACCGGCAGTGTTTTTAGATTGTCTGTATGCTTATAGGTGTGCTTCGCACACGCATCTTTTGAATTGTTTGTGGGCACGGCGCCGTGCGGCGATTGCTCTTTGACAGTCCGGGGTCCACCATGGCGTAGATGCCTTCTTCCTAATTTTGTTACTTTTTGGGACTGAGTCTCGTGCTGCTGAGCTGATGGCCCTTGGGATTGTCTCGATCTTACTGGTCTCTGAAGTTGCTAGGTTGAGGTCCACCTGTTCCTCGAATTTAGCCCAGTCCGCTCTTTTCAAGTTCCAAGATTGTCTAAATAGCTTAGTGTGGTGGATAGCGTCCGTACTGAGCCTAATTGTGATTGGGTAGTGG